>CAVLJG010000007.1:32791075-33270413 GCA_963669975.1 Acanthoscelides obtectus | reverse complement strand
CGACTATGAAAAAAGTCTTTTTAAGATAGCCCAGCAATGACATTTTTGAGTAGACATCGATGGAATGAAAGGTATCTTATCAAAAAAGTGTCAATTGTAAAGGTTGGCCATCCGTTGTTTTTTTTAAATTGGTAAGAAAACTACACTCTTCAAAAAATGTAACACTCGATACTCTATTCAAAAGAATACACCTTCCGATTATTTATGAAAAACAATTTCAGTTAAATGGCTGCCGCGGCTGGCCTTGCAGTAGTCCCATTCCCTTAACCCAATTTTGAAGCACATTTTTGATAGTTTATGGGTCTATTTCATCAATAGCTCGGTGGATATTTTCCTCAACAACATGAATTGTTTGAGGATCGTTGGTGTAACAGCGGACCTAACAGTATTCCATAGGAAGTACATAATCCATGGACGTCAAATCACAGCTGCGGGCTGGCCAATGAACGTCTCCAAAACGGCTGATAACGCGATGACCGAACTTGTGTGTAAAAGATCGATTGTTTCACGGCTGGTGTGGCATGTTGCGCCATCCATCTGGAACCATAGATTGTGCAAGTGCATATCGTTTCACAAAAAAAACTCCTCAAGGTGTCTCTATAGCGTTTCCCCGTTTACCGTCACGCTGTTACCATCTTCATCTTGGGTACGTAGGGCCAATAATCCCACCACTCCAAAAGCCACTCCAAACAGTTACTCTTTTTGGATGCATTGATTTTTCTGTGACAAGTGGATTTTCAGAACCCCAAATCCTACAGTTCTGCTTTTTAACGTAACCTCCCAGATGGAAATGGGCTCCGTCCGAAAAGATGATTTGGCGACCAAAATTTACGTTCGTTTCCAATTGATTTAGAGATCACACAGAGAAACGATATCGAAGCGGATGGTCATTTTGTTTCAAGTCTTGCACAAGTTGCACCTTGAAAATAATCCCAGGACGTTATGCAATATTCTTCGCACAGAAGTGCGACTGATGCCCTCTTATTGTGCTCTGTGACTCAATTTTCGCAGTTTCTGCAACACAGCCCTCTCTTTGAAAATAGTTTTTCAATATTTTTTACCTTTGTTCAATATTAAAACGATCCATTTCTCACAGCGGAAGTTTGACACAATATATCTGTCAATATGTTGAGCATGGAAGTGTTACCAACTGTCAAAATAATAGCAACTTAAAAAACCAACTGATGGCCCACCCACTTGAAGAAAGTCAACGTTGGGACGAAAACGTTATACAGAACACAGGAATTTTGAACATAATATGTGGTCTGATTCGGCTAGACAGACATGGAGAATTATTTGACTTTATCCATTTAATTTTTTTGTTTTATAAGTTCAAAGCTAAAAGCTTGATCCTTTATGACAGCGTTGCGTGGGAAGTGCAGAGTCAACCCACTTGATGGTATTTTCATAATTCATACAGAAAATACTGATATATCACAAGACATACGAAGCTTAGTTGAAACATTTAGATCTAAAATATCGACTGAGGTGGCCTCAACCACACAAATAAATAATGGGACCTGGCGACTGACCCAGTTGCAGTACGAGTGGGATCCATTGCTCGGCTTCATTCATTCAGCTTCGATCCGGAGCTGATCGCGAATATAGAAGCTGTTACGTCCATTTAGGACGATAATACTGACAAATCCGTTGTCAACCGAAATGGACGACTCTATTAGAATACACATATAAATTATTCCTTCTCTGATCGTTTGTATGGAGGATTTGTCTCTGTTTACTAACGGAATATGAATATAACACTTATCGGATGCAATAATGCAAATACAGTGCATGGATACTAACTGTGCGTTGCTATAATACATATTTGATGTTCTAGTCTAATAAAAGCTAGTTACAGATTGCAGATAAAAAAATGTTGAAAAGTTCAAGATGAAACCAGAATGATGAAGTTTCCTATAGTAAAAAAAACTGCTGCCCGCATATAATAATACTAACGGTTGATTTTTTAAGAGGTATAGGATTTGATTTTCAAAAAAAACAAAAAATTTGAAAAAACGATTAAATCTTTATTTGAGTCGATAGAACGGTCGATATAATTTTATGTTTAAAGATTATTTTATGTAAATGTTGGCCACGGCTCCGCTTTAGATGGCCCATGCGGAAAGTCCAATTTTGGCACACTCTCTCCAACATATCGGCCGGTATCTCACGAATAAATGCTTCAATATTGGCTTCCAGTGCGTCAATCGTTGCTGGTTCATCCCTGTAGACATTAGCCTTAACATGGCCCCACAAGAAATAGTCCAACGGCGTTAAATCACACGATCTAGGCGACCAATTGACGGGCCCCAAACGTGAGATAAACTGTTCACCGAACTCGCCTCTCAATAGGGCCATTGTTTCGTGTGCGGTGTGGCATACGGCATCGTCTTGTTGAAATCGGTCATCTTTTCCAAATACATTAGGGTAATTTCTCTGTAAGCTACATTCGGAAACTTCAGTTTCTAGTTGCTCTTGAGCTTTAAGCAGAAACATACAGTATCCATTATGCAAATCTAAAAAAACCTGACTTATGGTTCGCTTGAGCTGAGTGAAAAAACGGTTAATTGCTTGTTGAACTCAATTTGAAAGAGTTTAGGGGTCTGATTTTGGAAAATAAATGGCCCATGTTTTGAAAAGACCCTGTATTTGGTTTGTACATACGTTTGAGTTGCTACAGTCTACTATCACACCTACTGTTCTCAGTATCACTAGTAATTCAATTGCCAGTTATAACATGGCATTGTATGTTCCAACCAACAGCCCAGAAATCTGGGAAATTAGCTTCTCTCGTCATTTGGTTTGAGCTACGTAATTAATCAACTAATCAACTTAGCAAATAACTGGTCTAGGATTACATTGCATGCAGTGCATATCTGATTAAAAACTCAATTAATCAAAATGCACATGTGATACAGCATACGTTTCTTCATATGACAAAACTGTTTATAGTTTTCAAAATAATTTCCACCATATTGAATGTACTCCACCATATGCATCAAACCAATGGAATGGAATCACACAGCGTCTTTCAGCTTGTTTTCAGATGCAAACCGCTTCTACGGTGCGACAAACGGAAAAAGCCAAAATCGCATGGCGCCCAGCGAGTGCAATAAACTGGACAATCCGATACTAGGAATCCACATTTATCAAAACTTGTTGAGTTATCTGAGCTTGATAAGTTGTGCGCACCTGCAATCAAGGTCTTAAATGTTTCATTGCTGCAAATAGTTTTACCTATATACCATGTGACAGTCTTCTGTTTTGCCATCACAAGTTTACCACTAAATCTGATTTTCTGGAAAAAATTGCATCAAGTTGATTCCCACGCCTTCTTTCAGTTTCGCAATTTCAATCTGAAGTACGGCGTATCGTAAATCTCTACATCGCAAACTAACGGGTGATTTTTAAGAGGTATAGGATTTGATTTTCAAAAAAAAAACACAAAAAATTTGAAAAAAACGATTAAATCTTTATTTGAGTCGATAGAACGGTCGATATAATTTAAGGTTTAAGATTATTTCATGTAAATGTTGGCCGCGGCTCCGCTTTAGATGGCCCATGCGCAAGGTCCAATTTGCACACTCTCTCCAACATATCGGCCGGTATCTCACGAATAAATGCTTCAATATTGGCTTTCCAGTGCGTCAATCGTTGCTGGTTTATCCCTGTAGACATTAGCCTTAACATGGCCCCACAAGAAATAGTCCAACAGCGTTAAATCACACGATCTAGGCGGCCAATTGACGGGCCCCAAACGTGAGATAAACTGTTTACCGAACTCGCCTCTCAATAGGGCCATTGTTTTCATGTGCGGTGTGGCATGTGGCACCGTCTTGTTGAAACCACATGTCAGCCAAGTCCAGCTCTTCCATTTGGGCAAAAAAAAGTTTTTTATCATCGCACGGTAGCGCTCGCCATTCACAGTTACGTTCCGGCCGTTGTCGTCTTTGAAGAAGTACGGCCGGATGATACCACCGGCCCATAATCCACACCAAACAGTGATTTTTTCGGGATGCATTGGTAGCTCTTGCAATGCCTCTGGCTGGTCTTCACTCCAGATGCGGCACTTTTGCTTGTTAACGTACCCATTCAACCAGAAATGAGCTTCGTCGCTGAACACAATTTTTCGATAAAAATGTGGATCTTCCTCCAACTTTGCCAGCGCCCATTCACCAATGGGAACGTTGTGGGAAGTCGTGTGGCTTCAATTCTTGCACCAGCTGTATCTTATAAGGTTTTACACCCAAATCCTGTCGCAAAATTTCCCACGTAGTGGAGTAATAGAGGCCCAATTGCTGCCAACGACGGCGAATCGACATTTCACGGTCATCACTAACACTGGCGGATACAGCCGCAATATTTTCTTCAGTCCTCACTCTACGTCTGCGTGTTGGTGGTTTAATGTCCAATAATGTAAACTGGGTTCGAAATTTAGTCACAAGCTTCCGAATAGCTCCCTCAGTAGGCGACCAAATTGCCCATAAATTGGAAGCAGTGCTCGATGCACTTTCTTACCGAGCATGAATTTTGATAGTAAAATTCAATATTTGCAAGCGTTGTTCGTTCGTAAGTCGATTCATGGTTAAATTATAGACCAAAACTGAACAAGTTTGACAATTACACAAGACACGATTCACGCGTCATCTGTCAAAAACAGTGTTGCCAAAAAATACTAGCAAAAAAATCACCCATTAGTATCTTTCACAAGCTGAAAGAATTATTCTGATAACTTGAGGAAGTTATGAACTTTTGTGTGTTGGGTACTGACCGCCCTCGGACGTCGAGGTTGAGCCGTGCGTCATATTACATAAGTTCGACCTCACGGCACTGACAACCGCATGCATTCTTTGCGCTCAAGCTAACGACCTGGAGAGAAAACAGTAGCAAATAATCTATATTCAATCTATTTCTGAACACCATAAGTTGACAGTGGAATGAAATGCCTCATCTCTGCTTCTTGAATGTTACGTAGCCCTCCACATATCTCACTGTTGAATCAAGTAGAAATCCTCAATAGCCGTAATGCTCTAACAAATATATCCTTCTAATATAGAATCTCTTTATCACTAAACCGTTTTTTCAAAGGACCAGGATGCTCGCTTTGTCAATTACAATCACGTAAGAAGATAATTATTTGTTCTCTTATACAATTTCACCAACATTTTAGGTGTTATTCTGAAGATTCCAAAGTTCATCAACTCAACAAAAAATATAGTTTAAATAAAAACGACTTCAATAAAATGTGTTGGTAAAACCTACCTTCGAGGCCATCCGGCCATCCAGACACAAATAAACGAGAGGTTAACTAAATATGACAGGAATAAACTGTCATACTTGTCAAAGCCAGCATTTTTTCTGGATGCCACAGTGATATCAGGTTGTGGTCCGGCAACACCGCACTGTTTTCCTTTCTCCCATATGAGTTGACCCCCCATGATAGTAGTAACATTCTTTCAAAGTCGAAATTCAAAAATCATAATCTTACGATAGTGGCGTAGAAAATAAAAATAATCATTTATAATGAATGAGAGTCCTCTTCATAACAAAAAAAATAACAGAACGAAGAGACACATAATAATAATAACAGCTGATTTTAATAATCCCATTTGAATATTATACCGCGTTTCAGTAGTCAGGTTCTTTTATGTCCGCAGTTTTATCAATTTATTCAAACGAGATGTGCCGCGACACGGTGGCGTTGCGTGTTTTTCTGAAAAACTGGAAACGAGATCACCTTATTAGAACCAGGAAGTAATAGGATAGCAAATAATCTCTGGTATTATGCATACAGATGATTACAATTTGCATTATACTTACTATATTTGAAATTTCGTTTAAAGAATATTTCAAGATTCAGATTTTTGTTTTCAGCTTCTTGCGCATTGTCCTGGGTAGTTCTAGAAGTATAGTGAGCTGTGCGTGTTGCCACTTCAGAGTCTTCAACGTCTATGCTAAGCGCTGAGTGTTGCGGTATAATTATTATAAAATATAATATTAGGGATCATCCAAGCCCTGTGTCCGGACAACTTTCTTGATTCAGTGCAGGGGTCCATTAAATGATTTTCTCTATACTCTGGTACCGAAAAAAAGGGAGCAGTAAAACATATGGTACGCCACTGCTCACGCAGCGTGTCTCTGAACTGGATAATGAGACGCCGCGCTGGCAGTGGCATTGCAACATGTTCCGCTGCTTTCTTCCTTTTCAGTACCCCAGTATACTTCGGAAATCTCGATGGTGAAGTGATAAAAACAAAAAAAAGGTAAACAAGTTTGGTTTTCAGAGTTGCTGATCATTTTTGATCGTAGTGAAAAAAGATTATGGAGTTCAACATCTGAAAAATGTTACAATTGTTTTTCTACTTTTTGGTCACTTCACGTATAGTGAAAAAAAATTAGTTTAAATTTTGAATCAGGCACGGCTCCTATAGCTACATGTATTTCTAATAACGCTTATAATTCTATTGCTGTTCCTAGGCCGTATTTAGACAAATTGAATTTAAATATTTTTTGATGCAAAATTCATCGATTCTTTTAACAGTTAGTTTCGCGAATCAATGTAAACATAGATAGTAGTCTGTGAGAAATACCGAGTCAACTTACTTGACCCTAGTCCTATTTTACTTCCTACGTCACGGGCGAGAAAGTATTGTAATGACCAATTGACGGACTGATGTGGACTGTGAAGTGAGTGGTTTGCATTTTCATGATGTAGACAAACTTACGCTTCGCAGAAAAAAATCGAGTTACCTTCACGTGAAAACATGCTGACACGTAGGCAACGTACGTAGAGTGCGGAGTACGCCGCGCGATTATTTTGATACGAATTTTCAAGGTGTCCGAAAAACGTAAAGGATCTTTTTTGAATAAAATTGTATTCTCTACAAAAAGAATGTCTTTACACACTTAGGTTGTTAGCTTAGCCACTATACGCCATTATTACTTTTTACATAGGTCCGATGGTTTCCAAAATTTTCGATCAAACGCGTTTATCAAAATGGCAACAAATGCTCCTACCCAATAATGACGCCAATTTGAACTTGTCATTAGAGAAAGAAATCACCTAACGTTATCATCAAAATATTTATGTTACTGTACTCAAAATTGTAGGAAAACGTTAACTATTTCCCTGGCCTACGAAAAGATTCATCTGGAGAGAAAATAGCTAACGCCATATGATCTATGGCAACAGTGGCGTATCCTGCTCGCCGCGCTGTTGCGTCTATGCCAGATCAAATAATTATCGATCAAAGTAAGGCGACGCGACGCTTTCCATTGTACGCTATGTACAGTCGCAGCATAATGAGTCCAAAGGAAAGCGGATGCTAGCTGCCCGAAATATGTTTGCGCGTATGTTCGCTGAAAACTCATTTTTTGTCATGATGCTTGTTGCTTTGTACTCTGCACCCTGCGATTCAGTTTCAATCGAAAAAATGCAATATGCAGTTAGGCATATATGACAGCACTTACTTATTGAAATTTTGTATATTGCGATTTGAGTGAGATGCGCAATTGAAACTTGTTCCATCCTTTTGATGGGAGAACAAAAAATGGCGTCCAGTATAGACTCTTGTGTTCACACGCAATTTTGACATCAGTTAGATATGTTCGGTTTATACCAAAATCGAACGCCATATGGGCTACGATTGTGACTTTCATTTCAGAGTCGACTGCGTTTGCATTATCAAAGCCAGTTTGCGGCAAAAAGCAACACCGAAAACCTAAAAATAAATGAAAAAATACCAACAATTCATTTGGTCACGATTTTCGTCTTGTCACATGTTTGTTTGTGAACACTGCTTGAATTTGTCGCTATTCGATTGAAAAACGGAGTTTGTTTCATATCTTCCTAAATTTCCAACATTTAGGCCTGTCTAGGTCTTCAACTGTGTTCACCAGACGGCTTTTCACGATATACATAAACATATGCAACTCCGACGGAAAGAAATCCCGATTATCTTAAGCTTTGCTATATATGCTACTTAAAAACATGCTTATTTTTGCCTGACCAAGTCCCAACTGGGGACACCCTGTATAGGGTGGACCTACTTGACACAAATTTTATTCAAAAGACTCTAATGGAATCGAAAACCTGATTAGATATGATCGCTTTGACTACAATTATTATTATTTATTATTATCTCGTCATCATGTCAAACTATAAGAAATAAACCTAACATATTTCTGTTCCAATGACCAATATATAGACTACGAGGGATGTCTTTTAAGTTTTGCATATGGAAATTAAAACCAACACGGTAGGTAGTTTTAAATGACTTTATTGTTTTTCAAAGTATTCTCCACGAAGATGCATGCGCTCGAACCAATTTTCGAAGCACTTATTCCACTCGTTTGCTGGCAGATCCAAAACGGCATTTCTGGATCAGGACTATATGGAGGATGGTCCAATAATTCCACGTTTTCTTCCGTTAAATACTGCCTTATTTTTTGGGCTGTGTGCGAGCTTGCATTGTCTTGGTGGAGGATGATTCTTCTTTCGGGGTTGATTTTTCGAAGCTCGGTGATGACTTTTGGCAAAACAAATAGTGGTATACCAATCCGCAGTAACAGTTATTGGTTCATTACGAGGAATTGTTGCAATATGACCCGCTTTTGACACAAATGTCGCGACCATCTTTTCGAAACACTTCGAGAACGGATGACTTTTGTTGGCTTTTCTTCTCCTTGGAACATCCAAACAGCCGTCTGTCGTTTATTTTCTGGTTCATAACAGTAAATCCCCGATTCATCACACTAACAATGCTGTACAAATTTTTTGAGTTTCCGGAATTGAAACGATCAAGCGTTTTTTGACACCAATTAACCCTGGCTGCTTTCTGCTCTTCAGTCAACAGGTGGGGTATCCAACGAGAAACTAATGTTCTTACTCCTAATTCTTCATGTAAAATTTTTTGAATTGAGGTCTTTGAGATCTTTAATCTCGCGATATGTCACATGTCTATCTTCAATGATGAGTTTGCGCACAGCATCGACGTTTTTGGTGCACCCACCCTGGGATCGTCGCTAAGACTACCGTCCACGTTTGAATTCTTCATACCAACAGGAAATTATCGACTGATGTGGCGCTTCGTTGCCTAAAACAGACAGTAACTCAGCAAGGGATTCTTGTTGCGACAATTGTCTCTGAAAGTTGTAATAAAATGTTCTAGGTTGAGTTCCATTTTTCTAATGGCTAGGTGACACTTAAAAATTCACTGTAGTGAGAACACTGCACGTATTGTTGTGAAACTTTGAATTTAAGTTTACTAAAGAGTGAGGTTAAGATTCAGTACCGACGTTCGATCCGCGCGGCCTACTAGATTTCTATATGCAAGACTTAAAAGACATCCCTCGTATATGTGTGTGAATATTACAACACATTACGCGTAATAAGGCTGGAATCAGACAGTATCTTAACAGTACAACGTCTCTCGCTGATATCATACCAGGTTGTAGTCCCCGCTGATATTATTCTAGATCGCAAAAGCTATCTTAAATTTGCTCACGATAAAAAAAGCAAAATGAAATATACCTAATGCCGCCACCAGAATTTCCGTCAACACGGTGTAAAATTCCGCATGACTATGGCCTGTGCCAGGGCAAAGAGAACGACGTAGATATATACCTGTCCTGTGGATCTAAACTCGAAACGTGGGGCACATTTGGCGTGTTTTGAACTTGCTAGCGTTTTAATTTGTCTGATGTATTATTATTCCTTTTACCTAAATCTGTTTTTAAAAACTACAACGTTTTCTCGTTTACAGCATATTAGTAACCTTCTGCGAAAATTCCATCAAAATCCGACCGGTATTTTCAAGTTATAGGGGGACAAGGAAAGATCGACAGACAGACAGAAATGTGTAACATGATATTTCATGATATCATGTACATGTCCTGTCGCGATTACAATGCTTTCTCACCAGTAGCGTGAGAAATGAACTGGCCAGTGGAAGCATTGAATGCTTTGTATCAGTTCCAGAACGTATTCCAGGACTATTATTAATTTGATATAGATAGGTAGATAAATTTAACATTTAACTTCTTCGTAGCAGTGAAATACTCCGGTATTTACACTTCAATCTTCAACATAAAAAACACTTGCTTGTGAGTATCAGATACGTTTTTACAGTGTGAGAATACCTAACAGGCACCCTACTACCTCTTAAGTTAATGCGAAGTGTTAGGGAGTTTCCAAGGATAGATTACGTGCACTGTTCTTCAACAGTGTCTGTTTAAACACGCAATACTCCAAACTCCAAAGTATTCCTGACCCTCGCCAACATAAGACAAGGCCGTCTCATGAACAATAGTAAGCTAAAGAGCATAGCAAACCCTGCACCCCTGCAAAAGGGATACGAGGATTAGGTGAAAAGTTCTCGGGCTGACACAGACGTTGCGATTCAATCAGCGAAAATTCATAATACCTACGTATTTGTTCGTCTGAAAAGTTTCAACTTGTTGCCTTAGGTAGTACACGAATTTTTGAAGTGAACGTCTTGCGCATCAAAATAGATAAACGTCCGTCATCAAATTCTTCGTGTAGGATGGAATTCTTCCAAAGTTAACAAAAGCTTACGGGAACTCCACTGCTTTGATTTCAACTGCTAAAAAGTACGCAGCTGAACTTGATTGATTTAGTGAACTAGTTCATCATACTACAACAAAATTATTCACTCATTCGCCATGCACAACAAGTAGTTGTGAGTGAAATAACGAGAACAAGATAGGTGAGGGGACACATCACCGTAGACAACCAAGTAAGCAGAAGGTTGTATTACTGGTTGCCCGAATAAGATCATGGTTTAGCTCAAGGACATCGAACAGGACAAAGCATATTAAAAAAGATAACAAATGCTATTAGTTACAAATGCTGGAGGGAATGATAATTAGCTAACTTATATACAACATGTCACCCATATCTGTACCTCAGAGCCAGACTAGGTTAAGTCCAAATAAGTAGTTTTGAGATAATTATTTATGAAATATTTTTTGCATTGTATTGAATACGACTTGATATGAGTTAAAAACTTGATATGAGTTAAACTTCCTTATTATTAAAGATAGATGGACGCTGCATGTAGAAAATGAAAATTTACAATATTATCATAAGCTTAACATATTAAACTCATTTTTGACAAAAATGGACTTAACCTAGTCTGGCTCTGGGTTACAGATATAGGCTATTGAAGAAATTAAAATAATATAAAATAAACATGTAAATTAATTACAAATATTCATTTAAAAACATTGTTCTGTTAACTGTATCGCCCATTCTATTTCTTCTTTCTGACTCGCACGCCGCAGATGTCGCTTCAAACGTATTTAACCACCTCAAATAATCTGGAATAGACTTTTGCTATTTTCCTTCCCCTTTCTGTTCTCCGTAAAAGCGGTTCATTGAAATATTTATCCAGCTCGACAATTCCTTGTACAATTGGATTTTGAACTAGGGAAGGTCGTTTTATCACGAGGTCAAAATGGTATCAAAGGTCTAAGTCTGTTTTGTTCTTTGTTGGTTCATTTTCCGCTTGGCTTTCGTCTGCGATACTAAAAAGAGGACCATTCTCCCGAAGGAGAATATATCTGGCAACTGTAGTCAAAGATTATGAATTATTTATTAAACATCTTTTGAACTGGTGGAAGCAAAAGACAAAAGTGTATCCCACATTATTTCAGATTTTTGTAAACGTGATCGCCTCTCATACCTACATCTACTATGGGAGCGACAGCTTACTTAGAATATTTGAATTTAACAAAAAAAAACGAAACACCAAAAAATCAACAAACCGTGGTGTTCCGAAGCGGTTATCCATCCAAATACTGACTGCGCCCGACGCTGCTCAGCTCCGGCTAAGGATGAAAGGCGGAGTTTTCACTCATCTCCAGAAAGAAAACAGCAGTCGAATCAGAGGATGAAAGCCAATAGTTCAGTGCCAAAGAAGCAAATTCGATTGCATTTACCGGAAAGGTCATGGCCAGTAAGGGATGCGAAAGGAGTCCTGTTAATTGATTACCTTGAAAAGGAAATATACCATTTCAACTTCCGTGATCAACTGGATGCCAGGCTTCGTAAGAAAGAGCCTGGCTTGAAAGAGAAAAAGATCATTTTTCATCATAAATACGCACCTGCTCACAAACATGCGTGAACAATGGAAAAACTGGGACTTGTGGTATGATTTACTCGACCGCTCTACTCTCTTGATTTGACACCCTCATACCTCCTTCTGTTCCCAGGTCTGAATAAATTTTGTTTTGGAAAGCGCTTCAGGTCTGATGAAGAATTTGAGAGTATTTTGACAGCCATCCAAAGTTCGACTCCCGAGAAGGAATCCCAGTGTTGACGAAACGTTGGAGTCGTAGGAGATTATGTAAAAAAATAAAACCATTTTTAAACCTAACCTAGTAATCTTTCATTGTCAATCCGAGAACTTTTTACCCTACCCTCGTAAAGTAAAATACTGTAAGAAAACACTCTCCGCCAAAGTGCCTCAATTAAAATTTTATGGTTTGTTATAAGACTGTGTGCGAACATTCTTGGCATTATCTGTGAATTTGACAGTGGGGGCCGTTAACTTAGAAGTTTCGTCTTTTAATTAAACTGAAGAGTCGTCTAACCGGAAGATTTTGAATTTAACACACCTATTCCCGGAATTCAACGATCCTGCTGCTGTCTCGAACATTCTTTATTCTGACGTAATTAGGGAACTTTTCAATCATATTTGAAATTGGTTTTTCTTTTTGGTCGTTTTGTAACGTTGATTAATTGCTTTCTATCCAAGCTTAACTGCAGCACAGTTTTCAAGTCCATCTAAGCCTGCATGTCTTGCTAAATGGGGATTAAATTATATTTTAAGTTGGTGCAGTGGATATTGCAAAAACATAGATTAACTTGTAATATTTGCTTTATTCAAGATGTTTAGGCGAATGTTAAACGATCGTTATTTACTGTGATCCGTATTTATTATGGAATGTGATATTTATTTACCGTGTAGCCTAAATATCAATGATTGTTGATGCCTAAGCTTACGAAGAAATACACTGAAACCGACGGAAAAATCAGTAAATACTGATTCTACGGACCTCAGTAAATATTACATCCTTATTCTGTAACTGCAACTATAAGACTACGATTATTTATGTCACCAGAGGTCTCCATTAATGGCACCTTAGTGCCTTGGCGTTGCCTTTGAATTGCAAGCAAAATTCCGAATTACGTTTCAAAAATTGTATCCTGGATCGCACTGTGGTCATAATTGGGTAAGACTATAGCGCATATCGCAAATACTCCATTTCTTACTTTAAAATGAATGATTAGGATGTAACTTGCACGAAAATATCATTTTTCCTTTAAGGAACCTCTGCTTGCTATTTTATAAAACTTCAAATTTGCATTTCACTAGTAAGCGACACTGAACATATACGTATATGCCAAAAATTGTTAAAATCGGATAAACAAGCAACTTGTCATACTCGTACTAACAGTGACAAGCATAAATGTGAAAGACGCGACTATATGGGGTTGTCCAAAACGGACGCAGGAAAGTAAACGCATATTAAAACAAGAAAGATTGATATTCAAATCATGTTGGGTACTTTATTTTGAAGGTTCATTTATACCATTTATGTATGAAAAATAATATCGCTCAAATGTTCACCACGACTGGATTTACAGACGTCCACGTGATGGTCGAAATCTTCAATGACATTTTGCAATATGGTCGGTTCTATGGCATTTATCTCGGCAATGATGTATGTTTTTGAGTTCTTGGAGGGTGGCTGGTTTGTTGACGTAGACTTTGCTTTTCAAATATCCCCATAAAAAGAAGTCCAAGGGAGTCAAATCGCACGATCTTGGTGGCCATGGCACATTTACTCGGCGCGAAATCACGCGATCACCGAAGAAGGACTGCAATCGATGGATATTGACGTTGGTTGTGTGTCATGTTGCACCGTCTTGTTCGAAATAAACATCGTCCATATCCATTCCTTCAAGTTGCGGCAAAAAATAGTCCTCTATCATCACGTGATATTGCTCAGAATTGACGGTAACGGCGTCCCCGGCCGCATTTTCAAAAAAGTAAGGTCCGATGATGCCTTTTGACCACAATGCACACCACACAGTCACTTTTTGAGGATGCATCGGCTGCTCTTGATACTCACGGGGATTTTCGTTCGCCCAGATGCGGCATTTTTGCTTGTTTACCGTCCCATTCACAGTGCAATGCGCTTCGTCGCTGAACATGATTTTTGATGAAAAATTGGCATCAATTTGGCGGTGTTCAAGGAGCCAATCTGAGAACGTTCGGCGCGAAAAATGGTCGGCCCGACGCAGCTCTTGCATCAATTGGATCTTGTAGGCGTGTACATTCAAATCCTTGTGGAGAATGCGGAGCAAACTGGTTCTCGAAATGCCCAATTCTTGGGATCGACGCGTTGTTGATTGTTTCGGATCGTCTCTCACACTCTCTCCTTCACAACAGCAATATTTTCCGGTGTGCGAACGCTCCTTGGCCGGCCAGAGCCTGGCAGATTTGCCACAGAACCTGTTGCCTCGAATTTACGCACCAGACGACCGATGGTTGTTTCGTTTGAGTGGTTGTTGCGACCGAAATGTTCACGAAGCGCGCGAAACGTGTTTTTTATTTTTGCACCATTTTTGTAGTGCTCTTGAATAACTTTAATGCGGTCTTCAGTCGAATACGACTCCATAGCGAACAATGGTAAACATTCAACTAACAAAATGACATGTCGGTGACAGAAAACAAAGATGGCGTCTATGTCAAATTGACGTTTACTTTCCTGCGTTCCTATTGGACAACCCTTTATAACGGTATATACCTGAAACGGTAGTCTTTTAGTTATAAATGTAAGCATCAAAAGTTGGTCGGTATGTCCAGAAACACCCTGTGGATCTACTTCGTTCTATAATGTTAGCTGTTTCTCGAACTCATAATCCTCACATCCAGCAGTGAGTTTAAGCTTTCCATTTCCATATCCACCTGTTAAATGGGCGATTTGGAAAACCGCAAATCGCAACTCTACGCGCACAATGCGTTTCTATTTTCGATGGCAACCTTTGGAAATTGAAGGCAAATGGTATGCAATTAAGGTGCACATATGTGTAGTTATCTACACAATCGAATTGTACCTAAACACATATGCAGTGGCTGCTTTTAATTTGATTCTGGGGGATTTTGCGCTCGATTTCGGTGCAGTTGCGATAATGTAATAATCTAGATGCTAAGAATAAATTAATAAAGCACGAGAACCACACCATTACTGGTTTAACAGATCCTGGATTGCGTTGACCAATAGCCGTCGCCAAACGCAATACCTGCGACAACGTTGCAAGAAATTGTTCTTTCAGTATTAGATTAATCATATTAGCAAATTTCCCCGAAATAATTGTAAAGTCGGGATTTATTGATTCAAGTTGTCCAAGGGGGAATTTGAAACATGGACTCATAAAATGGCTGCACCATTTTTTGAGGAAAAACTTTTTATTCGACAACAAAGAATGAGAAAAAGTGTGATCCAATCGAAAGTGTTGGCAGAAAAGAGAAAACTCTTCAAATAAGATTTTTAGGTGTTTATATATATATAATATACGTATATACTTGAAATTCCTTAAATCCGAAGGCTTCTTAGTTCTAAATAACCACAACAAAATTGAAGTCGATTGATCAAGTAGTTTTTGAGAATTTCTAATTGCTTATCCCAAAAAACCTGCCACCACTATAAGTTTATTGAGTAATATACAGGGTTCGTTCAAAGGGCATTTTACAGCAAAATACACGAGTTTACCTTCCGACATGAATCACAAGCCATTCAAAAAGATAATTGTTTTTTTATGCGAAAAACGAAGGGTTACGTTATTTTCTTCCAAGCATTTCGTATTGGTTAGTATTTTTTTTCTTTGCAACAAAAAGTGATAGACACATACGCTTTATTCCAAAATGTGTATAAAAAACGTATGTTTTCCGAATATTGTAGCGAATTTTACTTACAAATACGAAATGTTTGAGTTTGTTTAGGAAAACAAAGTAAACCTTCGTTTTTCATATAAAAATGACAATTATGTTTCGGAATAGCTTATGATTCATGACGGCAAGCTAAACTCGTGTATTTTGCTATAAAATGCCCTTAGAATGAACCCTTTGAACGTAGCTGCGTGAAATTATCGTCACATTAGCAACAAGTGCCAAAATCTGCATTTTGCCTCGATTTTCGGCCATAACTTTGTTACTATTAGTGGGTCCTTTTTACGTGCGGTCTCATTCTGTAGGTGTCATAAATACCTAAAAATCTTATTTCAGGAGTTTTTTCATTCCTGTCAACACTTTCGATTGAATCCCAAAAAACACGTTTTCTCATTCTTTGTTGTTTTATGCGTCCTTGTTTTAAAGACCCCCTTGAACAAATTCTATCAATAAACAATTATTTCGCAAACCAGGGGGATTTTCAGACTATAAGTATACTTTCCAACATTAAAGGTGTAATAAATCCAAAACGTAGCTAATGATTCAAATATCGATTATTTGACTATTCTAGGGCGATGTTATTTTTGGACAATTATCGAATAAACCTATTGTTTACATTCGAAATACTTTAATCTCCAAAAACTTTTGAATTTAACTACTTCCATTTAGATATAAAATGCAAAACTTCCATATTCTCATCATGAATCGGTCATCTTTTTCAAATACATTAGGCTCATTTGTCTGTAAGCTACATTCGGAAACTTCAGTTTCTAGTTGCTCTTGAGCTTTAAGCAGAAACATACAGTATCCATTACGCAGATCTAAAAAAACCTGAATTATGGTTCGCTTGAGCTGAGTGAAAAAACGGTTAATTGCTTGTTGAACTCAATTTGAAAGAGTTTAGGGGTCTGATTTTGGAAAATAAATGGCCCATGTTTTGAAAAGACCCTGTATTTGGTTTGTACATACGTTTGAGTTGCTACAGTCTACTATCAAACCTAGTGTATTCTGTATCACTAGTAATTCAATTGCCAGTGGTAACATGGCATTGTATGTTCCAACCAACAGCCCAGAAATCTGGGAAATTTGCTTCTCTCGTCATTTGGTTTGAGCTACCTAATTAATCAACTAATCAACTTAGCAAATAACTGGTCTAGGATTACATTGCATGCAGTGCATATCTGATTAAAAAGTCAATTAATCAAAATGCACATGGAATTAGACCAATAGGCTTGTTGACCACTATGTATATGATAGGTTACTCCATAGAATTTCTCATTCAAAACAATTGCTATCGTCACTCGTCACTCTAGGTATGTACGAGTATTTCATGTGCTTCATTTAATGCGTGTGATACAGCATAAGTTTCTTCATATGACAAAACTGTTTTTCAAAATAATTTCCACCATATTGAATGCACTTCACCATACGCATCAAACCAATGGAATGGAATCACACAGGGTCTTTCAGCTTGTTTTCAGATGCAAACCGCTCTCTACGGTGCGACAAACGGAAAAAGCCAAAATCGCATGGCGCCAAGCGAGTGCAATAAACTGGATAATCCGATACTAGGAATCCACATTTATCAAAAACTTGTTGAGTTATCTGAACTTGATAAGTTCGTGCGCACCTGCAATCAAGGTCTTAAATTTTTCATTGCTGCAAATAGTTTTACCTATATACCATGTGACAGTCTTCTGTTTAGCCATCACAATGATTACCACTAAATCTGATTTTCTGGAAAAAATTGCATCAAGTTGATTCCCACGCCTTCTTTCAGTTTCGCAAATTTCAATCTGAAGTACGACGTATCATAAACCTCTACATCGCAAACTATATAAAATCATATTTCTGTTTCAATGGTAGACGTATGTAAAATATGTGATGCTAGTGCCTTCTTAATAGCAGAACGTCTTTTACTGATACCAAAAATGCAACATTTACAACCATTCACCCCATACAACTCCAAACCCCAATTGTCAACCAGTCCATAAAATTTATGATCGAGAGCAGAGGTATCTGAAACATTAAAACACGATGTTGCAGCGATTTTCGTTTTTCTCTCGAAGCTCCGCTATCATAGATTCAATTTTCATAACCTACAAATCTTGTAATCAGCGTAAGATCTTCATTTCGACTTGAATCTTTTCCGGAGTAATCGTCACCCATTTTTTTAATATGTGTAATAAACGGCACAATAAACCGTTGAGACTTAAGCTTTGATATATTGAGGAAATAAAAAGTTAGAAAAGGCACAAAATGGCAGCCACAGAAGCTAGCTGTGACCGACGCCACTTACTCTGTGTAAACGCGCATGTGCTAACATATTGGAACTTTTAGTTTTCTCCTAGTACCAGTTCGGAATGTATCGGAACAGAGAACTGCCAGTTACCATTTTCTGTTGGAACGGTAATTTCGATCTGCGCATGCTCTGTTCAATTCTGAACTAGTCCGATGGTTTGTTGCAACAAAGTTGATACCGCTTGAATCAATCACACCTGCTCTGCCTAGAAATTACTGGTAGAGTACAGCCCGTACAGTCGAACTGGAATGCATTTTTCAAGAGCTGCAGCGATAGGCGTGCAAAACCGCAGATAAAGATGCGGGTACCATATAATTGCGTACGATATCATAGCAGTCTGCATAAATAACGATGCCACGTTATATTTCCTATGTTATGTCGGCTGATCGACATTTTATTGGGCATCTAGGCGTTTCCGTGTCGCTCTCTAAGTGCTAACGGAAAGATTACATGGATTTAAGTTATAGTCGATAAATTAGTGTATGCTATGACAGCTTAATCAAATGTACGCGGTAAAGCTTATATCACTTCTTACACTCTTTATGGAACTAGGTTTACATATGAATTACATTTAAATCTGGCTAGGTAAGTACTACACTAGCTAGAATGAATATTTGTTCTTGCCCTTAACCACGCTCAAAGCTCTTTCAAAAATAGTAAGGTCGTTCATAGAAGAAATGGCATCAGATAGGTTGACTCCATATGAATATGATTCGGTAGAAATCGGTTGTACGTGCCCGCGTAATTGACACAAAGTTTATTCAAAAGATTCAAATTAAATCGAAATTTGATCGGTATGATCGATTAACTACGATATGTATGGACCATATTATGTGTGTGAATATTGCGTCTTATCTATATTATTGATTGTCTCTATTATTGTATGACGCAGAACCTGTCAAATTCACTTATGATACAAAAACGCAAAAGTAAACCCGTAGTAAATAGCACATTTGGAACGTATCAACGTTATAATTTGACTGATCTGGGTGGATTTCACAATTTAACAAACCATTATTCTGCACCAATAGGGTACGAGTACCAAACAGTCCGTTAAATATACCCAATCAGCCTCAAGATCTCTCCGTCAAATTTTTGGCAGCAAATAGCATCAAAGTATTCAAAACAAAACACTGTAAAATATGAAGTGACAGCTTGCCATTGAAATCTTTTCAGTTTATTAAATATTATGAAATTATGTAAAACTGAGCCAAAATTTTTAAAAATGCTTGATGTCTGAGTAAAATCTATTTTTTCAGATTAGCTGAAGGTTTTTCCATGTTTACTGCAACTTTTGTAATCCATATGTGATTATATCACCTACTGTGTGCTTATAGTTGATCCTATATTTGCAAACTTGCACTTCCAAACCCTTACATGAAAAAGCCTTTTCACTCAAATTTTTGTTAGGTGTTGCATTTCAACACATTCATACACTTCTTTCCAGTTCCTCAACGATATTTTAACCCCACTGGTCCGAAACTGTTCAACAGTTTCAACATTCATACATACAATAATTGCAGTTGCAGTCTTTTGTTTTAATTTCAGTGTATAATCAGTCGCACCATCGGTGATGGTACATTCAATATAACCACGTATTTAGGGGTTCGTGCAGATTTAACGTGTACACGACAGTGTAATATGTATTTCTTCACAAAAAAATCTTGGAGGGAGCACTTTTATACGGAAATTTGTTGTTAAAAAATTCCATCTTTCACACATAACAAAACAAGTGATCACAAAACATAGAATGTAGTGACGTTGGAGAAGGAGAATAGACCAAAGGAGATCGGAATTGACATTTGAAATTAGTGTCTCATAATGTTAGTGATGGGAGAATACATTTGCGATCAGTGGAATGTATTGGAACGGTTAAAAAATATGAATTGAATCGTTTTTACGTTATCTCGACTGAAAGACTGGAATATCTGCTGTGTTTCTGTATATATATTTTTTGTGGTATGGTTGCATAAAGTAGTTGGTTCACGAACTAGTTCCTAGAACTGAACGCAACTTAATGAAATGAACTGGAAAGCACATCACTTTTTCAAGTAATCTAAGAAGGGACAAATTGTCATTTCATCACACTAGTGATGGGAGAATCGAAAGCCTGAGATTCGCGTTGCTTTTGTGGCTCAGAGATATAGTGTTTTCTTCTGATAAAACTAGCGCAGTTTTTGTGTTTAAAATACTCTACCTTAGTTAATACCTTTGATCCTAAAGTTGCTCCCATAACAATATTAAACAACTCTCATGTCGTGTCGCGTATTTCGAAACGATGTCAAGGACCGGCAGGGGAAAATCTTTCTCTGAGAACTGAAAATCATCAAACGCGCTGTTTTCAGTCTATTTTATACTATCCCTTGGGGACGCACAGAATGAAGAAAAGACTACAGTGCTCAGTGGCCACTCAGTGGCTCAGTGCTCATCTGTAATGATAATATTCAAATACTACTAAACACCTAAATAGCTTTCTGGCCTTTCAATTTCGAAGCTACCAGTCCTCGCTTAGAGATGGTAGCACAGTTAAGGATAGACTCGGGGTATACGGGTACGGATGTTTATGATTCCTCTCGATATCGATATATCGTCATGAAACCATCGATGCGTAAAGATCGATGTTCTACGTCCGATGTATCGATGTTTTCGATACATCAATGTATCGTCTATCGTCGCCATCCCTATATTGTATCCCCACCAGTCACCAGTCAAAAACCTTAAACAAAAATATTTTATCACTATTTATAATTCTGTTTAGCTCTTATCTTTCAGTAATTACTTATAATTTTAGGTCTATGTCTACAGTAATTGCATTATGCACCTCGGAGATGTAGGGATTAACATGTTTTACACATATCAGTGTTTTAGGATGGGGACGACATACTGTTTTAATTGCTTTGAAAAAATTCATTAACCCATGAATTTATAACAAATGATAACTATTATGATGTAAAGAGAGATGAGGAATTGGTTGGAATACATTTTATATTCTATTTTCTTGCAAATCCGCACAATTCAACAGGTAAGTGTAGCTATAATGATCACATATACACACAGTATATTGAACTTAACAAATTTCGAGATTGCCATGAATTAACAAACTACCAAACCTGCTGCCAAATTTAACAGCTAGAAAATCGACCTATTATTTCTCCCATTCCCATTCGCTGAGGGGATAACGGATAGTCAAATGTACACCTATAACATAAATCAAAATACATGAAAGTTGTCCTGTTTTCTCTGTACAAAAGCATCATGTTGGAATCAAAAAGTGGTCTTGTTTATAATACAGTCGAATTTTCACGATTTTATTCAACATTTTAATAGAAATCACTGATATTCTGAGACCTTTGACAGCTTCCGTCAAATTGCATTTCGATAAGGTATTTTCCTATTGGTATCTAATTTTTGAATTTTTTTCTCAATATTTCCTCACCAGTTTGCGTGGTTAATGAAAAAACTAATAGCTTATGGATGTTTACCCTGTATTCAGAAAGCACCCTGTATACTGACCTACAATGGACGATTTGATGAAAAGTGACCTACAAAGAGCGTTTTCCTCTGCGGTATGTTCAGCTGTCATAGCAGTGAAAACAAGTTTCCAGAGAAAGAAGATAACTTTCGACTAAGTGAATTCCACATCTAGCTCGGGAAAGAAAGCAAGGCTAGCTTTTAAATTCCACGAATCTAATAACGAATCAGCTTCACGAAGCTTTTAGGAGGAATTCCAACAATTCCACCTAATGAAAGATAGATTTTACCAACCTCAGTGATATTCATTTAAAGGTATTTTCAATATCGTCGCTGGCAGGTCACGTTCACGGGTGGACGAAGTTCCTAATTAGTGAGAGATATGTAGAAATAGTTTTCAGCTGCCAGATGTTTTAGGTTTGGAAGAAAAATGTAAGCAGACACAGTGAATGTCTTCGATTAAAGCAGTCTTTCTCTCTCTTTTTAGTTTAAGTTTCAAAAATGTAATATTATCCATTTTGGACGTACATCACGAAAACCCATTCCACACATGTTCGTCGGTCTGCCTGTCTGTCGGTCTATCCGGTATTCCTTGGCCCATCTATATACAGGGTGTAAACGTTATGGTAGTTACTATTGAAATGGGTAATAGGGGGGTAAAAACGAGTCAAAAAGTTCATATGACCCATGGTCCAAAAGTCAAAACAAGTCACAAAGTTCATATGACCCATGGTCCAAAAGTCAATAGATTTTTGTCTAAATGGCTTTATAGTTTACAACTTTAAGTGCTTTATATCGACCACAATCTTACTAATTTTTATAATCTAATCTAAAACGTTTTTAAATTGGGTAATTAACAAATAAATGGCATTAAGTTTTTCTAAGTTACGCCAAAATTTGTAGTCAGTAAGTAAGTTTCATTAAATTAAATATTTAAAACACACATGACAACAGCGCTTCGGTCATCATCACTCTTATCGAACCGGCAATGTTTTTGTTCGCGTACGTCATAGTTTTGATTTACAATGTTCTCGAATCAAGAGTTCGGCGACATGTTGTTAGTTTACGGTGAAGCCCGTCAGAATTCAAATCTTGCAGCTCAAATTTATCGAGACAGATTTCGCCAACAGGTACACCCAGACAGAAGGACATTTGTGCAAGTATACCAAAGACTTCGAGATACAGGAAGTGTTCAGCCCACTAATATTCGCACTCGTGAAAAACAGGTTACTGTAGAGCAGGAGGAACAAATTTTAAATATCGTGGAAATCAATGCAGATATCAGCACTCGAGAGTTAGGCCGCCGCGTAGGACTATCGCATACCATAGTCCATAGAATCCTACGGGAAAATTTGCTTTATCCCCACCATGTAACAACGAGTGCAGGCCTTGTTACCAGAAGACTATCCTCGCAGACTAAGATTCTGTCAGTGGTTTTTGCACAAACACATTGAAAATCCGGATTTTTTTTAAAACATTCTAGCGGCGGACGAATGTACTTTTACGCGAGACGGGATATTAAATTTCCATAATACTCACACGTGGGCCCAAGAAAATCCTCATACCATTCGTGAAGGCCGTAATGAAGCTTGTGTGGAAAGTGGAGGATGACATTTTGAACACCTTTAAATACAAAAAAAGTGCAGTGTGGTTTTTAAAAAGAAAAACAATGTATGTATCAAAATTGTGTTCCCTATTTATAAATGGATTTCCTTAATGCGTTCAATAAACTTTCACACCACCAGGTGAAGCGCTGAGACAGTTAGTGTTAAGTCCGTTTTTTTTTAATTATTTGCATTTTACGAGTACATTATCAAATAATGAAATAATACCTGAGAGCCAAAAATAACAAACTCTATCTTCATTTACACTGCGTTTTTAAATAATGACTATCATAACGTATTTTGATCAAACTTTCACACAAAGTTACTGCTATGCCGAGGACGACAAAGCTTTGAAGGTTTTTAAAATCGATACTGTGGCAGCGAAAAATAAAGGTAAAAACCGGAAAAACAAATATCGCTACTACGTTTGTCAAGTTTCAAAGGCTTCTCATCATTTCATTCTTTTTAGGGGTGTAGGAGGTTGTTTGATATCAGTGGAAGGTGTTTAATTATCCAGAAATTTGTGATCCCGGTAGACTTACCCACCGGTGACAGATAATATCACACAAATTTCGCATATTTACGTTTTTAACCCTAGCAACACCAGCTACCAAGGAACACGCTATGCCTGTGTCTGATCCAAATTCAGGAACTCCGACGTTGCCATAAACCGCAGCGCCATCGAGGTGATCGACGTACGATGATGTAATGATACCAGGGCGTACGAAAAGTTTTATTTCTAAATAATTTTTAATAAACAATTTAATTCATTGTATTCTATAATATTACCAGCTGTCAGGGTTTCCACAGCCAGAAAACAGTAAAGATGCGGTACGGAACAGTAAAGATATACTAAGTGACATATAAATCCGAACACCCAGTTTAAATGGTTTTATTTTAATAACATTTTGTATAAGTACTTAATGAAACATAATAAGTAAATGATAAAAATTTCAAAATGATTGCACTGCTTTAAAGCCCTTTGACCTTTAATAATGTGTGGGTGCACCCTGATGTGCTACGCATTCTCCAACGCGCCTAGGCATGCTTCTGATCAGGTGGTCAATGTCCTCCTGTGGTATCTCATTCCAGGCAACCATCAACTGCTCTCGAGGTGCTTCTAGAGTCTGAGGAGGCCGTTGCAAATTGAGCAATCTCCTACCCATCATATCCCACACGTGCTCAATTGGGGATAAGTCGGGAGATCTTGGTGGCCATGGTAACAATGTGACATCATTATGTTGAAAGAAGTCTATTGTGACTCTTGCAACATGTGGTCGGGCATTATCTTGTTGGAAAGTTGGATCTGCCAGGGTGTCAAGATAGGGTAAAAGATGGGGTTCTAGAACTTCGTGGATATAACGCTGCGCGTTCATGTTACCTCTGATGAAGATTAAAGGTGACTTGGAACCATAAGCTATAGCACCCCAAACCATAACTCCAACAGTGTGATGAACATGTCTTTCAACAAAAAACTGTGGATTTCTCCTTTCACCACGTCGCCTTCTAACCCTGGCACGACCTTCGTGCATGCCTAAACAAAATCGAGACTCGTCACTAAAGACAATACTGTTCCATTCCTGATCCCAGAGTGTCCGTTGTCTGCACCACTCAAGGCGATTACGTCGGTGTTCTCGAGTTAAAGGGAGGACCCAGTGTGGCCGGTATGAAAACAAGCCAAAACTTCTCATTCGTCGGTAAACACTTCGCATGCCAATAGGTCTTCTGTGTTCTGCAAACCATTCATTTGCAATGGACCTGGTAGTGCAGAAACGGTCCCTTAAGGCCAATAATCTTAGGCGGCGATCTTCACGGTCTGTTGTTCTACGGCGGCGTCCAGTGCCCCTTGCTCTTTGCGTACGGCCTTCTCGAAGCCATGCCTGACAACACCTAACCACAGTGTCTACACTTCTTTGCACTCTAACTGCAATTGCCCGAAAAGAAAGTCCAGCTTCCCGAAGTCCAACTATACGGCCCCTATAAAACTCACTAAGTTGACGAAATCGCACAGGTCTCCGTACTCTAGGCATCGTAACCGATCGTAAAGGATGTCAAGAACCAAAATCCGCCAACGTTGATTCTTTACTGCGGCTGAAATATTCATTTTTAGAGCGTTAGTGAATTAAAAAAAAAGCAGTATAAAAACCGGAATGTCCAACTGATAAGGCTGAAAATTTTTACACTTGTTATTTACAGTAAGATAAATACATTCACCAACTTTTATTAAAATAAAACCATTTAAACTGGGTGTTCGGATTTATATGTCACTTAGAATATTTGTCCCGAATAGCGTGGAAAATACAAATTCTATGTTCTTGACGCTATTTTATTAAAAAAATTGGCAGTGTTTCCTATGCTAGTATTGACAATATATTCTCCCATAAATTGAGCTGCCACAGTGGTATTGAAGAGGCATATACGTAGCGTTGCAACTTGCGAAGCAAACAACAATTAGATGCAAAGTTTACGATGTAGTCAGCGAAATCTCCACATTCGCGCAATAATGCCAACCGACCAACCAACTGCGCCGCCGGTTTATTTAGCGCCAGGAATATTCGCATATAATTGGCTTATTTATGGACGGATATTGCCTGGATATTCAGGTACAGTAAGCCGGTCAAGCAAAAATTTATAACGGATACTATGAGGAAGGTACGAGGGACAATTGTTTTCTCAACAGAAGATCAGTGAATCGCAGTTACTTGCCTATCTTTGGTAATTAGAACTATGAAAAAGAATGCACCCCTAAATATCGTTTTAACCGCAATTATTTGTCGTTGTGGTGGTCTGAACTACTACAGGCAAACTATACTGGTTTTCAACACTTTGGATCAATAACACGATATTGGAAAATGCAAAACATCGGAGGCAAACCAGAATTTATCATGAATACTGCAAAAGGGCCAACGGACCTTCAACTTTGTGTCTTATCCCTTTCATTTTGATATAAACGGTTCTTAATAAAGTTTCTTACTTTTGCGTTTGCTCATTTTAACGCCACGAGGTTTTGTTAAGTATTCTCAGTACGCCCCAAAAAGTCTATTATATCAAATTAATTAAATCACTTTAAATATCTTCATTGGATCGAAACAGGGTCAATGGTATATCAGCAGTAACTGCAACAGCTAATTTGCTAAGAATCTACTCATAAGTAACATAAACAGGTGTTTAGAAAAACCGAGTGAAGTTCACGGAAGCTGCCCTACTATACTAAGTGACATATAAATCCGAACACCCAGTTTAAATGGTTTTATTTTAATAAAATTTTGTATAAGTACTTAATGAAGCATAATAAGTAAATGATAAAAAATTCAAAATGATTGCACTGCTTTAAAGCCCTTTGACCTTTAATAATGTGTGGATGCACCCTGATGTGCTACGCATTCTCCAACGCGCCTAGGCATGCTTCTGATCAGGTGGTCAATGTCCTCCTATAGTATCTCATTCCAGGCAACCACCAACTCCTCTCGAAGTGCTTCTATAGTCTGAGGAGGACGTTGCAAATTGAGCAATCTCCTACCCATCATATCCCACATGTGCTCAATTGGGGATAAGTCGGGAGATCTTGGTGGCCATGGTAACAATGTGACATCATTATGTTGAAAGAAGTCTATTGTAATTCTTTTAACATGTGGTCGGGCATTATCTTGTTGGACAGTTGGATCTGCCAGGGTGTCAAGATAGGGTAAAAGATGGGGTTCTAGAACTTCGTGGATATAACGCTGCGCGTTCATGTTACCTCTGATGAAGATTAAAGGTGACCTGGAACCATAAGCTATAGCACCCCAAACCATAACTCCAACAGTGTGATGAACATGTCTTTCAACAAAAAACTGTGGATTCCTCCTTTCACCACGTCGCCTTCTAACCCTGGCACGACCATCGTGCATGCCTAAACAAAATCGAGACTCGTCACTAAAGACAATACTGTTCCATTCCTGATCCCAGAGTGACCGTTGTCTGCACCACTCAAGGCGATTACGTCGGTGTTCTCGAGTTAAAGGGAGGACCCAGTGTGGCCGGTATGAAAACAAGCCAAAACTTCTCATTCGTCGGTAAACACTTCGCATGCCAATAGGTCTTCCGTGTTCTGCAAACCATTCATTTGCAATGGACCAGGTAGTGGAGAAATGGTCCCTTAAGGCCAATAATCTTAGGCGGCGATCTTCACGGTCTGTTGTTCTACGGCGGCGTCCAGTGCCCCTTGCTCTTTGCGTACGGCCTTCTCGAAGCCATGCCTGACAACACCTAACCACAGTGTCTACACTTCTTTGCACTCTAACTGCAATTGCCCGAAAAGAAAGTCCAGCTTCCCGAAGTCCCACTATACGGCCCCTATCAAACTCACTAAGTTGACGAAATCGTACAGGTATCCGTACTCTAGGCATCGTAACCGATCGTAAAGGATGTCAAGAACCAAAATCCGCCAACGTTGATTCTTTATTGCGGCTGAAATATTCATTTTTAGAGCGTTAGTGAATTAAAAAAAGCAGTATAAAAACCGGAATGTCCAACTGATAAGGCTGAGAATTTTTTCACTTGTTATTTACAGTAAGATAAATACATTCACCAACTTTTATTAAAATAAAACCATTTAAACTGGGTGTTCGGATTTGTATGTCACTTAGTATATGTCACTTAGTATATTTTTCTTCGCCTTATTTAATTCATTTCTTTTTTAACATTGACTAAATGATTCACATTGTAACTTAGACTGTACTTCTGCTCTGCTGTACGACAGTATACCCGGTACAATTGACTTTTGGGATATCCTTTCCAAAAGAAAGAATGTACGCCGACGTATTGGTTTGACAGTTTGGTAGGCAAACCTACCTAGTGGTATGCACTGAATCTACGAGACTTTACGGCAAACATTGCCTTGTAACCATATAGGCTTGACTTTTTTTTGGCAAATTCCAATTCACCGGTAGATTCAGATGACAGAAACACCGGAAAACTTACAAAAAGTTCAGTTTCTGCGGCATGTGTATAATTTTCAGTACAACAGGGCCTTTTAAGGGCATTTGACAGTTCAAGGTTATATCAAAGATATTTTCAAACGAATCCAAGCAGTTGATTCCAACCTCATGTCATTCAGGTTTTTCTGGTTACTCTAGAGATCAGTTAGTTATTAAAGATAACTTAAACGACAAATCAAAAATTAGTCTAGCATCAGAGTCCAGACGCATATCATATAGATTTTCACGGTTGAGTCAAAATCAGAGATTATAGTTTGTCTCTAGGAATGCATGTGAAGTGTATTTTGAGGCACACAACACAATGGAAGAGAAAGAAACTCTCCAATTTTGCCGTTAGAAAGTAGTGTCGAATGATACACCAAACTCTTTTTAATAGCCTGCCATGGTAAAGGTGGGATAAGCAAAGCTCTGATTCTATGGCCAACTTATCGTTCAAGGTATTATACTCGTATTAAATCTAGGTAACAATTGTCGTTCATTTTCAAGGCTTACTTTTCTCAATTTTTGACAGGTTTTCGCATAAATAAACCGCTGTGTCCCTGGTAATCCAAAATCTTGACTCTTCGTTTCCCTTATAGACATCCATAAAGTTTCTAAATACCTGCTCTAGGCTGTCAAAGCTTGCACTTTGTCCAGCAGTGCTCTTCATTGTGGTCTCTGATATACCTGTTGAACTGATGGACTTCCACGAGAACCTATTCCGCTAAAAAGAACTATGAAAAATTACTATTTAATTCTAAACTTCCGGCATCAGAGAAAATAAAAGCGATCCCTGGTATATTGTTGGGATTCAGATTAAGCCAGAATTTATTATGGCATTTGCGAAACAGGTAGCTATATCTGCAAGATTTGCGACGATACCGATAATGTGAAAGTAAGGGTAAATTATGCACACGCGTGCGATTCGTGCTACTACAGTTTTTTATTAGACATTATTTATGATTATTTATACTATTTTGCAAGGTTGTAAAAGTTTAACTTATTATAAAGGACCACACTGCACACAGCAGTGTTGGAATAAGGCATGTCATATACAGGGTGTCCGCAAAGTTGGGGTTTTCCTTTAGACGACGTGTAGATCTTGAAAACATAAGCAATTTTTCTTAGTACCATATACACCAATGTCTTAAGGGAACCGAGATAAAGGGCTCTGCAACATCAAAAATATCTGAATACCGTCCTGTAGCCGCGACATCCCCGAGCGGTACTAGGACACTAGCTCAACCCGACGACAGAACTGGGTCGGGGTCAGTGAGTCAGTTCAGTATGCAACCTTCAACCGACGGTTACGGTCACGCGTGTAGAGGTAATCGCGTAGACGAGAATCCCTCAACAAGCACTAGAGACGTGTCTAGAGAAGTGCAAGTATCAAAAACTAAAGTGTGGCAAACGCTGCGTGAAGAGGGGCTGTATCCGTTTCACGTCCAACGTGTAGAAGCCCTTCAACCTGACGATTTTCTAGCAAGAGTGCGGTTTTGTGAGTGGTTGTTGCATCAACATGACAATAATCCGGACTTTTTGAAGTGCATATTGGTGACAGACGAATCTACGTTCACGCGTAATGGGGTGAGCAACTTTCGCAACACTCATGTTTGGTCAGTAGAAAATCCGCACGCTGTCTGTCGGGCACATTTTCAACAAACATTTTCGGTGAATGTTTGGGCTGGCATGGTGAACGGTATGCTCATTGGACCATTTATTCTCCCAAATCGATTGGGCGGGATGCAATACCTAGACTTTTTACGCAACATTTTGCCTTCCTTGTTTGCCTGCGTCTGCTCGGTAGCGCATCAGCTGATTTCATTTTCTGTTGGAGCGGTATGATTTCGGGCAGAGACGTACTTAGCCCTTCTCGTCAACTGGAGAGTGAGTACTTTTTCCTTTATTTTTTTTTACTTGGTCGCCCTCGTTTCACTACACATTACCTTCACTTCGTTATTTTAAGGGTAGTTGTTTCTGAAAAGGAAAACCCCAGCTTTGCGGACACCCTGTATATATATATACAGGGTGTTTCAGTTTATTGTTGCATAACTTTGAGATTCGATAGAACTTTTAAAATTAATGCATAAAGTCTATATAAACATGGGTCTAAAAATGCGTGGCTTCCGAAATACAGGGTGTTTAAATTTACTTTCTAAAATAGTTTTTTTTAAATTTATCGAACAATATTTGATGTGAGTTTTCGTTATAGTTAGCCTTTTTTGAGATATTTCGATTTTTAAGGTTCGATGCATTTTTAATTATTTATGGGAAAATAATATTTTTTTTACATTTTCGATTTGGGCATTACAAGTAATTAAGATGATCGTTTAGATTGTGTTTTTAAACACAGCAATAATTCCTAACTCCAAATAAACACAAAAAACAGAATATTAATTTGTTTAATTTTCCAATATTATTTTTAACAAATTAAATTAATTATTTACAACTAAAATGCTATTGGATAGTTAGGAAAAACATACAAAATCTAAAGTAGTTGCTCGAAATGTAAACCCAATTGTTCAATACACAATTCACATCTACGAATGATCGAATGATCAAATGAGGCCTTATTTCATCACATGCATTCCTGATGCTGTCTATTAGCATATCTCTTGTGGTTACGGGAGTCTGGTAGACTTTTTCTTTTAGAAATCCCGACACAAAGAAATCTAATGGATTTAGGTCAGGGGATCGTGGAGGCCAGGCGACTGGTCCTCCACGGCCGATCCATCTTCCTGGATAATTTTCGTCCAGCCAATTTCTAACTATTCTCGAATAATGAGCTGGACAACCATCAAGCTGGAACCAGGCCAATCTTCTTAAATCTAACATAACATCATCTCACATATTTGCATGTTCAGCCTTTAAAAATTCCAAGAAAGTCGCAGCATTTAATCTTGCAGGCAAAAGGTAGGGTCCAAATAGTCGATTACGGTAGATACCAATCCACACGTTCACACTAAATTCATGCTGAAAATTTCTTTCCCGAACTGCATGCGGATTTTCATGCGACCAAATATGTTGATTATGAAAATTTACCACTCCACGTCTAGTGAAGCATGACTCATCGGTCCATAAAACGTTACTTAAAAACTCCCTATTATTATCAGTTCTATCAAGAATCCACTGACAAAATGTGATTCTTCGTTCTCCGTCCCCTGGCTGTAGTCCTTGCACAGGTTGCAAATGGTAAGGACGTCTATGGTCATTTCTAAGAACACGGTAAACATGGCTTGCTGAAATTCTCAAGGCACCAGAATCCCTTTGGAGATTTCCAAAACCATTTTCTCTCAATACTGAGCGAGTTGGATGTCGTCTGTTTGTAAATCTTCGTGCGTCTTCTCTGGCTGCTTCTGCTGCGTTTCCATTTACAAAGCCATACACAAAATGAATATCCGCTAACTCCTGATTGGAGAATAAAAATTGCATTTTTATAAAACTTGCAAAACAACAGGTAAAAGAAACTAAATTTCGTGCATTGACAATTGCAAAAAAACGTTTCAGGTATCAACAGACAACAAAACTAACTGTCAACTAATTGACGTTTAACCTTATTCTGCTTTCAATTTCAAAAATATTTGCAGGCACAGCCTACTTCTAAAAATTATCGATACTGACTTTTTAACGTTATTTTATCATAAATAATTAAAAATGCATCGAACCTTAAAAATCGAAATATCTCAAAAACGGCTAACTATAACGAAAATTCACACGAGAGCTTTTTTATGTTGAAAAGTGCAAAGAATCAGTTTTTTTATTCAAAAAGCAAAAAATTGCACTAAGAAAAAAAATTCGGTCATTTTAATACACTACAGGTACAGTAGAGAGCGCCCTCTAGCGGCTACAGTAAAACTATGCCCATGGTTCGTTTTGTCGTACCAAAAAACCCTTGTATACCAATTTTCACTGTTATACATCAAATATTGTTCGAAATATTTAAAAAAAAACTATTTTAGAAAGTAAATTTAAACACCCTGTATTTCGGAAGCCACGCATTTTTCGACCCATGTTTATATAGACTTTATGCATTAATTTTAAAAGTTCTATCGAATCTTAAAGTTATGCAACAATAAACTGAAACACCCTGTATAACTTGAGACGTGGTCATTGTCGTTTAGACCAGTTAGGTGAAAAAATAAAGTTTCCGCCTTTTGTTGGGTACTTCGACAAAATTCAAGCAAAGAGGACTCTTTATATAGTCAACGCCAAACAAAGTGGCGTGCACGTCATCAAGGTGGGTGTGTTGAAAAATTTACATTGTTGCCAAACTTTTTGTAAAATAATAAAATTTATTATTTACATATCTAGGTTTATAAGCAATATTAACCTCAAATGAGAACAAAAATAATAGTATAATAAAATTATAGATCTGTACTTGCATAATCATTAAGTATGACAATTATTGATCAGATGACACTATGAAACTACCATATTTAATTGATAGCTTAAAGGTACTGAATAAAAATCCAAATGGGGTCCTCCAAATTTTATGAATGGTATTTATTTTACAGAATTCATACAGAAAAATGCATTCTAAAATTAGGTAAGCTACTGGTGTAAGCTTTTTCTGTACAATAAAGTTAGTCGGAGTTTCTTTCTTCAGCGCTGTCTGAATCTGAATCTTCATCACTCTCAAAGTTGATTATTAAAGGTTCGATGTCTGGTCGATCAAAAATTCGTTCACTTTCATACCATTTAAAAATTTCTTGCTCAGTATGTCGAACACTATTTTTCCACATGTCTGGGGTAACCGTTTGTAGAGCCTCGTTCCACATATCCAAACAGTCTTTTTCACTGTTACCATCTCTACCAATATGTCTGTTATAGTAACCTTTTGCTATGCCCCAAATTAACTCAATAGGGTTAAATATACAATGGTAAGGAGGCAGACGAAGAACTTTGTGCCCATGTTGTTCCGCCAATTCATCAATCACGTATATTTTAGGTGGTTTGTTTCTAAAAAAGCAGTTATTTTAAGAATAGGAATAAACAAAAGAAATATAAACTGTCGACCAAAATATATATAATTAAGAAGCATTATGTACCGAGCAACAATACTCAATAGCTCTGTTTTAAACATTGTGTTTAAAAATGGTATGTTTTGATTTGTCAACCAGTCTTGGATATTTTTTCATCGAGGAAGACAAACTGGTATAAGGCCTCAACCTTGGCTTGATTGTATTGCCTTAGAAATTCCACCCTTTTCAAAGCTATACTTGGTAGTTCCATGAGCCCTCGTCGCGGATTGTCCTTAAGCCACTTAAATCCAAGATCTCTAAGCAACCGCCTTAAAGACGTGGCACTACCATCAAATAATGCCCTATCTCTTCATCGAGACCATAAAGTTTGTATCGTAACTTGTTCTTCTGAAACCATGTGTAATATGACATTATAATTTAGTTAACAAATTAATGCAAATTTCTGATAAGTTATTATAATAAGATCTTACTTTTGTGATACATATTATAGATCACTTCTCGAATGGCACTTGTATCCAATGTCGCTGTGTTGGTTACACGTTTAATATAACTCCGCTTTTTCTTGGGCGATTCTAAATTTGCATCACTTTTCACACCCTCGGAAATACGACTAACTGTCCTTAAACTAATTTTTAAAGCAGCAGCAACACGCTACAAAAAATGAAATAAAATTTCACTATTATTAATATACATTACATATAATTATTAGTAACCTATCTCTTGAACAGCATTTAAATGCAACAAAGGCCCGTTGTTGTCCCTTTCTTGCTCAAAGTAGTGCATTAACGAGGCCACGAGTTCCTTACACCGACTATTTAACTGTTTGGGCATCTTTATATACCAAAATTGCCTTTATCTACTCGTAAAATGAATAATTTTGTTTTGAAACAAACAGTTGTTGATTTACAGTATGCGGGGCCAAAGGATTTATAAAGATTTGAAATGCCACAAATTGATTCAGTGTCAAAATTAATACAAATGTCAGTTCCCAGTTTAAATAAGTTTCAAGGTGACAATGTGTCAACGCTGCGAAATCGGTTTAGTGCGTTTACATGTCGATAAGTGATTGGAGCGTTTGCAAAACATTTTATTTCGCATAATGCGTCTAAATTTATCAGAAAGCAACTTATGTGATATTTTAATAACAATGTTTATATGACTATTAACCATAATAAGAGAGTAATGACCATTTTACAATTTATATATCACATTAATATGAAACTGCAATAGAGCAATTGTTTGTGATAGAAACCTAGGCATTAGGTCGGGGAATTTTTATCGTGATGACGTGCACGCCACTTTGTTTGGCGTTGACTATACTTTATTAATCTCTAGCTTTCAATGGACTTTGTCATCTTCATCAGGAGCTGCAATAACATTGAAAAGAAATAGCAACTATTGTGCAAAATGATTTTAAATTAATTACTAGTTGCGTTAAATTATCGCCGCATTACCAAAATTACCAAAACCGGCATTTTGCTTCGTTTTTCGGCAATAACATTTTTGCTATTAGTCGGATCTTTTTAGGTCTCACAAATACCTAAAAATCGTATATGAAAAGTGTAGTTGTTCCTGTCAACACGTTCTATTGAATTCCAGAAAGCACGTTTTCGTATTCTTTGTTGTAAAATAAAAAGTTTTTCCACAAAAATTGCTGTACCCGTTTTATGCGTCGATGTTTTAAATACCCCCTTGAACGACTTTACAATTATTTCGAGGAAATTTGCTAGTATGATTAAACTAATTGCTTAACTAATCTTTGAAATTAATATTACACAGTGACACAGTGACAGTGATAGTGACGGTAATCCTACCAAACCCACGCACCGGATTTTTTAGATGTTTTTGTCTCTGGTAGGGCGGCCACGGTCGGCATTTCAATGACAAAACTGCACTTTCAATTGCTGTAATAGATTTTTTACTAGCGCATGCATTGCTCTAAGTCTTGCCACTTTTTGTTCAAAATAAAAATCTGAAAGTATTGAGAATATACTTTTTGGCGGCAAAATTTTGATATTACGCCGAAAATAGTATCCCAAAAGATTTATTGCCCATGTGGATGTTGAACAGACTTTCTCCACACAGTTGACTGTACTAGACTAGATCTATTCAAAAGGGAATGCTAAACGTGCCAGTGTATCTACCTTCTGAAAAAACGAAGAATGTCAGTGAAGCAAAAGCTGGTCAAAGATAATCAGAGAAAATTACGAGCTTTCAAATTAGCCTGCGTCACAATAACTGGACCGACTCCAAAAACCACTAACCCTTTTCGTCCTTGGTATAGTAGTACCCTTGTATGAAAATTGTATCTAAATCCAAGTGGTACTTTCCAAATTATCAACGGGCCAAGTATTAACGACCAGACCGACAGACAGACCGACAGAAATAACGGACATGGTTTTTCGTGACAGGCATGTCATATAACATTCAAAAAACATAATATCTAATTTTCGAAACTTAAACATCCTCTATAGTGGCTTTAGAGTTTGGGGGCGGTCTCAGTGGAATTCGTAACAATTCTGTCAGAACAAACTTACTCTAACCTGAAAGTTCCGCTTCTGCCTCCAAGACAGTAAATTAGACTCTTCACAAACAGCAATAGCAAGAGCAGCAGGTCGAAATTGGAAGGTTGTCAAGTACCTCTGGTTCCAGCCATCCTACCCCTTTCATCCCTTGACGACATAAATCTCTTCCTACTAGATTTATAAAGGTAATTAAAGTGTCGCTTCATTTGCTAACTTGATCGAGTGATTAGGGCAAAGGCATAGGTCGATACTCCAAGGAGACCAAGAATCCTTTCCTTGTTTTAGGTCCCAAAGTGACTTGAAAGTGAAATTTTCTTATGCGCGATCTCGGTTTCTGTGCGCTCTTAAATTTTAAAAATTATCATACTCTTTGACATTTAAAGGTATTGAAAATTACATCGCTTTAAGCTCTTTATGCCAATATCCACTTGTCGCTAGCATCCTGATTAAAACGACAAAATTTGTCAAGCATGACGCAAATCTGTGGTAACTGGCAATAGTTAAATTGAGCCAAATAAATCAAAACAATCAACAGCCAGCTACTATGATGAAATCACGTGTTTTCACTATGATGTCACTTGCCTCGAAATCAAGTTCCCTTAGAGATCATAGATCTTTATGTGCAGATATATTAGAGATATTACATTGATTAATTGAAGGAATTATATATTCGATCAATACATATAATATGTGATTGCGATTTTTGCTTATTCGCAACCGTGTAACTGTCCACAATTACAAATTGCTCTCCAGTAATTTTCCTTCCAGGGTCATAGGCCGATTATTGTGTTCACTCAACACAAAGGTTGGATTAATGGCGGTTATGGTAGTATTACTTGTTTATCACGTCGATGAGATATGAGCCATTCCACGGACAACCTTCAAAAGTGACTTTCAAGATTCACTCCTATTTGGCCTACTTGTGTATCTAGTGGATATGTAAAAGAAAAAACGATTCTTCTTGCCGGTGAAGATTATTTGAAAGTTATAGGTTTTTTAAGTAGCTTCTTGAATTAAGATCCTAAACTTAGCGTTTTATAAAGGCATTTCCGAACGAGTAAGTTTAAGGTGACGTGCGACATATTTCAAACAAAAATTTGCATAATTTCGACCATTTCAATGTCTTATCCTTTTATCCGAAAATATAACCAAAATTGGTCGAATAGTTTGAGAGATACCCAGAATTCATATTTGGATGCTAAATATTGATATTTCATCGTATATTTTTTTTAAATACTCCATGTTTTGACACGGATAATTTCAGCTGTCAAGCACTGGTATATAATAACTGCCTCCTTAGATGTCTTGTTTGGACCCACAGTGGTTCAATGGCCAACATTAAAAAGACTTACTAAATTTCACCAAAATACTTAAATCAGATGGTTTCGAGGTCGTTGATATCGAAAATGATATCCATTTTTAAAAAATTAAAATGACGGATCCAACCATGTTGGCAAAAAAATAATTCGCTGATATCGAATTTAGTAGCGATTTCCATATCCAATATGGCGGACATGTATGCAAAAATGTTTTAATTGCGCTCATTTTTGTGTTTTATATGTTTTCAAGGTCGCTAATAAAGATATTGTTCAATGTCGCATAATTGTAAAACCTCTACCCAAAACTGATATATTGCTCAACTGGATATGTGATAAACCTGCGGACTCTAATGGACGTTTTTTATAAATTATAATATCATAATTCTATATATAACTTCGACTGGATATTTTAAATCGTTGCTCTGTTCTATTATACACTTTTTTGACACAAACTTCTGGTCATTTTAACCTTTGATGCGATATTCACGTCACTATAGTTCCACATGCAGAGCCATCTAAGTGGAACTAATTTATCAGAAGATGAAATATTATGCATGAACAAAATCTGGAGTCAAACGCGAATCATTTTTCTTTATCTATGGTTCTCCAACCCCTGTGAGGCAAACTTCTTTGACCTTATGATCTTGGTATGCAATAATAACTTTTGATTGCAATATCTGCAAGGCTGAATATGTAATAAAACAAAACGAAGACGTATAAAAAATTCACAGTCGGTTAAAATTCATCCTGACCGTCGACGAGCAAAGCCAAAGCTAGATTTATGTGTGGCGATTATACATTTTCTGTCATAAATTTTAATTGTTGTTTGCCGTCCTGACAACCAGTAATGATTTTTATGGTTAACATTTTATACGTGCATCCTCTATGTAGCCATCCGTTGAACATTTTTCGTCCAACATGACGTACCGAACGTATCCAGCCATGTTTTGTACGGATCAGTTATCAGCGCGTTAAGTTGCAATATTTCAATAAAAAGCTTCACTGAAAACAAAAATGTGTTTGGTATTTATGAATGGAATTCAGTGAATTTGCCCCATACGCATGAAATTCTGAATATGTAGTAAACAAATAATAACTAATAAATGAATTCGAGAAACTGAATGAAAATTACAAAATATAAATATTTTTATTTAAGGTAACACCACTGTGACGGTTTGTCACTTTTTTTGAAAAAAAAATGGTAATGAAATAATAATTTGGAAGAAGTTGTTAGCATACATCTAAGCAACAAAAAAGCAAAATATCATAAACAATATTCAAAAATGGCGGCACTGCCGCATTTTTCACAAAACTCGATTTTTCAAAATGGCACGCAGCACAACTACTCGTAATTGTCATTCTTTTCATTCGAATTTTTTACAATATCATTTTGAACTGAAAGACGTAGAGGATTTTCGTTAAGTTAATTCATTCATTATTCTGGCGAGGAAGTAATTAAAGGACAAAAACGAAAGAAATAGAAATCGCTCAAACTTCATTTTTGACGTTTCAAAAGTTCCTGATCATTTTTGAAAAATATTTCATGGGTACTAAATTGTGTAGTGGGAGGTTGTAAGGATTGGGGGAGGGTATATCTGAATTGTAATGTTAGTATATTTATACGCTCCCAACTTCAGTAATTCTACGCACATATTTGATATACTCGTATATGCGTTCGACACTCGTACCCGCTTCTGCTCTCTGTATTCACCGGCGGGCGTGCCGGTCTTGGTAAATGTCTTGGCCTCACTGCCGCGTGATGCGATCAGGTATAGGGGGGAGGCGACGTTGTCACATGAACGGTACTACATGTAGGACAGGGAAAGGATTTCGATGGCCTAATTGTATGGAATTGTTTGGCTGACTTGATCCCGTTGTTACTTTGACGCTTCCACACTGTTGAAGCTACTTCTAGTGACATCTGGATTGCAAAGACTAACTAGTCGGTTTACTGTACTCGGTACTGTATCTGACAATCTATAAAGTATACGTAAGCACATGGTATAATATGCTACTCTCCAAAGGAAAATGGGAACTATTGAATGCGCTGCTGGCTCAAAAAAAGTTTGAATCAACTTCCAGGTAGTCGTATAAAACTAACTGTCAACGTGCTTAACGGTAACACACATCCGATAGCTTCTTATGTATCATAAATTGGTGCAATTAACTAAATAATTATAAGTTATAAGCTGTAAATGCACGTTAACTGTATCTCGTACAGCAAAAAATGGTGATCAATACGCTTAAAGATACCGGTAGCCTTTTCTAGATTCAGATTTTAATGCATATAAAGTGTTGCAAAATATATTTTTGATCGACACATTGATATTGAACATAAACACGTTTGATATATCTGTCATTATTGTGAGAGCCTGACATGGCAGCCTGAACGGCGGTAAAAGTCCTTATTTAGCACATAGTATATATAGTGTTTCTCTAGTGTCTGCCTCCCCACTTATTTTTTGTTTTATATCAGTCTTTTTCTTTTAGAAAAATGTGTCATAAGCTTTTTTGAACATATTCCGCTTAAATAAATTGTCAAATGTTGACATTTCATTTTAAATGGATTGTTCCATATATTTACTACATATTCGGATAGGTTTTTCCAAGAAAAGAAGGTTGATATACTAATAGTGTTTTCAAGATTTATTTATGTTCCATAATTATAAACTGCTCATGAAGAGCTGCAATGTGACCATAACTTTCCTTTAAAATAATGTTCCGATGTACCCATCCGCCATTTTAAAAAGATTGCCTGCTACTTTTACGTTAAAATATAGTATTCACGTTTCATCACCGCAAAGTTCATCATTCTAACTTGACGCGTTAAAAAATAAGTAAGGGCACTGTATATTTTTCCAATTTCGCAAGCAATACTTGAGCTCTGGATATCTCGATAAGGATCCACTTGAGCCTTGTGTTCATAGGAGCATTCGATCCATTTTTTCAATATAGGGGCAATAATTTTTGAGCTACGCTGTATATTATAATAAGACATTATGATATGCCGTGTCTTCTATCAGTGTATTATTCTTCTTCTAATTGCACTATCTAGGCCTGACATCTGTTCCCACCTAGCGCTGCGTTCCTTTATAATAACATAATTGGAGGCATCTGAAAGATTCCAGAATAATTGATGTAGAGCCCCATTAAACAGAATTATAGCCATCATTTAATCCGTATTTTTATCCCAGCACTAAAAACAAAACAAAATGAAACGATTAAAAGTCGACTGACTCCATTTACGACAATTTTTGAATCTACAGATATTAATTACAATACTGTTGTTAAATCGTCTTGTGTATAAACACATAAAATAAAGTCTGAAGACATTGTGAATTATAAACATGGACGACTGCAGGGAACTTTCCCAGAAGGGGAGGCTACTTTTTGCAAAGGCTCATTTAGATTAGATTCAGATTCCCAAGTCTGTACTTTTTTTAAAAAAATGATATATATTGCTATAACTTGGCGAATAGGTTACCTTGCTGGACCCGAATCATGAACCCCCTCTAAATGTATCCCACCCTCCGCTCTGCAATTGTCACAAGGGCATTTCCTCTCAGAACCACTGCTTAGGCTCGCTTTTTCAGTCGCAGGTTAAGTACAACCTTGGTCTTAACTCAATATCATGTTTGTAGTAAAACGGTAGATAACTTTAACCAGGAGACCATCCATGAATTAACTAGAAAAGCTGTAGTTAAATAGCAATACCTAACGTTTGTTGTCTCAGACATTGGTGTTCATTCAAAAATTCACTAATTCATATTACGACGTGAATGCGTATAGCAAAGACGAAGAGGCATGACAACCAAAAATAATCCGCCTTCGGACGAATTACTTTGACGAATTTGACGACCTGGATTTCCTTGAAAGATTCCAGATTTCAAAAAGGACTATAGAAACAGAACTTTTCTGTTTCCAGAAAATTGTGTAACTTTTTGACTATTATGCTTTTGATTATACTGACCAATGATACTAACATCATTTCCTCATCTTTTTCGAAATTTTGAGCTCTTTTTTGATGTTATCTTTCTCCATGCTGGAAAACAGTTTTTGATAAATTTTAGTAATAGGAATAGTCATTTTTTTCTCCGCTGCTGAATTTTTGGATCGTCGTTATAGAAATGATGCTAAAAAAGGTGGCAAACGCGATATTTTACAGATATTTACAAAACATAATTGTATTTTTAGCGTATTTTTCACCTATGTAAGGTTGATTAGAAATTTCATTTGTCACCTTTTTACCACCATTTCTATAATTCCGTATAGGGTGGTTTTATTCAAATTTCGACTAGTTTATAATATTTTATTAAAAAAGACTAGCTGTTATGTATGACACGTGAAACGATATTTGGGTATGATACGAGGGATGTCTTTTAAGTTTTGCATATGGTTATAAAACAACAGGGTAGGTAGTTTTAAATGACTTTATTGTTTTTCGACTGGAACCTTTGACCACGCAGTCTGTTTTTAATTTTCGTGAAAGTAAAGAAATTGTTAGGACTTAGATCGGGACTATATGGAGAATGGTCCAATAATTCCACGTTTTCTTCCGTTAAATACTGCCTTGTTTCTTGGGCTGTGTGCGAGCTTGCATTGTCTTGGTGGAGGATGATTCTTCTTTCGGGGTTGATTTTTCGAAGCTCGGTGATTACTTTTGGCAAACAAATGGTGGTATACCAATCCGCAGTAACAGTTCTTTGCTCAATAAGAGGAATTGTTGCAATATGACGCTCTTTTGACACAAATGTCACGACCATCTTTTTCGAAACACTTCGAGAACGGATGACTTTTGTTGGCTTTTCTTCACCTTGGAACACCCAACCAGCCGACTGTCGTTTATTTTCTGTTACATAACAGTAAATCCACGATTCATCACCACTAACAATGCTGTACACATTTTTTAAGTTTCCGGAATTGAAACGTACAAGCGTTTTTTGACAACAATTAACCCTGGCTGCTTTCTGCTCTTCAGCCAACAAGTGGGGTATCCAACGAGAAACTAATTTTCTTACTCCTAATTCTTCATGAAATTTTTTTTGAATTGAGGTATTTGAGATCTTCAAGGACGCCTCAATCTCGCGATATGTCACGTGTCTATCTTCAATGATGAGTTTGCGCACAGCATCGGCGTTTTCCTGGATGAAGTTTTCCTGGGTGACTGCCGTTTTTGGTGCACCCACCCTGGGATCGTCATTAAGACTCACCCGTCCACGTTTGAATTCTCCATACCAACGGGAAATTCTCAACTGATGTGGCTTTAATATCTACCAACAATATTAAGTGGATTAATTTCCAGCCCTCAGGTACGCTTTTTTCCGCTGTTTGAATCACCTACATACTAGGAAAAATGAAAAATTCATTTCTGAAGAAATATTCGTGAAAGGATTTTTTATTTTTTTTTTTTTTTGTTGCTCAGTACCTTATACCTATCCATATCACAAATTAGTTTTTTAAGGAGCAAACCATCGCAGGCATGTGAATTTTATCTAGTATCGTTATTTCCTACCAAAACTCTGTGTCCATTATAAATATAATATCAGAACTGAAGCAAGTTCCAAAATTTCTTGAATATTTGATGTAGTGCTCCATTAAAAAGACTTATAGCCATCATTTAATTCATATTTTCATCCCACAAAACTATAAAATTCTGAATAAGGCGTTTAAAAGTCGGTCGATTCCATTTTGCCGAATGTTTTAACCTGAATGAATCTATTCAATTACGGAAAGCGAGGAATAATTTTCCGAGTAATCCAATTTATAATTTAAATTACTTTCTTGGAAGTTGAATAAATTATATCGATGCTAACGTTCTCGATTAACTGGTCGTGAAATGGATCCAAGACAAAAATTTGCTATTCTCTCTCGGTTTCTTTATTTCCGAAGAAGATGGATTGCACAATGGTGATTTACTTACAAAGGTCGCAGTTATTCAGAAATAATCGAACTGCTGTACTTCAGAAAGACAAAAAAGTGCCTATTGAATTAGAAAATCGTGAGTTTCTTGCATTTCCAGTGATCCACTCCATTTACCCGAAATGTTTCAAATATCTTTTTTGGATGAACATTACTCAGAACGTGGAAATTCAAGCATATTGAGTCTGGCGCGGAAGCGCTCAGTCACAAGTTCGTCCTAAATGAGTAAAGGTATTCTTAGCATGATCGTCTTGATATAGATTTGTTTATCTTTTGTTTTACGTCAAGCAAAGGGTGGGCCATCCGTTAGTTTCTTCTTTCAATTGATATTAAAACTACCTTCTTCAATAATATGTAACACTCGATACTGTATTCAAAAAAATACACCTTCCGCTTTTATTTATGAAAAGCAACTTCAGTTAAATGGCTGCCGCGGCTGGTCTGGCAGTAGTCCATCCTCTTAACCCAATTTTGAAAGACATTTTCGATAGTTTATGAGTCTATTTCATCAATAGCTCGACGGACATTTTCTTTCCTTCAACTGTTTGAGTGTAACAGCGGTCCCTAACAGTATCGCATAGGTAGTAATCCATGGGCGTCAAATCAAAGCTGCGGGCTCGCCAATGAACGTCTCCAAAACGACTGATAACGCAATGACCGAACTTAGTGTGTAAAAGATCGATTGTTTCACGGCTGGTGTGGCAATTATGCGCCATCCTGTTTTAACCAGAGATTGTACGAGTGCTTGTCGTCTAATAGTGGTCACAAAAAACTCCTCAACATGTCTCTATAGCGTTACGCTGTTACAATCTTCATCCTGAAAAAAGTAGAGACCAATAATCCCACCACTCCAGAAGCCACACCAAACAGTTACTCTTTTTTGATGCATTGGTTTTCTATGACGATATGTGGCTTTTCAGATCCCCAAATCCTACAGTTCCGCTTGTTAACGTAACCTCCCAGATGGAAATGGGCTTCGTCCGAGATGATTTGGCGACCAAAATTGACGTCCGTTTCCAGTCGATTTAAAGCCCTCACGGAGAAACGACATCGAAGCGGATGGTCATTTTGTTTAAACTCTTGCACAAGTTGCACCGTGTAATGAAATAATCCCAGTTCGGTATGCAATATTCTCTGCACAGAAGTGCGACTGATGCCCAGTTGTTGTGCTCTGTGACGAGTTGACATTGTTGCATTTTCACTCTGGGCAACAGCAGCAATGTTTTCGGCTGTACGTACGGGTCGAACACGCTCATTCCTTCTGTTATTCACAAGCAGGCCAGTTTCACGAGCTTTTGAAACTTTGAAAATAGTTTTTCAATATTTCCCACCTTTCTTCAACATTAAAACGATCCATTACTCACAGCGGAAGTTTGACACAATATATCTGGCAATATGTTGAGCATGGAAGTGTTACCAACTGTCAAAATAGTACCAACTTAAAAAAACAACTGATGGCCCAACCTTTATAATACTGTAAATAAACAGTAATTGGGTTAGGATATACAAATATTAAGATATGCCAAACAAGCTGTGATATATTGCTGCTTTAACTTGTTGAACAAACAATTTTTATTGCCAAAGTAACTATTGCAGTACTTGGAATATGGCATTTCTTTCTCCAAAACCAATCTCCTTCACAGTAATGCAAAACGAGTAGCCTATACTTTAAACAAAACGTTAAAGTTTCTGTGACCAGCGATCTCCAGTCAGGGCAATAACTTTGAGTTAGCTACATTCGATGCGACATGCCTCAGTCCTTGGAGCATCGTACCTACCAAAGGATACTATTGGTACCGGAAAAGAGGAATCCTGACCAACAGAAGGTAGCCTGGTACATTAAATTGTAATATCTAAACTTCTCTTGACTTCAATGCGGGGCACTCGGTACGCCTATATCGCAATATTTATTTACGTACCGGTTTCAATAGATGTATAAATCAGAGGTTAGAATGGTCTGGAATAAAATACCGATAAAGTTATCCTATCAAGGAAGCGAAGTGGAATTCATTGCGAAGCAACTGCAGACTACCGATTCAATGGAAGAATGTTGCCTTCGATAAATACCGGATTCACTCTGACGGTTTTTGTGCCAATATCGCTCTATTAAGCTGTTTTGCGCAGTCCTCCTGGTGAGAGATGGATAGCGGACCTAATACTATATGCGCACTTCCGAAAAATTATCCGAGATGAAATGAGATAGCATCATCTATAAAAATTTATCACAGCTATCTTTCTCCTTTCCGCAATCTACTTTGTAAAGGTTGGTGACTCTGTAGCCGACTGTATATGAGAGGCACTGACATCTAATTATTGCGGCGAAGTATAGCTGTGACAAATTCGCCACTGGCGCGAAAGTATTGTAATCGCGAACAATTTACAAAATGAGATAAATCCAATCACTCCTTGAAAATCACACCATACAGTTACTTTTTGTAGATGAAATGATGTTTCTTGAAACACATTAGGGTTTTCACCTGACCAATAATGCATTATTCTGTTTGTTGACGAAGCCGTTTTGCCAAAAATGCGCCTCATCACTGAATATGATTTTGCAATGAAATTGGTCATTTGCAACATTTCTAGAGCCCAATTCGAGAACGTACGTCGGTTCATATGATTGAACGGCTTTAGTTCTTGAGTTAACTTGATCTTATAAGGGTGAAGGCCAAGATCTCTTCGCAAAATTCGCCATAGTGTGGTCTGAGCGATGCCCAATTCTTGAGAACGCCGTGGAATCGACGTGTTCTGTTCGTTTGTGACTGAAGCTTGAACAGCAGCAATATTCTCAGCACTTCGACCAACCCGTTCTCTCACTGGTACGGGAACATCCAGCAGCGAATATGTGGTCTCCATTTTTTTACTAGACTACGAATTGCTTGCCTACTGGGACGAGAATTACGACCAAAAATTGGCGTTAACGCTCTTAAGTTGCAGTCACCGACTTGGAATTTCGGTAGTAAATTTTAATTATTTGTAAGCGTTGTTCGTTCGTGCACTTCACCATGATGAAAATATTTCCTTTACTGAATGTTTGACATTGACAGTTCGGTAATTGATTTAAAGGTGCGTTCACAGTGAAAGTTCAAAGTTGTAAAGTCCGTATTGGAAAACCCGATATAAGTATTAACGCTCCTGTATATCTGAGCAATTATGTAGATTGAAACTAATCAATCATTTCATTTCATTAGAAGATTGATTACAGAACGGACTTTAATGCACATTAACAGTCTACCCATCGTTGTCCTAAAGGCATGAAACAGATAGTGCATTTGTAATAAATGAAGTCACGGACACGCTATCACATGAGAAACACTGCCGGGTAATCGTAGTTATCAAAAAGTGTAACCAAAACAGTGCGAAAATCATAAATCATGCCCAAGATAAGTGCGATTATTATTCGTCGGGCTGTTATATATTAATTAATTTATATTTAGTTTTTATACGGTATGCGCTTAATGCATGCAATTACAGAATCGGATTAAGGAAATATTGTTCTCGTACATCTCCGATAAAATCTTGTATAGACTTTTTTTATAAGAAATAGACCAATGCACAATTTAAAGAATGTTATCAATGACGAATTTTTTATACATATAGCATCCCGGCGTCCTGCACACTCTCAATCTCTGCAAGCTCTTTTAATCAGATGGAAAAATGTCGTCAAGTAGGTTGACTGTGCACTTCCAACGCAACGCCGTCATCAGTTCTTGAATGATTATGTTCAGCATAAGCGAGATCCTTTGTCAAGTCAGTCCGTCTACCCTCTGAAACGTCAAAAAACGATATCCGAGTGATTTTTACTTTTTTCGTTTTTAGCGGTTTTCTTCGCCGCCACTAGACCGAGTTTTTTCGTCCTTACAACCTTGAGTGCAAATTTCATCCAAATTCGAGCAGTTCCTTCAAAGTTTTAGGGGATCCAAGGATTAGCGGACAAACCGTCAGAAAGACCGATAGTAATTACATCGTTGTTGATGATGTAGATGTCAATAACATCCAAATATCATACTCATTTTCGAAATTTGTCGCGATTACAGTACTTCCTCGCCAGTATGGCGTGGGAAATAGAAACATAAACCGTCTAATACTTTACAATAATGGTGAATGTGCAACTGTATTTCTTTCGATCGAGCTTCAATTATGGTGAATGTGGCGATAAAATGTACTGTCTGATCAAAGGTGTCGAGGCATTTAGAAAATGTCCCCTTACAGTGTGGTGTAGAAACTGGGATGTTTTCATTATTACACAAAAATGAAAAATAGATTTTTTTTCTCCACTGAATTTTCTGGACCATCTAATGTATTTAATCTTACAGGAACCATCACAAGTAAATGAAGAAATATTTATCCGACCTATCCATTTTGATAAAAAACTGATATTTGACGTGAAATACAAACGTAATTTGTTAGTGCCGGGAATGTAGAAATTAAACCAATGCAAATTTCGTGCATGTTATTTTTGGATATACTACATCTTTAAGTATGTCTGTTAAACACCCTGTATATCACAGGTACAAATCGGCATCTCAACCGCACTTATGCAAGTAACGTTCAAATAGCTTTACATACAGACTTGCATGCATATACATTTTTTTTCTCAACGCAATATCTTGATGCACTGTCTGTATATAGCGGCGAAGTTATTATAGCGAAGATTGCTATCCTTAAGTTATAAATAAGTGACAACTATTAAACGTCTCTAGCTATGCCCTGCCTGTGATTACTTTTTGTCGAAGATAATATCTTAAGTACGAGCAAGTAAAAGAGATGGTTTTAGTCCAGTCCAGCTAGTTATAGAAAAACAAATACATACGTAATATATACTTCGAGAAATTATAATGGATTCAAACCCTATTTACATCCCGTGAAACAAGCACCAGCGCTCGACGGTCAAATCCGCGCGCTCATATTGGCCCGCGTTCCATAAATGCCTTGGTGTGGCAGCAACAGGCGAACAGAAGCGATTTATGTTTGTTTTTCTCGGACATAACAAATATAGGAATTGCACAGTTTTTTATTTATAAGTGACATCATAACATATATGTATGTACATACATACTATTACATATATGAATTTATAAACTATAATATGATAATTACATATATTAAATTAAGTCTTATTATAAGACATGTATGCACACATTGTACATAAAATTATAATTTATAATTACATATATGTATGTATAATGAAATACGTACATACATATGTATTGATGACATGCGAAAACAAATCTTTTAAATAACAACAAAAGGACAGAAAACTTATTTAGAAACAGTTTGAAAAAATGTTAGAATAGTCGCCTGCTTAAGTTTTTCTTGCTTTGTATCATCACATTTCTGAAAATGGCATTCCCAATTTTTGATTTGTTCAAAGGCAACATAGCCATCTTTTGCGAAGTTTTTCATTTCTTTTACATAAATTAAGGCTTTTTACTTTATTTTTCTCTTGAGTCTCCTCAATTTCGTCATCCGTCTCATTGTCTTGATTAGATTCACCACCTAGTTCTACGACTAAATGTTCAAGCTTAGTATCTTCTTCAGTTGGAGTGTTTTGAACAATGCTAACATATTCATCTAAATTTTGATCGTTGGTAATGTTCAGCTTTTCCGCAGCTCGGACCGTCGTTGCGAAAACAGATAATGGCAAGTCATCCTCGGGGTCAAAATGAGGAACCTCTTGCCTAGCTTTCCTGAACCCAGCTTTTCCTAAACAATTTTGTATTGTTGTCTCATTAACATTCGGCCATGCCGCTTTTATAAAGTACAATCCCTCTAAAACATTAATTTTTTATTTTGGTAATTCGCGGAGGCCGAACACCATCCATATTTAATACAGTATGTTTTAAAATCTGATTACGATAATAACACTTAAAATTTTTAATGATGCCCTGTCCAGAGGCTGGCACATGCTTGTTGTGTTTGAAGGCAAAAAGATAATTTTAACATTTTTTAGATGTAAAAGTCTCGAGGATGAGATGTAGCATTGTCTAAAAATAGCAGATTTTTTCTATTTTTCGATCCAACTCGGCTAACCACTCACCCATTATTTCGCGTGTCATCCAGGCTTTTTTATTTTACTTCTACATAACAGGTAAATCCTTAATGTTTACATTTTTCAATGCTCAAGGGCGTGCAGATTTGCCAATCAGTAACAGTTGTTTTTTTGTCCAGACATGCTGCACAGAATATGTAATACGGTTTGTCTTTCTTTCGATAATTTTGATAATTTTCCCCCCGAACACTTTTCAGACTTTAAAGGCAGTGTCTTATTCGGAAGCGCACGAAAATATAGACTGCTTTCATCGGCATTGTAAATGTCTTCACATTGGTATCCCAAAAGCAATGAAGGAAGTTTCTCTATAAATGAATCGACTGTCTCTTGATTTACATCGGCCGCTTCACCAGAAATGCATTTAAAACTGACATTGTTTCTTTTACGCCACTTTTGAAGCCACCCATCTGATGCACTAAACTTTTGATAAAAAAAATTTTGTGCAATTTCCTTTGCTTTTTCTTTTACAGCCCCCCCAGATATGGGTATTCTTCGATTTTTAGCACTAATGAATCACTCAAAACATGCTTTATCGAAGTACTGTTCATCATCTAAACAAGGCATGAGTAGGACTACTGTCTTGTATTGGGAATTGTAGCCCTAACTACCTGATGTTTTTGCAGCTTAGCATAGGACAGCTCGTCTTATCGATAACACCTCCTTAATAAGATGATCGAGATTCAGTCACATAATGTTATAATTAAAGACTTAACGAATGGATGAATAAATTGATAAATAAACAAACTAAATAAACGTCTATGTTTGTCTAGTCAATAAAACCATAACATGTATTGACAGAATCTCGTTTACTGTAAAAGTTTCAATCACAAAAGGGATCTTCTTTAGTACAGATCCAAAACAATGCAACAATTTAGTCGGAAGTTGCATAATAATTGACCAGTACAAGAGTTCCGGCTTCGCATTTTTTGGGTGGCTTTTGGCGTTTTTAACGCGATGGACGAGGCTGACGTATCTGGTACATTAAAAAACGACAGATAGCATCATAGCTGGGGTCCTTATTTGAGAACGGGAATTGCTACCCGATGCCGTCCTGGACTTGGCTGGTTTTGCGTGTTTTCAGGCTATGGAATGTGATAATGGAAAGAAAAAAGACGTTTTCAGGCTATGGAATGTGATAATGGAAAGAAAAACAGACGAACTGTCACCTGGAGGACAGTGAAAAAATATATTGAGATTGTCCTGATGAAGATCACTTTTGTGATTGAAACGCTTACAGTAAAGAAGATTTGGTCAATACATGTGGTTTTACTGACCAAACAAAGATGGGGGACTATAATAAGTAATATAATAAGCGCATCTAATTTTTCCGAAAAAAAAACACGTTGCTAAGTAATATTTTAACAAGAAACATAAAAGCCAAGTCGAAGACGGAGATTTTTGCACCTGCACGAATGTTTTTTCTTGAAAAAATATTGCTTTGCATTGTTTTTTCTATTTTTTCACAGGAAAAAATTAGATGCCTGAATGTTATGTGACAAGACTATTTCATGAGTACCTTATTCTGCAATTGTTTGAAAACAATATTACAAAATTTATTCACAATAAAATCAGAAAAATTGTTAATCGTCGTTTTCTGGTGTCCTAGGAGACTATAATTAATTGCTATCAAAGATATTGTAATTTCTGGTGACAACAGCTGTCAAGTTTTGACGTGGGTAAACTCGAAAAAACTGCTGACAGGTGCTGTCATACAATTTTTCCATCTAGAAACCATTTGTAATTCAAAATTGCGCGTTTGTGATTGGTAGAAATTAAAACAAGGGAAATTGTCGGCAAATAAATCACAAGATAAGTTTCAAATGTTACACAATCTAAATAAAACGAACGAAGTAAAAATAGATGAATAATGTCAGCATCGAGGCCTTCTACACTTGTTCATGTAGTTTCTCCTTCACTGACCCTCTTCAGCCCTAACAATCGTATTTTTAATTACCGCCCAGAGCGCTCTGCGTCCTTTCTTATCTGTATGAGCTACGGAGCTGCGCAGAAATATAACTAAGGCTGTGGCGGGCTGACGTTAGCTTGAGTATTAAGAGGAGCGTTCCGATGCGTGTAAATCGTTGTTTTAATGAAGTAGCTTATGTCCAAAAAATTAGTGGAAAGCTAGTTTTTGGAATATATTTAAAATATTATTTAAACAATTATTGAACCAATTTTGAGCCTGGCAACGTGCAGATTCGTAAAAGGAGGCTGGTTTAAATGATATTATGCAAAAACACCAAACCAGAAGTTTTTTTCGAGCCGATGCGAGGATACTTCCTGGAGTAAGTGTAAATAGTAGTTTAGGCATTCCGTAATAGAGCGGACACCCATGTCACTAATTGGTCCACAGCTATGCGTTCTTACGAGGGATGTCTCTTAAGTTTTGCATATAGAAACATAGTAGACCGCGCGGATCGAACGTCAGTACTTAATCTTAACCTCACTCTTTAGTAAACTTAAATTCAAAGTTTCACAACAATACGTGCAGTGTTCTCACTACAGTGAATCTTTAAGTGTCACCAAGTCAGTAGAAAATTGGAACTCAACCGAGAACATTTTCGCGCCATAATTTATTACAACCTTCAGAGACAATTATCGCAACAAGAATGCCTTGCTGAGTTACTGTCTGTTTTCGGCAACGAAGCGCCACATCAGTTGACAATTTTCCGTTAGTATAAAGAATTCAAACGTGAACGGGTGAGTCTTAGCGACGATCCCAGGGTGGGTGCACCAAAAACGGCAGTCACCCAGGAAAACGTCGATGCTGTGCGCAAACTCATCATTGAAGATAGACATGTGACATATCGCGAGATTGAGGCGTCCTTGAAGATCTCAAAGACCTCAATTCAAAAAATTTTACATGTAGAATTAGGAGTAAGAAAATTAGTTTCTCGTTGGATACCCGACCTGTTGACTGACGAGCAGAAAGCAGCCAAGGTTAATTGGTTTCAAAAAACGCTTGACCGTTTCAATTCCGAACACTCAAAAAATGTGTACAGCATTGTTAATGGTGATGAATCGTGGATTTACTGTTATGAACCAGAAAATAAACGACAGTCGGCTGTTTGGGTGTTCCAAAGTGAAGAAAAGCCAACAAAAGTTGTCCGTTCTCGAAGTGTTTCGAGAAGGATGGTCGCGACATTTGTGTCAAAAGCGGGTCATATTGCAACAATTCCTCTTAATGAGCAAAGAACTGTTACTGCAGATTGGTATACCATCATTTTTTTGCCAAAAGTCATCGACTTTTGCGCTAAGGAATCAAATTTAAATTAATTAATTTATTTTATACATGATATGCGAATATTTAAGGGTGTGAATCTACATGAAATACTAATGTTAGTTTGCTTCATAAACTATGGTCCAAAAATGTTTCCTTACAAAAACTCGGGGTTTTTATTTTTTTACTCTTAAATGGCGCATCGAAGGAAAACAATTCAAGAGAGATCATTTGTTTTAAATTTTACGGGGATTTCAAAAATAATTTTTATTTGGCAAAAAATCATTGGCGTACCATTTTTTTTCTAAATAAATATCGAAGTCAATACCCGTACGCACGCCACTGTTAAAGCTAAAAATTATTTTTGCATTGAAAAATATGTAACTTTGCTAACTTTCACTACGTACTAAATATCAGTGAAATATCTGAAGCAGTTCTGACAATATTAATTAATTTCCATTTTTTTCCTAAAACTTCAACACCCCGAGTTTTTGTAAGGAAACATTAATTTTTCATGTAGATTCACACCCTTAAATATTCGCATATCATTAAGGAACACCCTGTATATATTCTGTATATTTGCTTAAGAATTAAGTCTTAAGCAAACGTTGTACGCTTATAAAACATGTTTTTAGCTAGTGCTCATAGTTTTTTTGAATCAATAAAAAATGACGGTTCTCTTTTGGTGGCTCTCCTCTACCGATGAGCGATTCGATTGAACGGCCCTCTTAACTCCAACTTCTGCAGCCTCTCATTCGGTCGTATTTTACTTCTTCGCCATTTACAATACACTGTAATTATGAGTGTTGAGTTGAGTCTGGTTGCATTTAGCGTTTAGCGAAGACCAACCAACGGGTCGGTCGGCAACCAAGAAGAAGAACAATGATGGGACGGTCTCCGATGTTCAGATGAGGAAAAAATACTGGGGCGTGGGCGTGGGAGACATTCGGGACGCGGTCAAGATCCAAGAACGGTACCTACGCATCGTAGACGGTACTTCGGTACGGCCAAGTTCAGGTCATGGTGCGTGAGCGGGCTTGAACTCTTGGCACTATGACTGACACGAAACTGTTTGCTTCCCGTCTCTGTAACCATGACCAAGAAAACTTTGTCGAATAATTTGCAATTATAAATTCTCCGAAGTTTTGTGTCTGTGTTCCTTATAAATATTGCCACTATTTTACTTCCCAAGCCTCTGGCAAGTAAGTATTATAATCGCGAAAAACTATGAAAATGAAATACGTGCAATTATTTATAGGACCTTAAATTGTTTCCATTATATACGGGTTTCCATTATAAGCAAGTTCATTATGAGTGGATTCAACTGTATTATGTTTTTAGGACGTTACATGACATGTATATCACGAAACCATGCCACCCATTTCCGTCTGTCTGTCCGCATTTCGTTCACCCCTCTATATCTTGGATAGTACTGCTAAGATTTTGACGAAATTTTGACACAATGTTACTTCTCTGTCAAGAGCGAAACAGTTTTTGAAAATCGATCCAGTGGCGACGAAACTCTACAAAGAACACGAAAAAAATGCTCATACTTCGTTTTTTGATGTTTCAGAAGCTCCTGATCATTCTCACAGAAATGTTTGTGGGGGTTAAATATCTGAGGTTAGGGCTGTAGAGAGTGAGGGAGGGTATAGAGGGTATACCACAATTTTTTAGCGGTAGTAGGTTTATACTTCCAATCCCGGTAATCCTACGCACATGTTAGTTCAAATTTCACATATCATGGATTCCCCCGTACATTTACCCTTAAAGATTAGAATGATTGAAAAATATTTTCAACAGACACGTCGCGTATTGGTCGCACGGCAACCCTACGAACCTGTGCCTAAAACTGTGTTTGCATCTGACCGGTTAACATTCCATGGTTCAGCAACGTTGCCGGATGGTCTATACTTGACGTCATTTTCTGAACGCTCTGTATATTATTAATTTTGTATCTATCTTAATCCAGACTCATCTCATATCAGTATATCAATTTCTTTTGTTTAATTGATACATTTTTGAACATATTGTGTAAAATGTATGCGAATAAGCCATACTTCAATCTAAATGAGTACTTGAAATACTCAACATGGCAAGAAGCTAAAAGAACTAAGAGCATCATGTCTAATATGTTGACATAGAAATCAATATACAATGTGATATTACCAAACGGTCTCAAAAACATGAAGCTGATTATATGACAAAACACAGGAAAGGTTACAGCGTATTTGTCAGAGGGAAAAATGCATTCATCCATGACTAACGCGTATTCATGCCGGACGAATTTTGATGAGACCAACCGAATCTCTGAAAAAAAGGAACAAACGGACCTCGGACCACCACACGCAAAAATAGTCATTGGTTTGATGGCGTATCGCAAATACGTCACCGGTAAAAATTCGCGGATATTTCACTGGGTGAAAGACTTATACGACGGTACGAGGTATAAATAAAGTTTACGTCAAAATTCGAGGTACAATACCGCATGTGCCGCAAGGGTATAAAAATGCCAATTGGCGCCATTATTTGAAGAATATATTTAGTTTTATGGTGTGATTTGAATGGTTGTAGTCGTTATAGTGGCACCTGTAATATCATTTGGGAATGATAGAGCCAGCTATAAACGATTGCTAAGGAAAACTCTTTTTCGCTTGCACATGCACATCACGAAAAATCATGCCACTCATTTCCGTCGGTATGTCTGTCTGTTTGTCCTCTAATGCTTGACCCGGCTATAACTTGGAAGGTAATGCTCCGGTTTTCAAGAAATTTTCACACAAGGCAAGTAACAAAAAACACAAAAAATGGCTCAAACTTCATTTTTCGATGTTTCAGATGCTCCTGGTCATTTTCAGAAAAATAAATTTTATTTATATACGAGTATATAACGAGTATATAATATATAATATATAAGTGACATATAAATCCGAACACCCAGTTTAAATGGTTTTATTTTAATAAAAGTTGGTGAAAGTATTTATCTTACTGTAAATAACAAGTGAGAAAATTTTCAGCCTTATCAGTTGGACATTCCGGTTTTTATACTGCTTTTTTTTAATTCACTAATGCTCTAAAAATGCCGCAGTAAAGAATCAACGTTGGCGGATTTTGGTTCTTGACATCCTTTACGATCGGTTACGATGCCTAGAGTACGGAGACCTGTGCGATTTCGTCAACTTAGTGAGTTTTATAGGGGTCGTATAGTGGGACTTCGGGAAGCTGGACTTTCTTTTCGGGCAATTGCAGTTAGAGTGCAAAGAAGTGTAGACACTGTGGTTAGGTGTTGTCAGGCATGGCTTCGAGAAGGCCGTACGCAAACAGCAAGGGGCACTGGACGCCGCCGTAGAACAACAGACCGTGAAGATCGCCGCCTAAGATTATTGGCCTTAAGGGACCGTTTCTCCACTACCAGGTCCATTGCAAATGAATGGTTTGCAGAACACGGAAGACCTATTGGCATGCGAAGTGTTTACCGACGAATGAGAAGTTTTGGCTTGTTTTCATACCGGCCACACTGGGTCCTCCCTTTAACTCGAGAACACCGACGTAATCGCCTTGAGTGGTGCAGACAACTCACTCTGGGATCAGGAATGGAACAGTATTGTCTTTAGTGACGAGTCTCGATTTTGTTTAGGCATGCACGATGGTCGTGCCGGGGTTAGAAGGCAACGTGGTGAAAGGAGGAATCCACAGTTTTTTGTTGAAAGACATGTCCATCACACTGTTGGAGTTATGGTTTGGGATGCTATAGCTTATGGTTCCAGGTCACCTTTATTCTTCATCAGAGGTTTACTTGTTATGCTTCATTAAGTACTTATACAAAATTTTATTAAAATAAAACCATTTAAACTGGGTGTTCGGATTTATATGTCACTTAGTATATTTGAAGTTGAGTCATTAATTTTCAGATAATGATTGTAGAAGGAAGATAAACCAAAATATGCGTGTAAAAATAAAAAGAAATAAAAAAAATGTTACCTTGTTTTATAAAGTATCCTCCCGACAAGTATTTCAGTGCGGACCTGTATTTGATCGTGCGGTCTTGGAGCACCGGCATGCCCTCCCCTGTGAGGTCTTAAGTCACCTGATTCACGAGCCCTTTGTACTACATTAACAAAGGCACGAGGGGTTGGTTGCACTCGATTGGGAAACCGATCCGCATAAATCCGTGATGCCGCGTAAATAAGAATCATGTCCACAAGTTCAGCATTTTCGTAAACATGTGCCATTTTTGATTTCGTTTGAGCCACGCAACAGACACCACTATTCACTCACGCGTTACCGACTGACACTGACTGTATACAACTGAATAAAATAATTGTAAAAACATCGTTCCAAATTCTTTCGCTTTTTTGTTTCCGATGCGATGAACCGATAAGGCGGATTATATCCGTTGTTGCCAAACACGAGCACATAATATTATTATTGAGACAGGGCGGTACTCAAACTTCCAAAGGGCTATAACTTTGTTACTTTAATTTTACCAGAAAAATGGTAAAAGAAAAAAACATTTCTTTTGATCAGATCTACTCACTGTTAAAATAAATGACTCAACTTCGAAGTCACCCTGTATATACTCGTATATAAATATATGGATAAAAGTATGTGTATAGCCAAATATGAATATTTACCTAAATACCTTTAGAAAACGAATTCATTCTTCATTGCTCCATAAACAAATGCGTTGTTAGTAGAAAAACTAAATTTCTTGTTTTTACATTATCTGCAATGAACACAATTCAAGTCTGAATATAAGCACTTTTTTATGAGGGACAAAAATATGTAGACAAATTGTTTTCAACATTAATTTAGTACAGTTTCGTGTCAGAAGAGAATTAGTTTGTGTTCATCAAGTATTGTGGAATAAGTTGAGTGATTTTAAGACCATGCCGCGTGGTCCAGAAATTTCTTTCGATGTGAAAACTAAGATCATTGAGTTATACAAAGATGGTCAACGTCAAGTATGTTTCAATGACGAATCCAAGTTCAATATGTTTGGATCAGATGGTGTTCATTACGTTAGACATCCTAGTGGACAAAGAGTGAACCCCAATTATATCAAGAAACTTCTACAATGTATGCCGAGACGATGCCAGGCGGTGATTGATAATAATGGTTATGCTACAAAATACTAACACGAACATGATTTGTTTTCTATAATTCAATGAACTTTGCTTCTTTTTTCTATAGTTGTTTTGCTTTGTCTATATATTTTTGTCCTTCATAGTTCCAGTTATTTTCAATCAATTCTCTATTGAAAGGAGTCTAATGAATTTATTTATGTATAAGTGAGTATTATGCTATAACGAATTATGTACTATATACAGGCTGGTGTATTAATAAAACAAGTTAGAAAAGAAATACAGCACAATATTAATTTGTCTATATACTTTTGTCCATTACTGTATATATATGAGCGTTATGCTTGGTGTTTAATTCAATGAGGTTAATTGATTTCGTGAGGGAATATTATACAGGGCATCCCAGAAGTCGACGTCAAACCGGGAACGGAGGATAGGTCAAGTTATCATAGTTATCAGAAAAATATAAAAGAAGTCGGCTGCTTATCAAATTATACGCTTTAAAAAAATCGGAAAAATTGCACCCAATGATGAGTACCCATTAGTACAAATTTCAATTATTTCAGAGACGGAGTGACGGACAATGTCATTCTACGTAGTGACAACAAGACTGAATTGAAATTAGTAATGGGAACCAAAAATTCATCACAAGGTGTAGATTTTTCCGATTTTTTAAATCCTATAATTTGAAAAGTACACGTCTCAGATTTTTTACATTTTTCTGATAACCATTGTTATGAGATAATCATTTATCAAACATTGTTGACAAGTAGTTTTACTTTAGCGCTTCAAAGAAGTGATGCTAGCGTGTACGGACACTTCATTGCTGCAACTATTTTTGCTGCTATTTTACTACATATAAAATTGTACTAGAAGTGATTTCAAATGCGTGGTAAATATCGAGTCAATCTACTTGACGCCATTTTTTGTGCATTTTGGCATCAAACCACACTGTGAGCTTATGTATCTGAAGGAGATGTGTATCTATTCAGCTGCTGCCTTATGTCTCCTACGAGTTTGCATTATTGCACTCTATGCGTAGGAGTGAAAAAGTACATTTACGAAAAAATTTGAACCTCAGAGCGGACCATGAACTTGTCAACCAAGACATATATGCTAACGAGTTGTGGTCTTACGCCCACGCCTTCCGAAGCTTAGACACACAATACACAAGATGTTGGAGCACAAAAGGCACCGGCGCTCTGCTTGCTCGAAAAACATTTGTATTGCCTCGACTGCTGCCGCTTCCACAGCATATACAATACTAGACACCAACGCGACTTCATAAAGTTACGCTGATTTTTGTCTGCATTTCTATCGTGACAGATGGACATACGCTGCGTCCACGTGACTGACTATCTGTTCGAGGAGAGTCATCGATCAGTAGCCCTCTTCTGAACAGCATCGAGCATGGTTGATGTAGTCGGGGCACCCCAAGCATCTGAGCAATACTCGAGGCTAGGTCTTGTCTGGGCCTCGCAAAATCAAGTAACCTCGTTAAACTACACTCCAGGAACAATTCTTGTATATATAGATAATATAGCGCCCGCCTCGTATGTGTACATGGCGTCACCACGCCCATTGCTACCTGCTTTTTTAAGTTCCTCAGATCCACTATCAAAGATGCAATATTTACAACTCCGTGGCGCACAGGTACGCGATCCGTCTGCTGAAAATACTTTTCGCCAGCGAAGATTCTATAACTCTAGATCGAGAACGCCGACGATGTAGTCAGATGTAGACACAGCCTGACGCGTAGAAGTAGCCATGGTCCCGACCGACCACGTGACGCGTCTGTAAATATTCCTCTAATTTTTAAGGGCAAATGTACAGATAAATATCTATGATGTGAAAATACGTTGGAAGATCATTAATATACTAAGATTAAAAACTGCGATACATCCTCCCCCAACCCGCTACTGTCCCCCACGCCCCCAGTTTTTAACCCCTAAATCTTTTTCCAAAAATGATCAGGATCCTCTGAAACGTCAAAAAACAAGGTTTGGGCGATTTTTATTTTATCTTTTTTTGGCATTTTACTCTGGCGCCACAGGAGCGATTTTTAAAAAAACTGCAACACTTTTACGTTCTTGGCATAGTAGTAATCTTGTGTGGAAATTTCACCAAAATCCAAGCAGTACTTTTTAAGTTATAGGTCAAGGATTAACAGACGTACAGGCAGGCGCACCGACGAAAACGAATGATATAACTAAGTTTAATGAAATTAAATTACCTACAGTATCTGCATCTTTTGTTGATTGTTTTCATTGTACACTCTATATTGGTTTCAATTAAATGAAAATAGGAATTGTTTCAGGAGTAAAAGGTATGAATTACATGATCAAACGAACTTACCTGTAAGTGATGTTCGATCTTAATTATGTGCAGACCGCAGTCCTCTTCGAAGTAAATAGCTACCTCCCTCCATATGTTTCACCCAATTGTTGCAACAACTTGGCGTTAAAGAAAATGAGTGTTTGTAGGCCAGAGGCCGGAGAGGGGGCAGGTGTGCTGTGCCGCTCTCCTTTGCTGCGTACGCGCTTTGAACTCATGGGTTTGGTGAGATACGAGGGTACTACGTTAGCGATAATACTTCGACGAGGACTTCACGTAATTAAGATCGACCATCACTTACATGTAAGTTCGTTTGGTTATGTAATTTTATTCTTGCCGAAAAAGTACAGTAAAGATGAACAGTGCTGAAAATGGGGCTTTATTATTGTATATATTCTAAACGGTAACTCTTGCAAATATGGACAGCTGTTTAGAAATTCTGTAACAAAAATAAAGTTTCTTTGAAATTTTCTTAATAATGTAATCGCTATGGCTGTTAAAATATAGGTTTCTGTCTAACATAACTCCTAGATATTTTATGCTGTCAACTAAGTATCAGGTAACCAAATAAGTTCGTGCGGGTTTTAGTAGAAAAATATAAGTTTTTATTGAGAAACAATAAGACAACATTTATTCGTCGAAGTAAATATCATCACATTGAATGACCTTTTGCCAACGTGGAACCAATTTTTGTATGTCGGTATTGTAGAACTCCCTGGATTTGGAGTCAAAAAATTGGCGGACTGCACTTATTACACCATCTCGAGTTGTAAACTGTCGGTGCCTCATACAGTCGTCAAGAGACAAAAAAAGGTGATAATCACTGGGCAAAATGTCGGGAGAATATGGCGGGTGCGGTTATGTGTCCCAGCCGAGTTCAGACATTTTTTCTGGGGTCACTATTGCGGTATGAGGCTTAGCGTTATCCTGCAAGAATATCACTTTCTTCTATTGATCAAAGAAGGCTGTTTCTGGATGAGTGCTGCTTGTACTCGTTGAAGCTGCTCACAATAAAAGTTAGCAGTGGTGGTTTGACCCCTTCCAAAAACTCATAATGGACAATTCCAGTTGCTGTCCACCAAACACACAACAAAACCTTGGGCGTGTGTGGTACCGAATCAGTAGGCGACAACAAATGATCCGAATACAAGATCCATTTTTCGTCGCAGGTTAATAACCAATTAAGAAATGGTTCATTACCATTGCGTGAAATGTTTGCTGAACAAGTGGTAAGACGACTTAATTTGTTATCATTTGTCAGTTCATGTGGGACCCATTTGCTTAACTTCCACGTCTTTCCTAGCTGATGAAGATGCAAACGAATAGTTTCAGTACTCACTCTAAACATTTCTGCAAGTTACATGGTAAGATCCATGGTAATGTGCGATATACAGCAACCGCACGAACTTATTTGGTTACCTGATATATCAAGTGCTGTAATTTCAACTTTGATTTGGATGTCAGCTAGTATTATATTCCTGTTTTTGTTTCTGCGTGATGTGATCATTACTTTTCATTTTTTAGCATTCAACTTCAATTTTTAGATATGCTTCAATATTTGCAAGATGTCAGAAATGGACGATATCTACATAAAGTAAGAATAAAATCCGCATATCTGGTACTGCATTTTCAATAAAACATATTTTTCTAAAATATATAGTATCATTTAATACCAATTTTTAAATCCTGAATGTTCTCCATGACTTCCTGTCAGTCAGATGCGGGTGGTATACGCATCACATCATATCGAGTTGCGTTGCTGTGTAGTATTGTATATGCTGTGCCGCTGCTACTTCGTTCGGCTTTGTGTCCTTTTTTCTCCTCTTTTTAAACTCAAATACCTTTGCGTGGTGGAAGCAAACTAAAACACAATGGATATATCATACGAACAGATCGCTCTCATGAACGAATATTCACGGATGGATGGGATTGCCGCACGCTATATGAGTTCTTGGGAATCTTTACGTATGATCCGGGTTTGCCGAGTTTCAATAGTTGCTTTTTTACTTTTCACGGGTATATACATAGAAAGATCGCGGGTTTTCCAATAAGGATAGGTCGATCTTGGAAATGAATAGAACAAATTCAATGTTAGGTACTGTTGATTATTTTTTTATTTCCAAGACCAGTGTATGGTAAATTGATTGGATTATGGCATGATTCAACTGCCCGCAGCGTGGTCTTAAAACGTCCAATTTTCAGCACAGATTTGGCTAGATGGGCAACATTGCTACGTAATGACGCCTTGAACCTTATTTTACTCTTGATTACTTAATAAAAATTGGGAAAGCTACGCTGGAAAAATATCGACATCGCCGTGTCGACTTGTGACCTCACTGTCATTGATTGTCAACCTATCAGTGGATCAGTTTGATATACTATTCGTCATTTGTTTGTCTGGGCGGTCCGTAGGACCTTTGCCCATTAGTCACTGTCTAATGAACGTTAGTCGAATCTGTCAGTCCTGGTTGCCCAGAAACCAGACAAAGTCAAAGAAAAGAGAAAGGGAAAGAGAAGAAAAAAAAAGGAGATGAGCAAAGAAAAACAGATATGCTTAGTTTAAGAGGAAACACCGAGGCTTTTTGACTTGGTACACGGATTAATTTTGAGGTGAACTAAACAAATTTTTTGATTCGGTTTTGTTAGAGTATAATTTTGAGTTTACTAAAGATTCACGCTAACTTTTGATTACAGTGCGAGCCGTGGCCTTGAATGTTTACGAACTTGCTCCACTGAGTCACGCACCAGAGGGTTGCTGTGCGATTCCGCTTGACTATAACGTCGCTGCGCCTGAAGCTTGACATAATCCCTCAAGTAAGGAATGTCAAGGTCTCTGTGTAGTGTCTCATTTGAGACATACCATGGAGCGTTGCAAATTGTCCGCAAAGTTCTGCTTTGCAGTACTTGAAGACTTTGCATGTGTGTCTTGGCAAGAAACCACCAAGCCCCACATGCATAAGTAATGGCTGGTCTAATAATCATTTTATATAGTCGAACTTTGTTTATCAAACTCAATTTGGAGGATCTACATAACAAAGGATATAGTTGCCGAAACGCAATTTGGAATTTTGTTTTTATGAATGCTGTATGTTTCTGCCAGGTCATGCCTTTATCAAGGGTGACACCAAGATACTTGGCAGAATTTGTCCATGGTACACGATTTCCGTCTACAGAAACCTCTGCTGGGGGGCCGCGACGTTTTTTGGTACAATAAATAGCCTGCGTTTTCGAATGATTAATTTTTATCAGCCACCGTTCCGCCCACTCTAGAACTTCGTCCACCGCATTCTGCAACCCATCGTGAACCAGAACACCAGTATACGACTGGGCGACAAGTGCAGTGTCGTCAGCATAGAGGTAGATTTCACAGTTGCTGGGGGAAGGGACATCATGGATGAAAAGCGAATAAAGAATTGGTCCTAGGACCGAACCCTGAGGAACACCGGCTCGTACTGGCCGTGTTGTTGACACAACATTGTTAATTTTGATCCGAAACTTCCTTCCTTCAAGAAAGGATTTCAGTAATTTTAGAAGCCAAAAAGGAAAATCCTTTTGGATTAGTTTTTAGAGGAGGCCCGCGTGCCACACCTTGTCAAAGGCTTTTGAGACATCCAAAAGCAAGATGCCAGTACTCATGCTGAGGGTGAACCCTCTGGTTACATGCTCCACCAGCCTGACTGCCTGTAGCTCGGTGCTATGCGCGGACCGAAAACCGAATTGGACGTCAGGAATCACATGGTGATTTGACGAAAAATTCTCAAGGTGACGATAAATCACCTTTTCGGCGAGCTTAGAAGGAGCTGACAGCAGACCTATGGGACGGTAATCCTGAGGAAATATCGAACCCACCTTCTTTGGAATCATGATGACCTCAGCAGTCTTCCACCCAGCAGGGAAGTACTGGATTTTGAGCGTCGCATTGATTATTGTCACCAAGTATGTCAGGGCTTTCGACGAGAGCAGCTTCAACGCCTTGTTGGTGATTTGATCCTCCCCAGGTGCTTTACGCACCTTGAGATCTTTAATATGACTTAGGAGCACCGCTGGTGTGCAATGTGGAAACTTGGAGGGTTCCGCTAATGTTCTATGTGGAGCCTCAGACGAATCTTCTGAAGAAGAGTCATCTGAAGAAGAGGATTCAGTGCCTCCGCTAACGCCGTTGGCCCTAAAATATCTCCTGACGGATCGTACGATGTGCCGTTCCTCGTCGAGGTCATTATCGAGATCATAGTTGGGTCAGTTTGATGTTTGCATAATGAACATAACTTCGCAATACTTTGTAATCTCCCAAACAAATGGTACGCCAAAAAGTCGACAGCAAGCTGCACAAAAAAAAAAAACCTTTTTTTTCATAATTTTGGGCAATTATCTGGAACGCTAGAATTGTATGGAGCCCAAATGTCAAACTAGCGGCTTAAGTCTGATCACTTGAACTTGCATACTGACTACTAACTACGCAATTTTGGTTACAAACAAATTGTAAGCTTGCACAAAATGTGTGCAGAAAGATATCCCGCATATTTCATCTACTTCCACGTTAACAGTATCTTAAAAAGCGTGGCGCTCCTATGTTTGTGAAAAAACTGATAACAGGCTGTTGGTAGAGATGTGTATGTGAGGCGCCAGGTTACCGGAAAAAATGGCACTAGCCCCAGCCCGGAAAACGATACAGCGCCAGTGCTGCTGGTGCCCGGATGGTAGAGACCGGAGCGAGACGAGGAAGTGGACAGACAGTTTATTGAAAAACGGTAGGCTGTTAACCACGGTGCGGACGAATAAGAAATAAGGAAATTAAAAACAAGGATATAGCAGCAAGTCATGTCCGTAGGGTTATGGGGGGTGTTTCCGAACTGAATGTAAATATTTAAGGAAGCGAATTTTGAATCCTTTTCAAGGAAGAAACTCCATATGAACGTATGTGATGAACGTTTTAACACTTGAGATACAGGTTGGTAATGTTTTAAAAAATCAATAATTTTTTATTCATATCTACAGGGTGTTTTAGTTTATTGTTGTATAACTTTAAGATTCGATAGAACTTTTAAAATCAATGCAAGTCTATATAAAAATGGGTCGAAAAATGCGTGGCTTCCGAAATACAGGGTGTTTAAATTTACTTTCTAAAATAGTTTTTTTTAAATATTTCGAACAATATTTGCGATATAACAGTGAAAATTGGTATACAATTGTTTTTTGGTACGACAGAACGGACCATGGGCATAGTTTTACTGTAGCCGCTAGAGGGCGCTCTCTACTGTACCTGTAGTGTATTAAAATGACCGAAAAAATTTTCTTAGTGCAATTTTTTGCTTTTTGAATAAAAAAACTGATTCTTCGCACTTTTCAACATAAAAAAGCTCTTTTGTGAATTTTCGTTATAGTTAGCCGTTTTTGAGATATTTCGATTTTTAAGGTTCGATGCATTTTTAATTATTTATGATAAAATAACGTTAAAGTCAGTATCTTGATAATTTTTAGAAGTAGGCTGTGCCTGCAAATATTTTTGAAATTGAAAGCAGAATAAGGTTAAACGTCAATTAGTTGACAGTTAGTTTTGTTGTCTGTTGAAACCTGAAACGTTTTTTTGCAATTGTGAATGCACGAAATTTAGTTTCTTTTACCTGTTTATTTTTTGTAAGTTTCATAAAAATGCTATTTTTATTCTCCAATCAAGAGTTAGCGGATATTCATTTTGTGTATGGCTTTGTAAATGGAAACGCAGCAAAAGCAGCCAGAGAATACGCACGAAGATTTCCAAACAGATGACATCCAACTCGCTCAGTATTTGTAAGAGTGCATCGCCAAATAATTGAAAATGGTTTTGGAAATCTCCAAAGGGATCAAAACATAAATGTTCGTCAGCGCAGATTTACCCGTCTGATTCTGCGTGAGTTTGATAGAGATCCGACCACAAGTGTTAAGAGAGTTTTTGGTGCCTTGGGAATTTCAGCAAGCCATGTTCACCGTGTTCTTAGAAATGACCATAGATGTCCTTACTATTTGCAACCTGTGCAAGGACTACAGCCAGGGGACGAAGAATGAAGAATCACATTTTGTCAGTGGATAGAACTGATAATAATAGCGAGTTTTTAAGTAACGTTTTATGGACCGATGAGTCATGCTTCACTAGACGTGGAATGGTAAATTTTCATAATCAACATATTTGGTCGCATGAAAATCCGCATGCAGTAACAGGAAAGAAATTTTCAGCATGAATTTAGTGTGAACGTGTGGATTGGTATCTACCGTAATCGACTATTTGGACCCTACCTTTTGCCTGCAAGGTTAAATGCTGCGACCTTCTTGGAATTTTTAATGGCTGAACATGCAAATATGTGGGATGATGTTATGTTAGATTTAAGAAGATTGGCCTGGTTCCAGCTTGATGGTTGTCCAGCTCATTATTCGAGAATAGTTAGAAACTGGCTGGACGAAAATTATCCAGAAAGATGGATCGGCCGTGGAGGACCAGTCGCCTGGCCTCCACGATCCCTTGACCTAAATCCATTAGGTTTCTTTGTGTGGGGATTTCTAAAAGAAAGTGTACCAGACTCTCTTAACCACAAGAGATATGCTAATAGACAGAATCAGGAATGCATGTGATGAAATAAGGCCTTATTTGAATAATGCTATACCACGTTCGATCATTCGTAGATGTGAATTGTGTATTGAACAATTGGGTTTACATTTCGAGCAACTACTTTAGATTTTGTATGTTTGTCCTAACTATCCAATAGCATTTTAGTTGTAAATAATTAATTTAATTTGTTAAAAATAATATTGGAAAATTAAACAAATTAATATTCTGTTTTTTGTGTTTATTTGGATTTAGGAATTATTGCTGTGTTTAAAAACACAATCTAAACGATCATCTTATTTACTTGTAATTCCCAAATCGAAAATGTAAAAAAAATATTATTTTCCCATAAATAATTAAAAATGCATCGAACCTTAAAAATCGAAATATCTCAAAAACGGCTAACTATAACAACAACTCACAGGAGAGCTTTTTTATGTTGAAAAGTGCGAAGAATCAGTATTTTCATTCAAAAAGCAAAAAATTGCACTAAGAAAAAATTTTTGGTCATTTTAATACACTACAAGTACAGTAGAGAGCGCCCTCTAGCGGCTACAGTAAAACTATGCCCATGGTTCGTTTTTTCGTACCAAAAAACCCTTGTATACCAATTGTCACTGTTATACATCAAATATTGTTCGAAATATTAAAAAAAAACTATTTTAGAAAGTAAATTTAAACACCCTGTATTTCGGAAGCCACGCATTTTTCGACCCATGTTTATATAGACTTTATGCATTAATTTTAAAAGTTCTATCGAATCTTAAAGTTATGCAACAATAAACTGAAACACCCTGTATAATACCACTTTAGATATTTTAATGAAATTTATCATTCATGTACTATGTATCAAGAGGCATTTTTTAACGTACCAAATTTTTTTAATTTGCAGCACTGGCGTCCGTATAAAATTTCACCTGTCTAGTTTGGCAGTCATTGATGGTATAAAATAAAAATTATTTTAGAAATCTTCAATTTCTAAGCAAATTTTATGGCTTTATTTTTCTAGCCAATACACGATTTTCACTTAAAAAACATAAACCATTTCCCTGCATTGTCATAATATTGCATAAAAATGTTAAACAAATTAAAAAAAATTTTTTTCGCTCTCGGCAAAGCATTTTTTTATTTTTTAAATCGTTCTTAACAAAAAAGGCTTTAGTATCCCTCCACTAAATCTGTCCGTTTTCGACTCGTAAGCAGCTCAAAGTCTGAAAACCCTGAAAGTGGCAATTTTGAATGCTTGAAAATCATTATCTTTGAAGATTTTATCCTTTAATTTAGACGATTGATAACTTCAATAATAAAAAATGATAACCGAATTTTTAAGCATCGAAAATGTTTATTGTTAGGATATTTTATTGAATATACCACAAGATATAGTAAATACCCATATTACAACGGTGATTTAAGGATCAGGTGACAAAGTTTGTTTTGAAAATATTTTTTTTTCTTAATCACAACGCTTTTGTCCAAAGTAGTTGAAATGTCGGTGTATCCACAAAAATTTACATTAAATAGAATATTTGAGGTTTCAATAAAGCATTTTCTTGTATAGTTTCACTTAAATATTCTCTGTTCCTGCTGTTTTCGGCCTTGCAAATAACACAACTGTTAGGTGGATCGCATATCTGAAACGTTTGCATTGAAGTATGTGAGAACATAAATGTATTTTGAACTTTCATCAACATTTTTCTAGTACTTCGCAATTTTTACATTTTTTCTAAAAATCAACTATTTTCTAATATGTATTAAAATTAATGGTTTGGCTTCTCCATTCACGATGAAGACATTAAAGATTACCTTGCACACTCTAAAGGCGAAAATACATATGCCAGCTACAGCATAGGAACATGCCAGTCACTTTAAGATGCATGTTACTTGCATGTGTGACTCTAGGCGAGAATACACATGCTTGTTACACGCACAGAAGCATACCAGTTACTGGATTGTGCGTGCTACTTGCTTGTGTGACTTTCTCTGCCAGCAAGAAAGCACGCTAGAAGATAGCACGCCAGTAGATCGCAAGGCGTTTGATTTTTGTGTGCCAGTAGCAGGATTTCGTCGAGGGAATGGAGGGGAGGAAACATGCGAGTCATTTTCAAAGGTGTGTGAACGACATCGTTACCAGAAACTCGCATGTGAAAAACGGATTCTTGAACTATAGAACTATTTGTTTAGTTCGGGGCAAAATGGCTCGTTTGTTATGCAATATAGGGAGTATCCGTGTTTATGTAATACATGATCTCCATTGTATAAAAATAAAATCGCTAGAGACAATGCTTACAAGTCTTTATTAAAGCAAATGACTGATAACAATTTAACATTGAAATTTATGAAAAATAAGATAAAAAACCTAAGAACAACCTACCACCAAGAGTTAAAGAAGATAAAGGAAAGTTTTCACAGACTGGCATATCCAAAACTAGCATGTGTATATTGGGATGTCGTAGGACAAGTAGTTAGCATACAAGTTACTGGCCACTGGCATGCTATTTTACTGGCATGTGTAATCTCGCCTCTCGCAGCCAGTTAGAAAGCATGCTATCTTCTAGCATGCCAGTAGATCGCAAACCATTTGATTTTTGTGTGCCAGTGGACTGATTTTGTTGAGCACGTGTCGAAACATGTGTGAACAACGTCGTTGTCAGTACCTTGCATGTGACGGACAACAAGTTGCCAAATATATTTTTATAAATCGTGGAAAAATGGCCCGTTGGGGCGATGAAAACTCTTTATTGTTCATTATGCATGGGAGTAACAATGTTTGTGGGATACATCATCTTCACTCTATAAAAATGCAACCGCTAGAGATAACGCTTTTAAATCTTTATTGGAGTACATGAATATCTTAAGATTGAAATGTATCAAAAATGAAATATAAAACCTAAGAACAACTTATCACAAAACAGTTAAGAAGATAAAATGTCCATAGACAAATATCGATTTAGGGACATGCGTTCCTCCGCTACTGAGCCCAGTTTGTGTGGCGGTCTGTCGCTTGTCGTACGATTGCAAGTGATTTATAAAGAAGTATATGGCATACATGCAGTCGGCTAGTGCGTTCGATAGATGTCTACTTCTCGATTTCAACTGGAACGCTTGTAGATTTTTTGCATTTTGATTAGATAAATCAATCGCTGTAGAATAAATTGCTTGATCACGGAATCTACAGAGCCTATTGGGGAATTGAAAGACATTCACGACTAAACTTCATATACAAGGGTAATGTGTAGTTTTCAATGATTTTTGGTGAGTTCTTTCTTGTCCAGTGGTCAAAGTTAATTTGTGTTTTGTTTGTTACGCTGCATTGTAATTTTGTAGCAATGTATAATGCTCAACCTAGAAACTTGAATTATATCGACAGATACTGTAGTTTTAAAAGAATGGTCTTTATCCAATTAACAAATTTTTAAATTGTGGATTTTGATACCGTTAAAGATGGTTCTTTTTGAATTACACTTTTTCACATGATTTTTAAGTGTGTCAATTATTTTAATGTGTTATATAATGTGTATATGTATGTATATATATATATATATATATATATATATATATATATATAAATTGACTACTGCAATTTCAAACTTCGATTCATCATTGCATATTTTATGACTGTATCTTCGGATAAAATATTTTTCATCTTCATCCTTTTTTGTGACTTGCCATTTGAACCATATGTATGTACTTCGACTGAGTAAAATACTACTACACTAAAATCTTGGATTTTCTAAGGAGCAACCAATCACTGTAGAAATGCACGTCCGCCTGCTATTTGGATCAATCTGTAATTACAGTGCAACCCGCTTATAATGGACTCGGCAGGACTGTGACAAATAGTCTATTATAGGCGGATGACCATCTTAAAAGAATCACTTTTTTAATGAAAAAAGCAGTAGAAATAACATTTTGAAAGCTTAAAATGTGTTTGCTTAACATGTATTACATAAATAAAGATAGGTACAAAAAAGTTATACGTAATTTTGAAATTTGCATTTTTTCAGAATCTGATACACATATTACAGGCATACGTACTGTGTAGGTATGTAAAAAAACCATAAATTATTTGGTAAAAGAGCTAGTAATTTTCATTTAAACAGATTGTTTTTTGTATAATTATTAAGAACAGTAAGTTGAATTTTATTTAATTTGGTAAGTGTGTCTGTACTGTCTTCTTGCTGAAAATAACGTTGCAACTTTTTCTCGCAGTCTAATGCCTCCTTTGTTGGAAGCTCTTCTTCGTCGTTGTTTTCTAGTTCGTCTTCCTGTTCGTTATCAACGAATCCTTCATTAACCAAATTGGACTCTGACAATACCTGTGTTGCTATTCAGTTATTGTCAACATTTATATACTCATTGAATTTCGTTATATTCAGTAAACTATTAATTTTCAGTAAATCACTTAATGGAATTTCATCTTCTGGATTAAAATCGTTAACTATTTCAGTTATGTTTTTCACTAAATCAGTATGGCGAAAACAATTACAAATCGTTTCTGGAGTAACCAATTCCCATGCCATAGTAAGCAAATTTATAGCATCGAAAATGGTGACAGCTTTGGTAATGTTGACATCTTCTTGAAGCGCCATAATTTTTATCAACATACTTATGTTTCCGATACATTTGTTTAAGAATGACACCCTGGTCGATTGGTTGCAGAACTGATGTCACATTAGGTGGAAAAAATTGAAAGCTGATGTTATCAAGTGAAATATTTGGATGAGCGGGCAGTTATCGACCAAGAGCAAAATTTTACGATTTTTCTTAACAAGTCTCACATTTTGAATTGATGAAGTCATCCAAGCTTTATTATTTCCAACATAATCGACGGAAATTGTGTCCATAACAACGGATGTTCTTTAAGTTTTGCATATAGGAACATAGTAGGCCGCGCGGATCGAACGTCATTACTGAATCTTAACCTCACTCTTTAGTAAACTTATATTCAAAGTTTCACAACAATACGTACAGTGTTCTCACTACAGTGAATTTTTAAGTGTCACCAAGTCATTAGAAAAATGGAACTCAACCGAGAACATTTTCGTGCCATAATATATTTCAACTTTCAGAGACAATTATCGCAACAAGAATGCCTTGCTGAGTTACTGTCTGTTTTCGGCAACGAAGCGCCACATCAGTCGACAATTTCCCGTTGGTATGGAGAATTCAAACGTGGGCGGGTGAGTCTTAGCGACGATCCCAGGGTGGGTGCACCAAAAACGGCAGTCACCCAGGAAAACGTCGATGCTGTGCGCGTCCTTGAAGATCTCAAAGACCTCAATTCAAAAAATTCCTCACGAATAATTAGGAGTAAGAAAATTAGTTTCTCGTTGGATACCCCACCTGTTGACTGAAGAGCAGAAAGCAGCCAGGGTTAATTGGTGTTAATTGCTTGACCGTTTCAATTCCGGAAACTCAAAAAATGTGTACAGCATTGTTAGTGGTGATGAACCGTGGATTTACTGTTATGAACCAGAAAACAAACGACAGTCGGCTGTTTTTGTTTCCAAGGTGAAGAAAAGCCAACAAAAGTCATCCGTTCTCGAAGTGTTTCGAAAAAGATGGTCGCTATATTTGTCTCAAAAGCGGGTCATATTGCAACAATTCCTCTTAATGAGCAAAGAACTGTTACTGCGGATTGGTATACCACCATTTGTTTGCCAAAAGTCATCACCGAGCTTCGAAAAATCAACCCCGAAAGAAGAATCATCCTCCATCAAGTCAATGCAAGCTCGCACGCAGCCCAAAAAACAAGGCAGTGTTTAACGGAAGAAAACGTCGAATTATTGAACCATCCTCCATATAGTCCCGATCTAAGTACTAACCGATTTCTTCACTTTCCCGAAAATTAAAAACAGACTGCGTGGTCAAAGGTTCCAGTCACCAGAAGAAGCAGTTGACGCATTCAAAAATGACCTTTTGGATCTGCCAGCAAACGAGTGGAATAAGTGCTTCGAAAATTGGTTCGAGCGCATGCAGATGTGTATTAATCTTCGTGGAGAATACTTCAAAAAACAATAAAGTCATTTAAAACTACCTACCGTGTTGTTTTATTTCCATATGCAAAACTTAAAAGACATCCCTCGTATATACGTGTTTCCATTATAAGCAAGTTCATTATAAGTGGATTCCACTGTATATATGTCCAAAGTTAGCAGATCTAGAGTCAGAGCGAGGAAGACTTTTGGATATCGTATTGCATCTCTAGTATACAATTTCATTTTCCGGTCTAGTTTGACCATAAGCCGAGTCAGATATCAAGAATAACAGACAGTACCTCCAGGGAAACTCGAATTGTAATTCCGTCTCTAAGTAATTAATGATTCAGAGCGTTGCAGCGTATGTAGATTCGTAGCGGGCAATGTATAAACTGCGCCCAAGCGTGTTTCGTCTGTCCCTGTTAACTCTTGTTTGGTTAATGCACTTTGGTCATCTATTATAACAAGAAATCGGGTCATGACTTGCCAATATTTGGCGTACATGATGTACGAATATACGGGGCATATGAAATGTCTACGGTAGGGCAAACTCTGAACCGAATACTTCGAACTGTTAAAGATATACGTCATAACCACTCGAAATTTAATGAAAGCCATGTTTAGCAGTATTCGGTATGTAATAAGCACTGAGTTAGGAAAGTTGACACAGGCAAAAAGTAAAGAACCAAAAAAAGGAGAACTTGTCTGGTATCTGGGTAATAAGACCTAACTGACTAACAGACCGATTAAACTTTTAACTGGGGAAAAAGATCCACCGGACCGCTCGGTCTGAAAAACAACAATGAATGTTGTATGTTCTAAAACTTGATGTTCCGTGATAGAGGGTTCAATCCATTTACTTTCTATGAATCGAAAATACAAAGCGCGGTTCGAATCGAAAACTGCTAATATTTGTTGGCAAATTTGCAAATATTTGATTACGTACCGTGAAACTGTTTGCGGACAAAATGACCACTTGTGTGCTTATATAAAGACGTTTCATCATTGATGGTGAAATGTTTGAATACATTATTCTACATGAGTGATTTAATAGTACAGGATGGCCGATATGTAACTGACTGGTTTGTATCTTGAATATTTGTGAAATGAAATAAAATACGTCCATTCTCTGGATCTTTTATTGAGTCTTAGACATTATGTATGAAAAACACTTAGCAGCCAAATGTCCGTCTCTAGAACTCGCAAAACTGAGCCCTCTTGAGAAATTAAACGTCCCGGAAATATTGTTCGCAAAAGATTTATTGTTTCCCTAGCTGTGTGACAAGTTGCTCCGTCCTGCTGGAACCACATGTCTGCAGGTTAAATTGTTGAATTTGAGGAGCCAGAAGGTTTTGCACCATATCACGGTAGCGCTCGCCAGTGACAGTAAGAGAATTACCAGCAGCGTCTTCAATGAAGTAAGGTCCAAAGACACCTCCATACCAAACACCGCACCAAACTGTGACTCAACTCTCTAATACGATAATTCTGATTATTAACAATTTCAGTTCATATTGAAGTGGGCTTCATCGCTCATTATCCGTTGTCGGTAAAAATCGTTATTTTTGGTATTAAGCTGCAATATTACGACTTTAATGGCTGAAACTCTTGGGTTAACTGAATTTTGTATGGCCGCAAATACAAGTCTTTTTTTAAAATAGTGCATAATGGCGTGCGACTAATACCCAGTTCTTGAGAACGATGTCTGGTAGACGTCTCAGCGCGCTCCACTACACTTTCACGAACTCTGTCGATATTTTCCTGAGTCGAACTCGGCCCGACCTTTTCAAGTTCTTAGCTTCACCTGTTTGTTCAAATTTACGCACCAACTAACGAATGGTGTTGACACTGGGCACATTATTTCGACCGAAATCTTGTCGTAACTTCCGCGTCCTTGCAACAATCGACTCATTATTTAAGTAAAACATTTTAACAATACGGACGAGTTGTGAGATCGTGTAGCGCTCCATCATGAATTGGACACATGTGCTTCAAATAACTACTATGGCACCATCTACTACTAAATGCGTGTATCAAAAATGGCGCCCAATTTAAATCAGTCAGTTATACAGGGTGTCCGCAAAGTTGGGGTTTTCCTTTTCAGAAACAACTACCCTTGAAATAACAAAGGTAATGTGTAGTGAAACGAGGGCGACCAAGTAAAAAAAAATTAAGGAAAAAGTACTCACTCTCCAGTTGACGAGAAGGGCTAAGTACGTCTCTGCCCGAAATCATACCGCTCCAACAGAAAATGAAATCAGTTGAAGCGCTACCGAGCAGACGCAGAAACCACATTGATTGTCTTACACTTAATGGCACATCTTCTAACAAGGAAGGCAAAATGTTGCGTGAAAAGTCTAGGTATTGCATCCCGTCCAATCGATTTGGGAGACTAAATGGTCCAATGAGCATACCATTCACCATGAAAGCCCAAACATTCACCGAAAATGTTTGTTGAAAATGACCAAACATGAGTGTTGCGAAAGTTATTCACCCCATTACGCGTGAACGTAGATTCGTCTGTCACCAATATGCACTTCAAAAAGTCCGGATTATTGTCATGTTGATGCAACAACCACTCACAAAACCGCACTCTTGCTGGAAAATCGTCAGGTTGAAGGGCTTGTACACGTTGGACGTGAAACGGATACAGCCCCTCTTCACGCAGCGTTTGCCACACTTTAGTATTTGATACTTGCACTTCTCTAGCCACGTCTCTAGTGCTTGTTGTTTTTTGAAACGCAATCGATTATACGAGTTCTTTTACCTCTAAACGCATGACCGTAACTGTCGGTTGAAGGTTGCACCTGACACACTGACCCCGACCCAGTTCTGCCGTCGGGTTGAGACCTTGTATCAGTCGGGGATATCGCGGCGGGTCGCGGCTACAGGACGGTATTCAGATATTTTTGATGTTGCAGAACCCTTTATCGCGGTTCTCTTAAGACATTGGTGTATATGGTACTAAGAAAAATTGCTTATGTTTTCAAGATCTACACGTCGTGTAAAGGAAAACCCCAACTTTGCGGACACCCTGTATATTGGCCACCCTGTACATTACATGCCTTAGTGAAGAAGTATGCTATTGTTCGCCGCAAACCACCAAGAGATATAATGAGTACTAGAACGTTCCACTTATGTAGACCTTTGCCCATAATAATACAGGCAACGGACTACAATTTCAGCCAATCGGACAGGGGACCATTTCCACTTCAATTTTTTTAAGAAAATGATGAAATGGGCTCAAAATCCATTAAATGTATCAAGGCAGCATTAAAGTAGCTATCTATAAATTTTATAATCAACGCCCAAAGAGATCGTAGTATAAAGCCTTTCCCAAAATCGTTTTTTTGGGTTTGCTATACTCGCTATAATAAAAGAACTACGTCACCTTGAAATTCAAAAGTTTTCTAACCTCAAAATGCTAATTTGACCAATCGTCGGTAATTTTCGACATGGTCGCGAGTTATCTAGACAGCCTGACCTTAAGACGGTATGCTAATTTTTTACATATGACTTTTTGACGTAGCCATCAAAAACCATGAAAAAATCTGAACTGCTTAGTATAAATGTAGCATTTTATGAATAATTTATGTCAGCTTGGCAACACCGCCTCAGTAGCCAATGATGGTCCGCACATAGATCGGTGTTTTTATTTGAAAGCCAATAATATTCCAAGAGCCGACCGCAAAGTTTTCATTTCTTCGCGTACTGATATGGAAGATATTATATCAGTACGCGATTATCTAACAAAAAATGAACGCGCGCAGCGGTGTTGCCGAATTTCGCATCGTACCTTCCAGAGAGGCTGAAGCTCATATCTGGATCAACCCTCTTACCTACGCCAGGTGTGCTTTTAGAAGAAAATGTAATTCCTTGTTCAAATGTGCCCCAAGCTCTTCGAATGTTCGTATTAACCTCTAAATTTTTCTTTCTAGGTTCGACTTTCCTGCGGCGCCGCAGACTTTAGCCCCGCAGTCGCTGCCCTGACCGCCCCTACGACTCCTGCATCAACTTCTGCCCCCTCCAAACAAAGAAACGCCCCTCCACTGCCCAACTTGCCCGACATCAAGGAGCTGATCTCTTCCATCAGAGGCTTCTATGCAAACCTCGCAACTTCTTTATGTAAAGATGAGACGTTCGCCGAGCAGAAGGATACCAAGTGTTGGAATGGGGAAAGGATAGCAGAGTAAGTGTACAGGGTGCTCTGTAGGTGGGGATTTTTCTTTACGATTACGATTGAAATAACAACTTTAATAAGAGAGAAATACTCAGCGTTCATCTGAATGAAAAATTCCAAGTACTGCCCTGTTACATGTACTCATTTCAACGTTCCTGCAGACGACCTTCGTCCCTAGCTTTTTTTACGAAATAAACAAGACGACGCGGTGCAGGACGGAAACGTCCAGGAAAATGATCAGCATACATTCGCTGAGCCTCAAAAGCATATGGAAGACACTTACTGTGAAATAACTTGATGTCAAAAAGTTGTTCTCAAATCCGATTTGTAAACAAACAGCTTTATTTACCCACACGATGCCATTTGTTTATTGATATGCCTGGTAACTCATCACCTAACCATCGCTGCAGATTGTGTCGAAACGCAATGATTTATTATATTTACGATTGAAATGGCAAAGTTAGGAAAAGAAGGAATCACTGTTCGTCTGGATGAGAAAATTCAAGTATTGCCCTGTTACATATTCGCCCATTCTAGCGTTCCTGCATTCGTCTCTAGCTTTTTGTACGAGATAAAAAGCCGACGCTTACGGAGGACGGAAACGTCCAGGGAAACGATAAAAATGGACTCTATAAGCCTCAAAAGCATATCGAAGACACTCACTGTAAGATAACATGATATCGAAGAATTCCTTTTTGTTATAAGAGTGTGTCCATTCGTAAACAAACAGCTCTGTTTACCTGCCTGCCGATGCCAATTGGATATTGGTACGCATCGTATATTTTCTTCGAATCACTACTGGAGCCAGGGCCAGATTTGATTCCGCAGTTTTTTTCGGAACCTATTGAATCTATTATCTTAAGACTGGCATCTATGTCACTGTGAAAAGTTAAGCCTTGACCAGATTCAACTTTAAGTATACCGTGTATTGTTTAAGGGTAGTTGCTGTTTGACAGTATACATTTTTTAAATCATAATTAAAAACTCCATTCGCCTGTGCAAAAATCCAATATGGCTTAGATATGAAAAAATAAATTTGGTGATTGAGTACAAGAGACGAAACGTCTGATTGAAATTCTAATTATGCCAGCTTCCAGCCTCTAGAGGAAAATTAGTGTTATTGTTAATGTGCAATTTGTTTTGAAGTAAAGTCTCGAATAAAGTAATGAAAAAATAAAAACGATTTTCTGAAAATTTAGTTACTTAGATGACTGTATTTGCTCCCATTTCACTACTGACTTTGTTTCTCTTTTTTTTGGTGGCTGTATAATATTGTGATTCACTGCGTTCATGCAATTGCGATTGACGTATCCTTTAACAACTTTTATGCATTGTCTACGTTCGATTGAACAAATTCGCTAATCGTTTGGAGAACGGATTTGGGAACTTAAAATTCAATCGAAAACAAAAAATACACTGAAAAGTAATTGAAATATGAATTTACTTTCTGTCTGAACATTTGTGCTTACTTTGAAATACCTTCTAGTAATTGATCAAAAATATATTGAGACTAAATTAATCCTACTCTTTTTATTTCTAGGTATACGAAAACAGTAGTTGACGTGGGTCTGGACTCTCAGAAGTACAATCCTGAAGTAAAAGTCAGCGTACAAGGCGTAGATCCCAGAGTTGCAGATCTTGTAGACAAACTGAGGAGAGTTCATCATGTAAGTTTTTTGCTTTTTTCCACATTCACTTTTGCCTCAAGCCACAAGTTTTTACGTGAAAAATACAGTCGACTACAACAATTCAGAAATTCTTAAAACAATCTTTTATACAATTTCCAACAATTGGTTTTTGCGCTTAGTATAATCTTTTTTAGGTTTTTCTGAACAAAAAAGTATCTGATGAATTCCTCTTTGAAATTGATAGTTTTCGAGAAATAAACGAGTTATAGTAGTTAATACAGCATGAAAAAATAAAAGTCTTAGGCCCGTATCGTCAGTCGTCCCTACAATTATTGTAGGGCGCCTTTATGGCCTTCTTGATTGTCATAGTTTTCTACTTCTCCGTGTCAGCGCTCTATTTTCAGGTTATGTCACAAACATCTATTTGCATCAAATTGTGCTTGCTTTTGAGTTATATCATGTTTTATCAGCCTGAAATTTCCTACAATTTAAAAAGAAAACATATCTTCACAATAGGAGAGCTCTGACGCTGACACGGGACGGGTGCAATCTAGAAATTTTTGAAGGAGAGAAAAGAGTACGACAATCAAGGAGGCCATAAACGCGCCCTACAATTGTAGGGACGACTGACGATACGGGCCTTAGTGTTTCCAATGTTACAAAATATTCTTCAATTTTTCTTTAACAAAATGTCAATGAATTTTTGGGGGTTATTACCTTTGTTTCCAGTTGTTTTGATCACCCAAAACAACCTAAAAAAAAGTCTGGAGCCAAAAAGCCAATTTTTGGAATTCGTTTAAAAAAATCTGTTAAACAGTTTTTAACGAAACGTTGGGCCTGGCAGAAGCTATCACTTGGCTGTCAAATTTGACAGTTTGTTGACTTTAGTGTCACGAACTGTCAAAGCTATTCCATGGTTACTGCTATTCAGCGTGAAAGCCCTGAACCGGTCTGGCTGAACGCGCCCCTTGACTTCTAAATTAATTAGTATAATAATAGGCGGTATATTCTTGTAGATGGCTGTGAATTCTCTGGGCCCCAACTATCCAGATGTTGACTACATGCAGAGGGACGGCACGGAAGGATCCGGTTCCGGTTCAGGGCCGGACTTCGACGAAGACGATCGAGACGACGAGGAAGGACTCAGGGGATCTGGATCTGGAGATGGACCAGGCCATGATGGTACGTTAGATTTGTCAAAATATCCTAGAATTGAAGCTACGTCACAATACTACGTAATACATTATAAAAGTCGTATATAAAACTAAACGTTAGTCATCCGTTACGTGATTTTGGCACGTGACAACGTGCGAAAATGATCGACTTATTGCATGCGCGTGCGTTTATCTTCTCAAGTAATAACGCGGTAATAGTATCATGATCTAAGACCGTGTTTTAGTATTTTCCTACAAATGCCAATTTTCCTTTTTCTTTCCAGACGACAGCGACTCGAGGAACTACAAGCCGACCTCATACGACAACGCTCCGAACCCGTACGATCAGACGCCCTCCGTACACGTGACGACAGGTGGCGCTGGTGACGTCACTTCGCCGCTATCATCAGTCATCACGCTGTCGATCGGCATCCTAGCGGTCACGTGGTCGAGCCGCCGCTTTTTCTACTGAACCGCACTGAGCTTAGGTGATAACCGTTGAATTTAGTGACAAGACGCGAAGATGGCGGTCGATACGTGTACTAAATGGAGAGAGGTTTCTATTTGATGTTGTTAAAGTTTATACATATGAGTGAAGTACATGAGAATAGGTGCCATCTATCAAAATATATACAGGGTGGTTGGTGAAGTGTGGACCAATTATCAGGGTAAACGATATGATTGCATTTACATCTTATATCTTACCCTATTCACCCATCACTTCAGTCCTCTCTATATTCAGACATCTCACATAAAGAGCAACATTAACTGGACATATGTATGTTACTGCCTAACATATTATAAAGTTTTAGGGTACTGTTGCGTCTTGTAGAACTTCTGATTTCACTCTTTTTTCACTTGAAACTTATAGGGGTAGTCTGATAGATTATTTTAAAACAAAAAAGTGTGAATGAAAGACGCTTTTCATGAATTTTTTTCCCAAAACACTGTATTTTTAGCAGCTATTTGCACCATTATTTCAACCACCATCATCCATATAACATCTGGGCATATGTCATAACGTCATATGAGAGGCGCTTGCCTGCGGTGTTGCCGGGTTGGGCTCCGAGAAAAATATAAAAAGTGGAGGATTTATATACATATATATTAATGAAACAAAATAACGAAAAAGAAACAAAAAACTAAAATAACACAGTAGTAAATTAAAAAGGGATTCCTAATAATTATATATATATATAGATATATATATTGGTGGGGAACCGTCAGCACTCAAGTGAACGAGAAAGAGTGGCAAGCCTGTACCTTGATCCTTGATACGCAGCTTTGAAGCAGGAACCGTGAGATGGTGAATGATCACTTCTCATACCTACCTAGGTATGTGTTCAAAAATATATTTTACTAATACTATTTTTTCTTTCTATAGTTATTCCTTTAATCCTTTTTTAATTTACTGCTGTACTATTTTATTTTTTGTAACTTTTTTGTTATTTTGTTTCATTAATGTATGTATATAAATTTTCCATATTTTTCCCTAAATGCGGAGCCCAATCCAGCAACACCGCAAGCAAGCGCCTCTCATATGACATATGCACAGACATCATATGGCAGATGATGACTGTGGAAATAGCTGCTAAAGATACTGTGTCTTAGGAAAAAAGTTTAATCAGATTACCCTCTATAAGTTTTCAGTGAAAAAACAGTGCAATCCGAAGTTCTACAAGGCGCAACAGTACCGTTTTTAGCCGCTTGTCTACGGACTAGCGGGATCGTTTACTGGCTGTTTAAACGCTAGCGGTAAAAACATTCAACTGTCAGTGTTATGTCTAGTTACAATAAACTATCGCATGTTATTCGCATATGCAATAGCCGCTTGAAACGCTAGTATAAGGGATAAAATACAACTGCCCATCCTGCCAGTAGTAGTTGTGGCAGGGAGGTGAAGTCTGGCAACTAGGACACCTTGACCTTTGTGCCGACCCCGTTGTACCATCACATGCTTATTTAGATCGTACACTTAACATAACCACGTATTTAGGGGTTATTGCAGGTTTAACGTGTACACGGCAGTGCAATATGTAATTCTGTAGTAAAAAAATCTTGGATGGGACACTTTTTATATGGAAATTTGTTTCTCCAAAATACTATTTTCCAGCAATACTTCGACGGCAAATATCAACACAGAACAAGTGACGTTGAAGAATAGACCACAGAAGATTGATTATCGATCACAAGACGGAATGGATGCGAATTTTGACAACGCTGCGTTGCCATATTTCGCCACCAGAGAGGTGTATAGTCAGATCGTGGTTGACTGTGATTCTAAATATATTAACATGTGAATCATACACGTTAGAGCTAAAAAGTTTTATGACAATGAAAATAAAAAAATAAAAAGGTATATTTGCATAAATAATAACATAAACAATAAATAATCAAAAACATCAAATAAACTATAACAATACTTTCTGAGAAAACATGAACAATAAATAGTCAAAAACAACAAATGAACAAAAACACACTATTTTCTAAAACACCATAATAAATAAAATATAAATATGTATATATAAAACAGAATTTATATACCTTTTTATTTTTTTATTTTCATTGTCATAAAACTTTTGAGCTCTTGTATGATTCATATGTTAATATGTATACGTAAAAATTAGTCAACCACAATGTAACTATACACCTCTCAGGTGGCGAAATATGGCAACGCAGCGCTATCAAAATTCACATCCATTCCATCCCCGAACTTCTGTGGTCTATTCTCCAACGCAGTGTTGCCAGGTGGAGTCGACGATATTTCTGTAGAATTGTATGGAATTTTTCGGTAGATTGAATACCGAAGAGTAAATGAAGGCATTTACTTAAAAGAATTTTATTTAACTCAAAATATACTCTAAAACAGAAAGACAAAACAAAAATAAACCGTTTATATCTCACTTTAGCTAACTAAAAATAAAAATTCTTAATAAAAAAACAGAAAAAGTGTATACAAAAAATGTGTGAGCTATATTGGATAATCATTCTTCAGATTCATTTTTATATAAGTTTTTATCAGTCATATTATCTAGTAATTTTGCTTTGTCAAATGGTCCATCAGCAAGAATGGCAAGTTATGCTCTGGCAAAAATGCGCTCAAACGAATTTCTCCTGGAAATAATAAAATAATCTATATAATCTCAAATCTTCTCAAATAGATTAATTAATTTTACCTTCTTTAATATCATTTTCTAATTTCTTTGATGCACCTGTAACTGCAAATGACAACAGTTTTCGCTGTTTTGCTATGGTTTGCACTTTTTTATGAATTTACCCATTTGCGTGTTTTATAAGTGCAACTCTTCCACTTTTGATATTAATATCTTTATCACAGACCATGCATTTCGCAAGAGTCTTAGAAATCTGGCAATTTGACGTCTTCCTTATAATGTTGGGCAAACACACGTGAAAAAAAATGACTGCAAGACAGGCAGTACTAATACTGGCCGAATTCGGAATTACTAAGTACACGAAATCATACAAATCGTACAATACGGGCATGGACTTGTCACGTACCGCTAGGCCTAGGCGATGTAGCCAAATCATCTAGTATCTTCGGTGATTCCCCAGATGCGAAGAATCAGCGTATGTGGCACATCAATGTCAGGGAAAGGGAATAAAAATATATCTGGTCTGGTACGAATAATAATAGTTCTTTTGTCATTCTTTTTATCGCTATGCATCAGAAATATTTCTCTTATATAGGGAACAAAAATTATTCAATTGAAAGAAAAGTCTACTTTTCGGTGGATTTTGCTTTAAAATCGTTAGTTCGGTAGACCAGCACCAAAATCGGCAGATATACCGAAAAATCGGTAGACCTAGTAACACTGCTCCAACGTCACTGCAGTATATGTTTTGTGGTTACTGGTTACTTGTTTAGTGTTGTTATTTGACATCGAGGTAATGCTGGAAAATGGTGTTAGGGAAAAACAAATTTCTACATAAAAAGATTTTTTTAGACAGAATTACATATTCCACTGTCGCGTACACGTTAAACCTGCAATAACCCCTAAATACGTGGTTATGTGAGGTGTACCATCACCCTTATTTACTGGTACTGATTATGAAGTAAATCCATGATGCGGTGTACCTATTTGATTTAGCACCGATCTGGTACTACGTACATATATTGACAAGCATAACAGCCATGGCTCGAAATGTAAATTCTAAGGCCGAGGTTCGAACCCGCGAGCCTTCGACCCGATGTGCTAGCAACTCGACGCCGTAACACATCTGGCTACCGAGACGCCTCGGGCAACCTGCCAAATGGCAGATGTCAAATTAGAAGTCACTCTAATGGGGCTTGTCAGATATACTCTCTACTTTCCCTACTGTCACTAGCAGAGCATTACATCGACTCTTGTTAGATGTAAACATTTGTAGGTTATGGTTGTCAACTCATTGTCACTGGGGTCAACGTCAGCCGTATTTCCCCCATTTAACCAGGTTACCTTTTATTTTCCTTGGTATTTGAGCGATACTAGCGCTCCTAACGGCCATTCCGAACATTAGTAATAAAATCTTGAATTTGCTCCATCCTTTACCGAATACCCTTTATGCATAGGTATAAGTATAGTAATTAATTTATTACGATAATATATTTGGCTGTTGAGTAAAGGGATACTACGATACTAGCACAGAGGCGTAGTAAAAATAAAAATATCCCCATTGTACGCCACTGATCTAGGCATACGATTAATGTTAGACGAAATAATACACAGAGTGAGTAATAAGTAGTTGATTTTGACATAAATATAAATATACGTTATATATATATATATATATATATTCTACCCTGAAAATAAGATTGTAAAATGACCACTTCGTCGGCAATCCGTCTGTACCTTTAGACTGTACTTTAGTGTCATCATACAGCGTTTCGAAATTGCCCTACCCAGGTATTTTTTGATCGGGTCAAGTTAGCACCTTGAAACATTTTTTAATGGATTGGTGCGTCATGCGATACCTCAATTTTTAAAGCTTCTTATGAGTCAATAACAACCCTAAAATATAAATTCAGTACATTTGAAAATGGGTGCTATCACGGCGAAAATTTTTTGTACATTAAATTGCTCATTACTCAACCAATCATCAAATTGCTATAGTATATTATATAACTTGCTTTTCTTGGAAAAAAGTGTCGAAGCCCATTTTTAAACCCAATGTCCCTTTATTCAATTGAGCACTGAGGTAGACCCTTCTACAAGAAGATTGATATAACATACTATAGGTGGTATGCGTTTCATTCTACAATAACCCTGTATTTTGAGAGCCCGTCAAACCACTATTTTGAAAGATAGTAGATCCAAGCTCCAGGGTTATAAAGTATAAGGAGCTACAAAATAACTCCACATTCCATTTAAAAAAATACTCCAACATGGCACGTATATCTTGAAATTGAAGCAATAGTACCAAAAAATCTTATTTCAAACTCCAATTAACGCAAACTCTAGTCCACTAAAATTATCCATAGCCCGTTGAGAAACGAAATTAATAACGCGAACTGCCCTTTTGATCGCTAGGTGGCACCACCATTGCCACTTTCAGAATTGTTGAATCCGCTGTCGCTGTTTATGCAGCATGCGCACATTCTGGCCCCGCCTACGAGATCCTCGTACGATAGTCAGATACCGTCCACCACCTACCGACAAACACAACATCCATAGCCAAGAGAAAAATTTCTCTTGGGACGGGATTCGAACACGCGCAGCGCACGGCGTGTGATCAGGAGACCGAAGCGTCTACCACTGCGGCCATCGCTGCTGCCTCAAAAAAAAACCGGGGAAGATGGTCTAAAAACATGATTGATCCTGGAAGGTGATGTCCGAGCAATAAATTATAGATAAAAAGAACCGCATTCTATAGGGGCGTGCGCCTTGGTTGGATTGTCTCCAGTGGCGGCGGCTGATATATAAATTAGGGTTTCTAAAGAAACCGATAACTTCTCAGTTCGCTGTCATAATCGATCATAAGGAAAATAAGAATTTCACGAGGTCTGGCGCTTTGGCAAACGTATGAACATTGAACAGTGTCATCCAAAATGAAAATATGAAAAACATTTAGATTATAAAATTAACGCTGGGTATTTATCCTCTATCTAGTTTAACCGCTTTCTGTATCTATGCAGAACTTATTGCTTTGTAAAGGCTCAGCCACTCTAAGCGGAAATCAAAGTATTAATTTTTGCTTTTTCCAGAAATCGTGCCAAGGTCAATATTTGTTACTTTTATACATCTGGGACTGCCTAGTGTATCCGGGTGACGGAAATTTGAACCATGCTCATAAAAACGATTTGTAGATGTGTCACTGAATAGTACTCATGCACAACCCCAAATTTTAACTTGCTAACCTGACTCGCTAAACAAACAAATCGGGGGGACTAAATGTCAAGTCAACTATTTTTTCACCACCGTGTGTTATAAGGATTATGGTGCCAATTCTTGACTGTCTGTTATGAATAATATTAGAGGCGGTTCTTGATTGTGATGAAAGTATAAGGAAATGTAATATTCGGAGCATTCTACATTGTGTAGTCAGGCTAACTCTGCAGTGTATATATATATACTGTTTGTTGGGTTTCCCATTATAAGACTGTTATAATTGTTACAAATATATGCATAATGTTGTAGGGAACATGTACGCTGGAATCACACGATTGTTGCATATAGTTCATGTAATAATTTCTATATTCTTTTGATAATGTCACTGACACTGAACGAAGTAAAATGATGAAAGTGATCATGATCAAACAATTTTGGAGACGTGGAGAGACATTTTATTAGTTTCTGTAGTTGCTAGGGTAGTCATATATACGAAAAAAATACAAGGGAAGATCAAAAGAATATTGAAATTGTTAGGACTCCATGAAAGTCAACAGAAGTTATCTATTTTGTGATGTTATGGATCCATACCAAATCCGTAGACCTGTACGATTTGACTTCATATTGCAGAAGTCTTTTCTCTGAGGTACACAACGATCTATGTGATTCCAGAGCATTAAGATTCCTGAATTCAAGTTTATTGCTAAAAACAATTCTTGTCAAAAGCACACAGCGCTCCCAATTTTTGTTAATGACGAATACGCTATATTGCAGTAAAATGATTGGGCATTAAGTGTTTAAAAAATGCTTCAGAAAAGCTTTAGAGCTTGGTACCATTTTTAAATGCTATGTTGATGTTGATCAGATATTACTCGAAAACTCGGATATGAAAAGATTGCATGAAGTATTAAGTTTTTTCCGTAAAAATACATGTTTTCCCATCTGTAAGTGTTGACCCCTATACATCGGGTTACTTGAATCTGTACACATAAAGTCTTAACATCTCTATACTCGAGTTTTTGAAAAATGTGAACACCCAGTAAGTTCTTTAATTTATATTTTTGGCGAAATGTATTACTTTGAAACGTGAAAGATAATCAGAGACTCTGTAAATTGAAGAGATTTATTTTTATAATGTATCCAGAAAAACGTTGGATTTTTCATTTTTTTTTTCTCAAAATTACAAATATCTTTTTTTCCAATCAATCCCAATGAATGACCGTGTAAATCGTATGAATGTGTGTAGATAGTATAGTTTGTATATGATATTTTTAAATTATTTTGAAAATTGTCTGTGATTGATCTTATTTAATTTAAAATTAGGAATATATCTAAATTTTAATCTTCAAATTATTGTTCGTGTAATATATGGTACATAATTTAAACTGTAACATTTTTCATCGGAAAGTAATATTTAGTGCATAATAGTATTTATTGAATCAAATGAAATTTTGTTGAATTATGAAACCAGGTTATAAACAATATTTATATGGGAATTTTATTAGGTGAAAATAAAATACATGTTTCATGCAAATATTGCTAAAACCTATAGACCTAAGTCATTCTCTTCAAATGATCAAATGTCTTGGCAGTTTTTGTGTGATAACATTCCCTAGGTTTTATAACAATAAAAAATAATCCATCTCCATATGGCAAGTTCCCTCCACAAGTTGACCTCACCTCACCTCACACAACTAAAGCTGAGATTCCATCATTTAACGATGTTTTTTTTCTATTTTCAGAATTAGCTTGTGTAGGGTATTTGACGTATGAAAAATATATATAGTGAGCTTGTGTTGCATTGCGTAAATACCAGAAACTTTGTTACAATGATAAAATTAATTGAATTCGCCAAACAGATTTGCTACCCTGAACGCTTTATGTGTATAAAATACGATACGTGTAATACGTTAGTTATATCAGGTTTTTTATAGAAGTATAGAATAATTAAATCGTATACTAAACAAAACTCATTGAAAAAATGATATAACTATATATTCGCTGGGAACGAAATGCATAGTGGGGGAAACTGAATCGATCGCCGCGCACGCAGTCGATTTGCCTAAAGATTCAGTATATTTCTCGCCTTCCTAAACAAAAGTCTTCATAGCTCCAAAGCAGTCCTAAGATTAGTTTGTGAGTAATAGGGAGATGGAGGGTGCCGATTTGTGAAATGATAAATCTGCACATAATCAATTTTTAAATTCCTTGAGAAAACCATTCAAATGCGGCATGTACCGAATCTGGAAGACCTTTATAAAATAGTTAGTGCTCTTTATTAATATAGATATCCATCCCTCCTTCAACTATTATGGGATGTGCTAATGCTGTTTGTATCGGTGAAAAAGAAGTTATCCGCACAAGGACTATGCTCTCGTTTTAATGTATCGACTATGAAAATAACGAAGATTTACCTGATGATTATGCAATAATTAATATGCTTTACTGCAGATGTGAGTGGTCCTTTGTATCATGCGGGGTTAACTGAGCCCTGGCAATGGTGTAAATGTTTCACAGTGATCATTTGGCAGATCAAAAGAAAGCTGTCAATTTGAAATCCAAATCAATCAAATTGGCTAAATTTATGTTATATATAAATATATTGATACCCGTTTATTTTTAAGTTAAGAACAACTATTTTTAACCGACATTCCCGAGGTGGTGCTATCATCGTTCACCCAGCGAATGTAAGAGAGCTAAATCAGATTACACTATTTATTATTTAGAGCATACGGACGCCACGGATCACTCAAAAAGCGCACCTGGAAAATTTTAACAGGTGTATTTGTGACGAATTTTAATCACCAAGGAACCTCCACTGTATTCTATTTTATCACTGTAGACCAGTAATTTAACATATCCCCACAGAAACTAATCCATAATATGCAAGATCCACGATCTGTAATCTGTTCACGTTTATCCAGTTCAAAAAGGGAACGAAAATGTCACTAACCATATATCTGTTGCGTACACGAATTCAGTGTCACATCTTAGCCAGTATAATGTTGAAAAAATATAGACCAATGAGTTGGTCGCCAGCATCGTCTGATCCCACGCCTATGTAGGTATTATTTTTTCTGAGGATATATCGAATCACTAGTCGCGTTTTATTGCGTGTTAAAGTTCTATACCTCTACAAAACACTCTCTATGAAATGTCATCTTTACACCCATACGAATAGATTTTTAAAAATAAATTTATTGTTTTAAAATTTATTTGTGTGTTTGTACATTTTGGATATGTAAACAAACTTCAAGCCTTGACTCTAGCTAGTCTTTTACTGTTAAGATATAAAAAGATTAATACAAGGCTACTTATTTATCATGTTGTATAGTATAATTAGTTCATCATAAAGTGGGTTAGGAGATAAGATAAAAAACAGCATATGACCTATGTATAAAATGTTATAGCTCATATTTTGTTTCTCTATAGATAGTGGCCATATGATTCTGATGATAGATTCTTTTTTATCTACTTATAATAGTACAGTGGTATATGCAACTTTAGAAATTAGAGCATATATTTCATGACATTATATTTTTCGGGAAAATAAGTGACAATAAAATGTAATTCACCAAAATTAGTGGTATTTCGAACAGTTGCTTCAATTCTGTCATAATATCGTGAACCAGAATTGTCGTTTCTTTGTCTGTACTTTAGAAGATTTCAAGAACTTGAATTTGAAGCAGAAAAAGCTTCAGGAGTGACAAACCCAATTAATTTCTAACACGGGTTACGTAAAGAACTGAAAAGAATATTTTTCAAAAAAGCTTGTTCATATCTTCACGTTTTGGATAACTTACTTGGGATCTCATTTCTTTTCAGATCAGTTAACCAATCTGTCAACGAAAATCTGTAACGCTGTACAGTCCCTGTCAATTTTCATATCGTGTAGAAGCAATAAATTTGCAAAAAGCACACAAACTGTAACATGCTCACTATTTTTTTTATGTTAAAACTAACTAGTCTTTAGCTTTGTAATTTTTTCTTACTTTTATCTAAAATTGTGTTCTTCATTCTTTGTAAACCAGCCTTTATTTTGGTAGAAATAAAATATATAGTTGCCTTTTTTAATAACTATATTTTTTATATTACCTTAGCCCAGTATATCGCCTATATTAACAAAAAGAACAGAACAGAAATGGAAGAACATTGCATTTTTATATCTTCTTGTGTTTCTGTGACCCTGAAAGCAGTTTTAACAGCACTTCATTGTTACTTGCAACTAGAATCTAGTTTGGTACAATTCAGTATCAGGATCGCGGAAGCAACGAGAGGTAATTAAGACACGAGTGGATGAAAGTGCTATGTAACATTTTTCTAAAAACCGTTTTTTCTGTATGTATGTAGGTACTATGTATCTATTTTTCACATGGCTCCATTAAAATTCTAAGATCCATAACATAAGCCTAGATTTTTTTAATGGATGAAGGAGTTATGTTACATTATTTTCTAAACTAAAGAGTAGAAGAAGCTGTTATAGGCACAAAATACCTTCATCTACATTATATGTAATATACACATTCCTTCATCCACTCACTGGCCATTTTGTTTTACTTCTTTAGTCGGTATTGCGCGGGCATGTTCTGTGTTAGTATTTTACATTTAACATTCAAAACGGGCTCCAGGGGTAAACAAATGGCAAAGCCAGTGCAGGGACAAAAAAGCTGTGAAGACAATCTGTCAGTTACTAATACAAAATAAGTTATTTCTGATCCTCCACACCTATCATGCTGCTCAGAAAAAAAATGGCCAAGACAAAATTTGCAGGATTAAATTTTTGTGTGACCTGTGATATCACTTTACATTTACAATGAAGCTCCATCTATGGGATGGTAGCCCAACTGAACGAATTTTTTTTGGTCTAGTTGAAAATGCACAGAATTAGCTTAAAATCATTAAAGAAAGGTATACGGATGAATATATTTTTTATTCGACTACTCTCCAATAGATGGCGTTGCATATCGGTAGCCACCACAAAGTCTACCGTTTTGAATGACTACCTTGGGCTGCCGAAATCCGTTCAGTAAGCCCCCATGCATGTAAGGAGGATGATGCTGTGTTTTTCAACCAAGCCAAATCAATAATATTAGATACAGTAAACTAATCCAAACAAAATAATCTTTTCAACAAAAAATGGGGGATTTTCTAGCCCTCCTTTGAAGGATTCAGTGTCAGGATCCCAGACGTAACGAGAAGTAATTGTACGATTTCAAATTTCCCGCCAACGATTTTACCATACCTCCTCACAGTTCTTATCCTGATTGCAAAGTTAAAAATTTAAACAGCACGACCTCGCTTGTTACAACAAGAATCTGGTTTGGAAGCATTCGGTATCAGGATCTAAAAGGCAACCAGAGGTAATTTAACGAGTTCGAACTTCTCGCTAATTCTTTATCAGGGGCACTCTGATTTTTCTATACCTCCTCAAGTTTCTCTTATCCTGAGAGCAAACCTTAACAGCTCTCGATTACGATACTTGAACAAGAATCAGATTTGGAACGACTCTTTAGAAGGATCGCAGACGCAACGGGAGGTAATAGTACGATTTCAAATTTCCCGCCAATTCTTCGCGACGTGCATAATGATTTTACCACATCTCCTCACGGTTCTGTTATCCTGGCAGGAAATTTTAATAGGATGGGGCAACGAGGAACTGGCTTGGAATGAGCAGGTATCAGGAAATCAGGATCGAGAAAGCAAGCATGCAATTAAAGAGTTCGAATTTTCCGTCTATTCTTTATCCAGAACGCACCGATTCTTAGATACCGTCTCACGTTTCTGTAATCCTGATAGCAAACTTAAACAGCATGGTTTCGCGTCTTGCAACGAGAAGCTGCATGGAAGGAATCGGTATCAGGATCGTAAGTAACGAGAAGTTATTGATCGAGTTCAATTTCCCGCAAATCTTTATTGAGATCAGTTTTTTTCAACCTCCTCAAGTTTCTGTTATCCTGATAGCAAATTTTGACAACACGGCTCCGTTACTTGTGACGATAATCCGGCCTCTATATATTCAAAAATCACATACAATTAGGATTTAATATTGGCATCGCAGAAATGGCAAAAGCACATTGCATTTTTTTATATCCCCTTGTGTTTCTGTGACCCTGATAGCAGTTTTAACAGCACGACATTGTTACTTGCAACTAGAATCTAGTTTGGTAGAATTCAGTATCAGGATCGCAGAAGCAACGAGAGGTTCGAATATCTCTCCAATTCTATACCAGGATATATTGAATTTTCCATGCCTCCTAGCGTTTCAGTTATACTGATAGCACTTTTTAGCTGCTTGCAATGAAAATCAGGTCTCTAAAAAGGATTCAGAGTCAGGATCACAGAAATAACGACAGGAATTGAAATTCCTCGCCAACTCTGTACCAGAAGAACATTGCGTTTTCCATACCTCCTCGCGTTTCGATATCGAGTATCAGGTGTAAGTATTTTGTATCAGAGGCTCAGAAGTAACGAGAAGTAATTGTATGCCAATTCTTTATCGGGAGCGCATTTTTCTGTGCCTCCTCACGTGTCAATTATCCTGATAGAAAACCTTAACAGCTCTCGATTACGATACTCGCAACAAGAATCGGATTTGAAAGGATTCAGTGTCAGGATCGCAGACGTAACGAGAGGTAATTGAACGAGTTCGAATTTCCAGCGAGCTCTTTATCAGGAACGCACTGATTTTTCCATACCTCCTCACGTTTCTGTAATCCTCAGAGCAAACTTCAACAGCATGACTTCGCGTCTTGCAACGACAATCTCCACGGAAGGAATCGGTATCAGGATCAGAAGTAACAAGAGGTAATTGAACGAGTTCCAATTTTCCGCCAATTTATTGGGAGCACATATTTTTTTATACCTCCTCGCGTTTCTGTTATCCTGATAGGATAGCAAATTTTGACAACACGACTCAGTTACTTGCATCGTAAATCAGGTCTGATGATTCAGTATCAGGATCGGAAAAATAACGTGTTCTAATTTCTCTTGAATTCTATATAGGGAGCATCGTCCATATCGTCTCGCGTTTGTGTTATTCCGATAGTAAATTTTAACAGCACGACTTCGCTACTTGTGACGAGAATTCGGTCTCGATATTCAGTATCAGGATAGCAAAAGTGACCAGAAATCATTTCACGAAGCATTCGATTTTACCGCCAATTCTACAGCAGGAGCACATTGCCTTTTCCATACCTCATCTTTCAATGATCGGTTCTAAAGATCCCTGCCAATGTTAGGGGCACATTGCTTTCTCATGCTTCAACAGCGTTTCTTCTTTTGGGAAGGTTGACATGGGAAGACAAAAGACAACTATCCAGTCACAATGTTTATAAAAAAACATTCTTAAACTATATACATAACTGAGGAAGTTTTGCAACTTTAGCAATATGCATACATATTAAGATCATCACAGTATTTAAATCTAACTTTATAACGGCACCACATACATTGTCTTAATACAAAGACTGTATTAAAATATAATTATGTACCTATCAATAAGTCGAACCATAGAATACAAACGTAATAAATGACAAATCAATAATAAAAAGTGTCCAAGAGGGTCAAATATAAACTGATACAATGGGGTCAAACATGAGTGAGCCAAAATTGCACATTTTAACATCTTACATCAAAATTAATCTGGCAATAACAATTACTATTACCCGAAGTGTTGTTTTATCTAGTGCTATCCATATCACACTCAATCAGGCCAAAACATAAAAAATTAAGAGTTCATCATATTCAAGTGAGGACACTTTATTCAATTGAAAATAGCTAATGAGTAAATCCCAAAATTAAACAAACAGGGGAGCCATTTTATCATTTTCACTGAATATAGTCTTCACAGGAAATCAAAATAAAGGGTTTTTGACAATTATTCAAATTTGATGGAGTTAACCGAAGTGTCTATAAGCCCGCCGCGATATGAACCTCGCTTCTTTTTTGTCTTCTCATGCCTGAACGACTTGCCTCTGGTGTGCTTCAAGTCCAAGTTGGCCCGCTCACCCCATGAACCTCTTGCATTAAACTGCAAACAATAGCACGTCATATAAAAGGTGTTTCAAAAGTAAAGTAGGGATCTTAAAGGAGCCACACAGTAGTTCAAGAACCAATAAACAAAAGTCCAACAATTTTTTTTTTCACCATAATTACACTTTAACTGAAAAACTACACGAGCGCCACTGGAAGAATAGTAGCCGTTTATCAAGTTTTTTTAAGATATAGAACCATAAACATGAAAAAGATAAATTTGTATCTCAAAATTTAGGATGCGCTCATTTTATGGACTCAGAAATCGCCCCTTAAATATTATAACTTATTGACTAAACACCCTGTATATGTAGGATGGCAGACATCCTGACATCAGTGGCGTTCTTGAGGGTGAAATATGGTGAGCTTAACTCCACCCTAAAAAATATTGGAGACATTTGATCTCACATGTACGCCACTGTACCTGTTCCTACCCTACTGAACGCGGCCGGAAGTTTTTGTATACAGCAGACAATTTCTTCCTGTTCAAGAGATTGTACACGCGTTAAGCAGTACCTCATAAATGTGCAAGTATACAAGCCCACCAACGGGCCAGTTTAGCTCTATTTAACATTATTAACAATCAAAAAGAAGATGGTAGACATGGACCAGTTGATCGAGGCGGTACCACCCGCTAGCTTGGTCCAGGGTGTCTTAAAGAATGCCCGCATGTTTCCACAATCAAGCTACGCAGTTGCTTATCTTTCCCAACAAAGGAATTACCGATGATGGATCCCTCGAGTACTAAGAATTCCGGACGTAAGCTCACTCCCCTCTCGGAATGTTCGGGTGGAGAGTGGACTCGAGGGAACAACATCGATGATAAAATTTGTTTCATGAACATCTACGGGATTAATAGCAACATTCATGTTCATCACTACCTGCAATCTCATCGTATCGCCATGCTTTTCTGGGCGGAGACAAAAAATCTCAAATTCGCCGATTGATCATCTCAGCTTTTCAAATTACGAGGTGCACTCCAACCTGAGAAAGAATGGGGGAGTTGTGACTTTTATCCAGAGACGTTTTTTGGAATCGGACCGGAAGGACATTATGTGGCTTTGCTAAAACTCCAAAACATCCTCCAAATTTATTTACTAACTTTATCGCTCTCCCTCGAACATAACTGGTATGACCTACTTGAATATCTCGCTGTCAAGATCTACTGCTTGAACATCAATCACCCCGCTTCAGAGGTAGTTCTCCTAGGTGATTTCAATGCCCATAATGAGCCCTGATTAGGCTCAAACAAGACGGATGCAGGTCGTGCGGTTGAATGACCTACTTGAATACCTCGCTGTCAAGATCTACTGCTTGAACATCAATCACCCCGCTTCAGAGGTAGTTCTCCTGCCAGGCAGAAGCTTATGCAGCTGCTTCAGTGTGAAAAAAGCTGTATCACAAGATGTAATAGTCATAAAAATCTTACACATGAAATCATCATCTAATATGTGCTCAGTCGTCGAAGGTGATCTTCTTATTCTGCTGCTGTTGCTGACCCCCGCCTCCTCCGAAACTGTCCCTGTTTCCGAATCCTCCGCCGCCACCCCTATTTCCGCCCCTGAATCCGCCTCCCCTATCACCTCGGCCGCTGCCTCTATCCCCGAACGACTTCCTGAATCCGCCTCTATCGTTACCCCTGAAATTGCCGCCGCCTCTATCGTTACCCCTGAAATTGCCGCCGCCTCTATCGTTACCCCTGAAATTGCCGCCGCCCCCGCGACCCCCCCTGAATCCTCCAAACGACTTCCTGTCTCCGCCTCCACCATCTCTGTCTCCGCCCCCGAATCCGCCCCTATTTCCGCCACGACCGCCTCTGAATCCTCCTCGGCCTCCGCCTCTGCCGCCTCCACGGCCGCCCCTGTTGTTGTCCCACGATCTTCTGCCTTCGAAACTCTGTACGCGGGGGGAAAGAAAGAGAAAACTGGAGTTAGTGCAAATACAACAGAAATATGCGAGCTAAAGAGGTGAGATAACGTGCAAAGCTCGACGGAAACTTTACCACATATTCTTAGATAGAGATGATGGTTATTTCAGGTTATGGACTCTATACAGTTTGTCAGTATGGTGGTTTCCTTTACCAAGCTGATTAGAAACTGCTAACAGATATTGATTGTAAAAAGGTACCGAACATCATTGATATGTATGATTTCTGATCAAAATTGTGAAACTGAACACTAAACTTTTGCACAAAACCTGGAAGGTTCCTTTTTTATCTAACATATCCCAATAGTTTTGATGAAAATTTCAACTATATCAAAGACAGAGCTTATCTGGTCATGTTGAAAGCGTCAAACTTAAAATCCTTATGGCCCACTTTCCCAAAAAATGAGACTTTTACAGGAAATTCGGATGTTTTCAAAAAAGCATTTTTTTAAGTTTTAATTTTATAGCCCGCCATTTCCGTTGCAGTTTGTACCCAACCCCGTTTTCTCAAGTTGTGAGTTTTGCACGTTATCTTACCTTTGCCTCAAATGAATTATCTTTCAGTCTAGGATCTATCTCCACTTCATAATCTTTCACCCTTCTAAACGGACTTCTGCGTTGCTGTATCAAAAAATTCGATAAATTGAAACATCAGAACATTACTAATCTATGCATCATTTTCAATAAAATCGTATTTATGAAATTAAATTGTGGCTGAACAATGCTGCAAGTATTTGGAAATAAGGTCGTGTCTAATCAAAAGGATAAAGTCTAACTAAGTGTTGTTTTCTTAAAGTTATACTCATTCCGCTGTTTCTAATGGATGGATATTTTATTTTCTCGTCACTGAATAGAAAATTCCCGTGAATAATTTCCAGTTTAAATTGGAATCCTAATAATTCACTTCATATATTATAGTAAGAGCAACTCAACTGACCAAATTATTTGTTGATAAAATAATGCTCACCTTTTCATTGGAGTTAAAACTATTGTTGTTACTGTTATTGTGTCCTTCTTTGACGAAATTGTCATATTTTGGTTTCTTAATTTTCATCTCTACTTCCTCTTCTTCATCATCACCGTTCATATCACCATTTACTGCGCCGTTTTTGAGCTGTGAATGTTTCCTCTTCTTTGGTTGCTCCTCTTCCTCGTCAGAATCTTCTTCTGATGAAGATTCTTTGTTGGCAGCCAACTAAACCAAACAACAATTAAAAAATAACGAAGTAGAAGAGCTAACTAAATGAGTTCAATCCTTTCCTGAAGAGCCTCACAACAAAACAAGTGATCAGTGTATAAAAAGTCCGCTCTGCACGTGGTAAAACTGTTTACACATTATACAGAAATAGGTCATTTTGTACAATTGTTAGTTCCAAAAATGATTATTTTTCTCACAGAAAATGATATTTAGATGTTAAATGTGTTTTTCTTCTCCCTAACTTCCGACGCTGTCAGAATTACATTCCTTCACTGGGAAATACAGATCGAGGGTCCCGATGTGCGAAGTATTGTAATCACGAAAAGTTTCGACAATGAGATAGCATGTTTTTTTAATGTTATATGACATGCACATCACAAGAAACCATGTCACTCATTTACGTCAATCTGTCCGTAAATCTTGGGCCGTGTATTTCTCTGGGAAAGTACTGGTACTGCTGGGGTTTGAATAAAAGCTTTATACAAGGTTACTACTATGCCAAGGACGAAAAAGTTTTTAAAAATCGGACCAATGGCGGCGAAGCTAGAAGCAAAATCACGAAAAAAAAAACAAAAATCGCGCAATCTTGGTTTTTTTATATTTCAGAGGATTCGGATCATTTTTGAATCCTTCTCAGGGTAAAAATTGGGGGGTCGCAATTTTTTGATGTTGTGCTGCTGAGCACCAAAGAAATGAGGCTACCATGTACGGACACACTAGCGAAAAAACAAGGATAAACTGCATCTTTCAAAATAGGGTGTAAACACTGTAAACTATCTAATACAATGAACACCTGAAACTGTTGTGGTTGTCCGATAGGACGTTGGATGCTAAATCACACCACATATGTTTGGATATGAAAATGGAATGTCACCATGCTGGCTGAAAGGTCGACATTAAAAAGTATATTCAAGCATATGTGGTTTGATTTAGTGGCCAGGCAATGGAATCCTAATCTGTGTCAACTGTCAAAAATGCAAAATTGTCTAGGTAGAATAGAAAATACCCCATTCAAAACGGTCAATCAGTGCACCTTACCTTTTTGGGAGCTGGTGTAGAAGTAGCTACAGCTGGTTTCTTTTTCGGCTTCTCTTCATCGCTGCTATCCTCCTCTGAGGAACTTTTTTCTTTTTTGATCACCTTTTTAGGTGTCACGGCAGCTATCGCCGCTTTAGGAGATGGTTTCGTTTTGGCAGGAGCTTCATCCTCATCCGAGTCAGAGTCAGAAGAGCTTTCCTCCTTTTTAGCAGCATTCTGCTGTGGCTTTTTCACGACTATCTGTAACAAAAAACAGGATTTAACAGCTGCTAAGAAATTCAACTTTACCACCACTCCTATACATTATACAGTTCTTAAAGCATAAAATGTTCATATCCAGACTCTTAGCTAGATGTATTGCATCTGCATCTTGCTATTCAACACCTTAAACGCCAAGCAAATTGTTAGAAAAATGTCCATCAGGCCAAAGACATGTTACCAACAAATAATGTGTCTAATCTACCGTCTATGTCAAAAGCTGACACAACACGGAAACGATATGTACTGAAAAAAAAAGAAGGAAAATAACATGAAGTCAGACGGTATTGTAATGGATGATAAACAAATAAGGGGTGAAATATCGAAAAATAAAATTCAAAAAGTTACTACATATTGTAACAGTTGTGAAGGAAATCCCCACTTTTGCCTTGACTGTTTCGGAACAAGTCATAAATAAATGAAATGATCTTATATTTTGTATCCCTATATCATAACTTATTTTATACAGGGTGCAAACGTTATTTAAATGGGTCCTAGAGGGGATTAAAGGTTTCATATAACATGGGGGTCAAAACGGCAGCATTTTTTTAGAGAAAAGTGAATTTAAAGTAAAATAAAATCTGACAAAGCCGCAATGACAGACGCAAATTACGACGGAATGCAGTGTAAATAAAGATGGAGTTTGTTATTTTTGGCTCTTAGTTATTATTTCATTATTTGCATTAAAATGCAAACAATTAAAAAAACAGACTTACCACTAACTGTCTCAGAGCTTCACATGGTGTGTGAAAGTTTATTGAACGTATTAAAAAAATCCACTTGTAAATAGGGAACACAATTTTGATACATACATTGTTTTTCTTTTTAATACCCACACTGCACTTTTTTTGTATTTAAAGGTGTTCAAAATGTCGTCCTCCACTTTCCACACAAGCGTCATTACGACGAACCCAGTTTCTTCTTACTCTAGGTCCTCGAAGTTGTTCATTTATTATTTCAGCCGCATTAAAATTTTTTTCGCGAAGTTGTGCTTCAGTTGTTATTGGACCAGCCCCATAAACCATCCCTTTAAGTTCTCCCCAATACCAGAAATCCATCGGATTGAGGTTAGGAGATCTTGCTGGCCATTTTCGAGGATCAGGAGCATTTCGACCCATCCAGCGATTTGGATAATGTTCATTCAAATACTGAATGACGCCTCTAAAAATGTGTGGTGGTGCCCCATCATGAAGAAACCACAAATTCTGTCTTCATTGTAATGACATGTTGTCTAAGGTTTGTTCCAAAAGTTCTGGAAGGTTATTGGCTAGAAGCTAAGGTATCCTTCTGACAAGTTTGGGGGTAACTCGAAAGGGCCAATTACCTGATCGTCAAGAATACCCGCCCAAATATTTATTTTAAAACGTTGTTGGAAATGACCTTCACGAATGGTATGAGGATTTTCTTGAGCACACGTGTGAGTATTATGGAAATTTAAGATCCCGCCTCGCGTAAAAGTACATTCGTCCGTCGCTAGAATGTTTTTAAAAAAATCCGGATTTTCAATGTTTTTGTGCAAAAACCACTGACAGAATGTTAGTCTGCGAGGATAGTCTTCTGGTAACAAGGCCTGCACTCGTTGTACGTGGTAGGGATAACGCAAATTTTTCCGTGGGATTCTATGGACTATGGTATGAGATAGTCCTACGCGGCGGCCTAATTCCCAAGTGCTGATATCTGCATTGATTTCCACGATATTTAAAATGTGTTCCTCCTGTCTTTCACGAGTGCGAATATTGGTGGGCTGAACACTTCCTGTATCTCGAAGTCTTTGGTACACTTGCACAAGTGTCCTTCTGTATGGGTGTACACGTTGGCGAAATTCACCGTAAACTAACAACATATTGGCGAGCTCTTGATTCGAGAACATTGTAAATAAACACGATGACGTACGCGAACAAGAACTAACCACTGTTACCGTTTGCGATCGATTGCCAGTTCGATAAGAGTGATGAAAGACGGACGCGCTGATGTCGTGTGTATTTAATTTAATGAAACTTACTTACTGACTACAAATTTTGGCTTAACATAGAAAAACTTAATGCCATTTATTTGTCAATTACCCAATTTAAAAACGTTTTAGATTAAATTATAAAAATTAGTAAGATTGTGGTGGTTAGACAAAAATCTATTGGCTTTTGGACCATGGGTCATATGAACTTTTTGACTTGTTTTGACCCCCTCTATTACCCATTTCAATAATGACTACCATAACGTTTACACCCTGTATATATGCATTTTCACTGGAATCAAGTTTATTTTTGTTTGTTATGTATCTACCCAAGTAGGAAATAAATGATGTGAATAAAAAAATTGAACAACTCTATAAACAAAAATATACCAAAAAGTTGGCATATGGGTATATTCCATACAAGCTACAACAGTTCATATCTAACGCTAATATTAATTTAAATATGTACCTCTGGCTGGAATCACTGAGGAAATAAATACAAAGCAGTTTATACGGACGGCACCGCCGTGTCGTGATAGGCCCGTTGTCAAGCGGTCCCATGGGGCCGCCATGGCGTTTAACATGTTAAAGCATGCTTTAAGCTGAATTCTAATCTATTTTTTTGGATTCTTATATTTTAAATATTATCCTATATCAGCCTAATTCAAATACAACTTTTTGTTATGAGTAGCAATATAACGAAACTTAACAGTATTTCCAGTCTTCAGTTTTACCTGAATCGTTTAATAATTACATTTTGTTATACTCGTCTGATATAATTTAGAAAAAATTCTGTCAAGTAGGTTTCCTCTGCATAGACCTTATATCCTGTATAGAGGACTGTTGCTATGCTTTCATTTGTTGTTCCAGATACCAACCCTCAACCATGCTGAGTTGCCAAATACACACGAAACAGCTGTCCATGGTTGGCAATCTTTGGTCAGAGGTACAAAAGCAACATTTCGAAGTTAGACCTTCTGAGAAAAAACTTATGAACATGTATAAACCGTTCAAATATGTCAAACGGTTCCATAAAATCAGCCCATAAACATTCTTTCTCTGCCTTACCCGTACTTCCCTCGATTTGGCAACATCGCCTCTCGCCAATATCCAAAGTTTTTATAAGTACGCAGAATTGTCGAAGTTGCAAGTCTATTAATAAACTAACATCAAAAAATTGCGATGAACGCTCACACCAATCCCAATTTTTACCCCTAAAAGTTTTCAAAAATGATCAAGATCTATATCGTCAAAAAACGAAGTTGTGTGCTTTTTTTTACTTTTGGCATTTTTCTCCACCGCCATTGGACAGATTCTCAAAAACTAATAAGCTTTTTCGTCCTTGGCATAGTAGTACCCTCATGTGAAAATTTCATCCAAGTCCCAACAGTACTTACCAAGTCATGAATGGGCGAAGGATAAGCAAACAGACAGACTGACGGGAATGAGTGCCATGGTTTTTCGTAATGTACATGTCATATAACATCAAAAAAACATCTCATTTTCAAAATTTTTCGTGATTACAATACTTCCTCGCCAGTAGGCGCCGGAAGGAAAATGATAGGTTCGACAGTGTTTTAATCAGTAAGTTTTTCGAGATACCACTAGTGGTTGTCATAATTTTTTTTGCACAGTGAATCGTGTGATCATCCTAAATATACCCTTGCTCCTACCTGCGGTTTTATCGGAACTTTGACAGTTTTCTCTTCCTCTTCACTGGAGCTGTCAGAGTCAGAGCTTTCTTCTTTCTTCTGAACAGGCTTCTTTGCAGCTGGAACAGCTGGCTTCTTCACTACAGCAGCTTTGGACTCTTCCTCTGAACTACTGTCATCAGAACTGCTATCCTTCTTGGTTGCAGCTGCTGATTTCTTTTGTTGAGTCAGGGTTGGGACTGCTGGTTTCTTCGCTTGTGGTTTAGGAGACTTGTCTTCATCAGAGGAGTCCTCAGAGCTGGTGAAAAGTATGGAATCAATATGGAGTGTTCATCAAGTTAGGAACACAAATCATAGCTCTTGTAAAATGTAGAAGAATTCAGATCGTTCTCCTGGACAATGGCCTTCTCTAAGAACGTCCAAATGGACACAGTAGAGGACCCAGACAGCCCCAAATGTTGCAGTTTAAGGAAGGAGTTAAAGTGTGTTTTTGAATCGAATCGTCTAACAGCATTTATAAGCAACATGTGACAAGGCAGTGCTTGTAGTTTTTTATCACGTGTAAACGAAGTTTGTGCGTTTATTTTTCCGTTTTCTGCCCCTATCTCTTCCGCGACTGGGCCGATTTTCAAAAGCAACAACGCTTTTTCTCCTTGACTAAGTGTTAACCTTGAGTAAAATTTCATCAAAATCTGACCGGTATTATCCAAGTTATAGTGGGCAAAGGATTATTATAAACGCATTTATAATCACCTTGATTCTTCTTTCCTCTTTACTCCTGTAGCTGGAGTTTGTGGTTTCTTAGGAGGTGCAGCTTTGGCAGGTGTGGCTTTTTTAGGTGCTTCCTCTTCAGAAGATGAATCTTCACTACTGCTTTCCTCCTTTGCAACAGGAGCTTTCACTGGTTGCTTCTGAGGTGTTGGGGTAGCCTTTAAATTAATATTGAAAATTAGTACATTAGAACAAAAACAATTATTTCAATATGCGCCATATAGAAATATTTTTATATAATAATAATAATAATAATCTTTATTCGTTGGTACCAACGTACAGAGATATGGAAGTGATACTTGGAAAAGGCGAAATTCAGCTTTCATTCCTATAGAGGAATGGCTGGTCTTCCACTTAACCTAACAGAACCTACTTGACTAACTTAAAAGCTTAAAAGTAAAGATATACAAGTAGTGTATGTTACCGTAGTAATATTCAAACAATAGCCTTTTTGAAAGCATGAATAACTAATATATATAGAAGAAATGAAAAAATTCACAGAATACAAACAAACACATAAAGAAATTAGGGAAAAGCGTACAATCTAAGGTAGGTATAATCATATATATGTAATATAGGTATGCGCATAGAAACAAAAAACATTTAGATATTCGATGTTATTAATTATTGTAATGAGATCTCAGAAAATGGAAGTAGCATTTTGAAAAATTATATAGCGATTTGGATTTCAAGTATTGAGGGACAGCGTTATATATTTTGGAAATGTTATAAGAAAAAGATCTTTCATATACAGTTAGAAAAAATTGTAATCGAAGTGAAAAGCCCTATAATTGTTATAAGATCTTAGCTTGAATTTATGGTTATGCTAATAATAAATGTCATTGTGCCCAGAAGTAATATTTTACAGAACTTTTTAAAAAAGTTTATACACCAACAATGATAGGTATTTGCACAAACATGTCTCATCTATGCTTTTCAGACATGTCTGTTTTTACCCAGCCATTCACCTTTTGTGCTGGTTTCTTAGCAGGTTGTTCATCCTCTGAAGACTCTTCAGAGCTACTTTCTTTCTTGGCTGTAGCCTTAGGAGTTACAGCAGGTTTAGCAGCCACCACAGGTTTCTTGGGAGCTTCATCTTCATCTGATGAATCTTCACTACTGCTACTTCCTTGTGGTGCAGGTTTTTTCTGTGGTGTTTGAAGTGGTTTTGCTGAAATAAATTTTGTAACAAATTAGAAAATTTATTCTAGGATATTTTCATCAGAATTCATTTAGATATAATCTAATCGAATAACTTAAAAAAACACACACCAAATGATTTGAAAAATATTCAAAGCATTTGCCTAATTAAGCTTTTGTCATTCACATCCCCAAATTTTATGTTTATACCAGAAATAATAAATACTAGTCCTTTAATATTATTCAAAATATCATCCTTCAGAGAAACATCAATGGTGGTAAATCTGGGGTTTTAAATGGCTAAATGGATTTTTCAGGTCACTATGATTCAAGCACTTGAGAGACATGATAACAAGTATCTAAAAGTCCAAATGATAAATTATGATGTGGCCAAATGGAAAAACACTCATCTTCTTAACTTCTCCCAATTGGAGGAAAAATGTTTTAATATTTAAGCAGTCAATCTTAAACTTACCACCTGGTTTGGCAGGTTGCTTAGCAGGCTGTTTCTTAGCAGTTTCCTCCTCCTCAGAAGAAGACTCATCTGAACTACTCACATCTTTCTTCTTTTGAGCTGCAGCTGGGCTAGCCTTAGCGCCAGGCTTTGATGATGTATTGGCTACTGATTTTACAAATTGTTTTTTGATTGCAGCTTCATCTTCAGATTCATCTGAAGAGTCTTCAGAACTACTTGCCTGAATCAGAGATTAAACATTAGAAATATTTCATTTAACCAGAACAAACATGGAAATGGTAATTTAGATAAGTTGTAACGTGTAGTTTCATTTGGAAAATATCGGAAAAAAATGCATTTCATTTTTCAAACAAAAGACACTGTTGTCCAAAACTCTGAATGTGGTTCTACAAAAATGACAAGACAAAATTAGACATTTCTGTGTTCAACAATTATTGTAAAAGTAATTGGTTTTATAAAAATTTCTAAGGGAAATATAAAGCAATAATATAATATTTTTGAATGTAAGGCATTAAAAAACATAATAGCAAAAATTTGGGAGCTTCACCCTTTAGGATGTTTAGCTCACCTGTTTCTTCTGTGCTACTTTAGCAGCTGCTTGCTTCTGATTAGGAACTTGCTTAGCAGCAGCAACTGGCTGCTTCTTTGGAGCTTCATCTTCATCTGATGAGTCATCAGAACTGCTCTCTTCTTTTTTCTGAGTTGGTTTTAATGGTGTCTTAACAGCTGCTTGCTTAGCAGGCTGTAATTATTTCATTTGAACTGAGTAAATCTTTTAACATAAAACTGAATATTTGACAAAATATTCTTTAAGAACTCCATAAAATTATCCTCTACACCAACTCATTTATCACATCTCAAAAAAAATACAGAACTGAGAAATTTATAAGATTTTGATTAAAAAAGTCAATTTTGAAAGAATCATTGTTTCAATTAATAAATAAAACTACAGATATATATTTACATAAGAATATATAGGCATACCTCAACTTCCTAATATTTATTCAATTTTACATTTGTTTTTTGTACTTTCAAATCTTGGAACAATGGTTACACAAAACATATTAATCTTTCCTACTTTAGTTTTTCATCTGATTGTAGCAGCCATTAATGTTTTTAATTTTTGTCAGATATTGGATATGCTTCAATTGGGGAAACATTATTGTTTTATTTAGAAATCTGAGGAACAATTTGAGAGCAATTTAACTTGAAAATTATTGTGAAATATCACTGCCTCAGTTAAACAATATTGATCTAAACTGGTAACACAATTATGATAGTTTTAAAGATCATTATTGCAAAACTTTGCATAAATATTTTTAGTGGTCTTGTTTTGCTGCTTTGTAGAAAATACAAAATCAATAGTGAACTTAACACAATCATTTAATTCTGAAACATTAGCTTAAAAGGTTACCTTGTAACTAATCTAGGCTTTGATATAAGATAGAAACTAAGTACCCAATTATTACAAGCATCAAGTATTGCTTAAATGGTCCATTGGCACCCTAGAATATATCAATAATTCAGGTTAAATGTGAATCCTACTGACCTGTTTTTGTGCAGGTCTTGCCTCTGCCTCAGAGCTACTGTCTTCACTACTAGACTCTTGTTTCTTCTGAGGCTGCTTGGACACATTATTAACGACTACCTTTTGCTTCGGAGTTTCCTCTTCCTCACTGCTGCTATCCTCGCTTTCCGCAGGAGTAACTTTCAGCAACTTCGCCTTGGGACCCTTGTTCAGATAGAAGCTAACGATTTCGGCGATGTTCGGTGCTCCCTTCGCCAAATTCGCCTAAAATGCAGTTCAAAATCAGTTGAAAACACGTGGGGCAATATTTCGACAGCTTGTAACACGGTGCTAACACGCTTTTCGGATACAAAAAAAGACGTATATGAAAAGTGACTTACCGCTTTGGTTTTATTTTGAAAAGCGGAGGCGAGGGTTTTGTCTTTCTTTGATAAAAAGTCGAAAATAACCGCGGTGGCAACCGCATTAGCGTCTGCCGCCATGTCTGCACTACGAAAAGGAGGAAACGCAGAAAATTCAGCACGTGGTGAAGAACCAGCAGCTGCAAACGTCAAGTCAACTGACTGACAATGACATTTACGCATTTGTTCATTTTCAGTTCGGCTTTTTACCAATAGATGACGCCGCTAGATCAGCAACAGCGCTATCTACTAGATATATTTTTAGGTACAAAGGTGTGGTATGATCAACAACAGATATAGTCTTTTCCACGAGTATCCATTACGGTCGAATGACAGCTGATTATCTAGTAACATTTTATTTCTGGGTTAGTGGTTTTTGTTGTTAAAATTCCCCATATCGGCAAAGGACACATCATTCTGACGGATCCGTCAATGTCAGGAGCCAGGTAGACAGAGTCATATTTTGTTTTGGTTTTCTGTACTCTACAGATTTATTTTGTACTTGCTAAAAGATCTTTTATTTAGAAAAGTTCACTTGCATACAAAAAACAAAACGCTACAGACAAGTTTTACTAGATCTATACCCGATCCATTATTGCCAACGTTGCAGATTAACACAAAAATGTCACTAGCCGATCAGCTGTTCACGTCAGTAGACGTCAAAGCGTGCTGGATACTTGTGAAATAGAGTATAGCCTATTCACTGAATCAAAGCAGTTACGTCACAACGTCAAATAACGACAGTGACGCACATGGTTGCCACATTAATTAAAACTACTAGATCCTAGGACGTTTTACAAAATCTACTTTCTGTCTTCGATGCCTTACCGCAACCAACATTACAGTATTACAGAGCGTATGTTTTTACGATACAGCTAGTGACAGTGGCAGACCGCAAACAACATTACAGTACCATGCGTATTAGTGACTAGAAGAAATTAGCTTGCTTAATTACCTACTACCTACTACTTAATTAGCTTTGCGACAATGTTACAACACAGAAAACAACATAAATATACCCGGGAAATTCAAGGTATACGTACCAATTTAAGATCTATTTGCATTAAGGTAGATGTTCAATTTTACTAAAAATGAAGTAACTGCTTTGTTTCAGTGAAAGGACTATAACTGTAGAATATTATTTAAAAAAAACTGTAAATCTACAGCCTCCCATTTACAGTATTTTTCACGAGTATCTATCGCGGACCAAGGACAAAAAGTGACAGTTTTGCATTGCTTCAGCAAATTCTTTTTGAGCGTTTCCGGTTTTGATTGGCCTTGACTGACATAAAAGTGACAGAATTTCCATTCAAATTTTTCCATATTCACTCCAGACCAGACAGAACCACAATCGCTCAAAAAGAATTTGCTCGCTGTTGGTTAAACAAGTTCTATACTTACTACAGATGCAAAATGTGTTTTTTTTCTTAGTTAGGTATATGTGTTTGTTATTACTTTCTTTATTGTTCTGAACATCTGATGTAACCAACACAAACAGTTAAGAGTAGTCTTGGCTAAACTTCGCTGTTTATGTCTCTCTTGGTTAATTAATAAAGACGTTATTATTACTATTATTATAAATAGGTTGCCATATTTTCTACACATCAATATCTATGATTTTCAGGATTCAAAACATCACGTAACATGTCTGTAATCATACTAAATGCTCTCATTACACATTCTCGCAACTGCTGCTTAGTTTCAAAACTATAGTCAGTTTTTAGTAAAACGGGAAATTCGTTTTTCCTAAGTTTTCCGGACTTCTCCTATGTATCTTAAAAATATTCAAACATGCAACAATTAAAACATTTGGCATTTTAATGAGTCACTATTCAAGTGTAATTCTCAATGATAACCAATGAAAAATATGAGGTTTTCTTTGCCTAAGTTATATGCCACTAACCCTATTTCCTGACAAAACAACGTAAGTCTATAACAGTTTTTCGATCGTTTTCCATTATTATTAATAAACTGTAATGGATATTCGAAATTTCAATCTTTCAGATCTTGAATACTATATTGAGCCCAAAAAGTACATTAAAACTGTTTTTTTGTCGGTGATACAATTTGTATTGTATAACGAAAAATTCAAAATGTGGGACTCGCAAAGTCTTTGCAATGACAGATTCCTATCTTTCCACTACTAATAGTCCTAGAATGTATGCTCATCCTATGTCCAAATAAACATACATATTTTAGTAATTTTTATTATTTCATTATTAGAATGCTCCGAACGCCCTGTATATGATATTCAAAAATACGGATTCGGTTGTGCAATAAAAATCTACGTACATGTATAAAAAACAACGTAAACAGTACGACTCTAGCCAAGCGGTAGGGAGAGGAGGAGATGTGAGGGGAAAGGAGGGGTGATTCTGCGGCAAGGTACTGCGCGGCTTCAGTTCTCGGGGTAGCGCGTCGGCGGTAGGTCAGTGCTACCAAATCGCGCCACGCCACGCATCTTTTGTGCCGCTTGTGAAGTTTATATCATCAGGCAAAGTGTGATGGTAAGTACGTTTTTACTTGCTTAGGGAGATTGTAGCACTTGTGTGTATATATTATTTTTTGAATCGACAGTGTGCAAGTTAACCCTGCGTTAGGCGCGTGGATACGTGTGACGTTGTTGGACGCGTGGGAGACAAGTGCCGAATTTTTACAAAAAAAAAAAATGAATAGACTACAATGAAAAATAAATAAATGCAGGTCAGATTCACTAATTTTTATTAATTAAATAGAGAAAGAACATGGACGATGGCGCCACAATACCACGCCAATCAAATCCACTCAGCTCAGATGTAGGCGCATTCCTAAACCAAAGTAAATATCAGGCACAACGCATATGGGCAACCCGGTTAATTTTAATGAAAAATTGTATAGTTGTAGTTCATGTTGTGCTGTTGAAAAACTTGTAAAAATTTCATGGCTTATTGGGGTATTTGGGAAAAACTAAGATTTGGCCATATCGTTTTTATTCTTTTCTTTTATTTCAAGAAATATCAAAAAACAAATAGAACTTTTTAGGCACTAAATGATGCTGTTTTTAAATGTTGTGCCCGGCATTTCGCTTTTGGAAACCATCATCAACTTTATTTTTTTATATGGTCCGAAAAAAAAACACCCATGTGATAGAACCTTTTTCTACGAATTCAACGATGTAGTAGTTGTTAACATTGGTTTTCTGAAGTTACGCTACGCGTCTTTTGTGCGTTCGTGAAGTTTCTTCATATCATAAGGCAACGTGTGGTGGTAAGTGGGTTTTTACTTGCTTAGGGAGTTTGTAGTACTTGTGTAATATAGGATGTCCCAGAAATAACACGCCACAGTGACACGGGAGGTAGATTGGCTTCAAATTTATCAGATAAAATCAACATGACCTTAGTAAAAGTTTTCGAGATATTGCCACTTTTAAAAACTATCTCTTTTTGCTCCTTTTTTACCTGTTATGGGTATATAGATTTTCTAACTTATGATTTTTTTCTCCTGGGCTACCATTAATAGTTGGTTGAGTTCATTGAAAGCTATCATGCTAAGAAAAAGTCTAACATTTTGTTTCAATGTGAAAACCTTTACTAAAGTTTGACTAATTACTGTGAAAAGAAATATACCAGATTGATTCGGCAAATAATCTTAAAAATTATCCTATTTAATGCTCTTTTAAAAATATTATTTTTTATTTGTAGTATTTCGCATTTATTACTTCAATGACAAAACTTGGAATTATTCAGTTTTTAGTAAAAGGAACCTACAAATGCTATACTATTTTTGAAAGAGCATTGAATATCTAGTTTTTGTCATTTGCTGATTTTTTCATTCCGACAAAGGAAGAGATTTGTTTTGATGCCACAAGGCAAAAAATAGGCTAACCAGCTGTCGTTAGAAATCTAAAAGTCGATAAATATTGACATGGTACAATTTAAAAACAGGTACAAGAAACTTGACTTTTTCCTATATTTTTCAAACATTTTGATTCAAGTCCTACATTTCGAAAAAAATGTCGGATTCAAAAATATGTTTCTATTTGTTTCAGGTCCAGGGTCCAGTTTAGATGGAAAAATTAGCAGAACTAGGTGGGTTTTGTTTCCAGTAGTATAGACTAAACTTTTCTAGAGCAAACTGTAAAAATAACAATCAGCAAGAAATGCATGGTGCTTCAAAGAATCGGAGTGATATATTTCACATGTTTCAAACTCCAAAAAATGTTTCGTTTTGATAGCTTTACTTTGAGAGGCAATTTCAAAATATTTTTGTATTTGTTTCAGGTCCAGTTATAGTTGAAGGCTCAACAGAAAGGCAAACTAGGTAAGCGCTTTTATTTGTAAATCTTATGTTTCAAATGAAACTAAACCAATAATAATGATAAATAATTTTTTGAGGTATAAAGAAATTTAGACATATGAAAGAAAAAGGGTTGCTGGAGACAAAACGCTTGGGTTTTTCAATTTTTTCCGTAAAAAACATGTTAAAAATCTTGCAGTGCTAAGATGATTGTTGAGATATGAATAAAAACAATTGGAAATACGGTAGTGGAGAGGTTAGTACGGAGGTTGGTTTCATCAATATTTTACAAAATAATGCTTAAATTTGAAAAAAAGATGTTTTGGGATTTCACTTTCAAGATCGGATTCAGCTTTATTTCCTTGTATTTTAAGTGCAATGCCCTGTAATTTATACTCTAATTCCGATTGTTCAAAGTTCTTGTGTTAGGTTTATTCATGGCATAAGAAAATATGAACACATTTCGGAAAAAAATTAGAAACTAAATGGAACAACATAAGAAACATTCAAAATTTCTGCGATCACCTTATTTAATAAAATTGTTACACAAAAGAGACCTACCTACCTTTATAAACAAAAATAAATTTCGAACAGAAGTTATTAATATTAGATCCAAACTCCTCATCACTCCTCCTATCCATAAAACCACCATTTATGGAAGGAGTTTCAGCTAGCAAATTGCTAAGGTCATCCCTTAGAAGTTTCTGGGGCTGACGGAACTCCCATTTAAGAAGACAATTGAATATTTTATTTTAAAAAAACATCAAGAATGAAATGTCAATTTTTTTATTTAATTGATTGGACCATTCAACCCGTTCATTATTTCAATTGTATTTTTTTTTGTTTCTTTGTAAGGTTGAGTGGAAGAGCACGCAGTGTGAACTGCGCCTTTTGGTTAAACCAATAAAAACAATTATTAATATTAGTAATTGTATTTCGCCGAAAAACACATCTTACAAGTAAGGTTATGCACCTTATTTAGGTTTTTCAGTAATTTTTTAGTGATTCAACTGATGTTATACAAACAACATGAGTTCTGATTTAGTGGAACGACATTTAGTATGCAAATGCCCTGACTTTGAATCCTCACACAAATTCAAGATTATGATGAAACTGTAGAAAAACCTATTATACAGGTCCGAACTCCACAGCAGTTTCAAAATACACATAACCCTTCGTTAGACTTAGTAACATAATGGTACATCACACAATTAAATATCAAGTCTGGACCTGAATACTACGTTCTTGCACGTTATTAACTTCAAGCTGGTGTGGAATATCAAATTTAATGGAATCGCACATTTAAACTATAGTCTAATGATATTTAGACGAAAATACCCCTGCTTTGCGAAATAAGTCTGCTTTTATTGATGAAAATTGTTCAAGGGGGTACTTAAAATATGGACGCATAAAATGGGTACACCAATTTTTGTGGGAAAACTTTTAATTCGACAACCAAGAATGAGAAAACGTGTTCTTTGGGATTCAATCGAGTGTTGTCAGGAACCAAAAAACTCATCAAATAAGTTTATAGGTATTTATGAGACCATATCTAAGCAGATCCGACCTTATAGTAAAAAAGTTATGGCCGAAAATCGAGGCAAAATGCAGATTTTGGCACTTGTTGCTAATGTGACGAGAATTTCACGCAGCTACTTGAAATTCTTGAAATCCGTAGGCTTCATACTTCTGAATGACCACAACAAAATTGGAGTCGATTGGTCAAGTAGTTTTTGAGCATTTATAATTGTTTATCCCAAAACACCTGTCTTACCGCCGCCATGAATCACAAATCATTCCGAAAGATAATTGTTATTTTTATGCGAATAACGAAGGTTTATACTGTTGTTGATGAAATGAGCATCTACGTTCAACAGTAACTTGATAAATACAAAAACTCACTTAATTTTATAAGCATCCTATGCGGCTCCTAGAGGTACCTAATTTGACCGTATCGAAAACTATAGCGTATTATGACAAACAAAATTTCTGATGTCTTTCATTATTGTTGGTCAATAATTTTAACATCTAAGATCTAGGTTTTCATAAATGATCTGCTATGATCCGACATAGTGCTTCTGGAATTTTAACAAAGTAATATAATATATATATAAACAATCATGCAATAAAAGAACAAATAATGTGAAAAAGCATTTATTTCTCCAAATTTAAAAAAATAAAAGAAAAAAAGGAGCTTTGTGGATTCGTATCTGCGGTTATACAATCGCATCTTGGTTTACTGGATCTTTATACCGCTATACTGGAAACTGACAAATGTCAAGCGAATGTTGCAGGCATATCAAATCTGTTATAGACAATTAGAATACTCTTGAAAATTATACAAGATACAATGCTGAAACTTAATGTGTTAGGGACTAATACGGAGCATTTTGCTTAACTTTTCAGACGGTCAGTTCGCTACAATTGGTTGATATTTATCTACTATTTTTTCGTTTTTTCGAGCTCAGTTTCCAACATCTTGAACTCGCAGCCGTTTTAATCGTACGAGATTTCGAAAACTGACGTACTAATGCTTTTTAGAAAAAAGGTCCATGGAACTCCATTTCTACGTAAAGAAACTAAATTACGTGACCTACTTATTTGGCAAAGTCATAAAGTCATCAAGAATGCAGAAATTTAGTACACGCAATTTTGTTGTGGTTATTTAGACGTATATCTAAAGCCTATGGATTTTAAGAATTTCAAGTGGGTGTGTGAAATCTTATCAAAAGAGTTTTTTCGTTCCTGCCAACACTTTCGATTGATTCCCAAAAAACCCGTTTCCTCATTCTTTGTTATCGAATAAAAAGTTTCCCCACAAAACTTGGTGTTTCCATTTTATGCGTCTATGTTTTAAATATCCCTTTCAATAACTTGCATCAATAAAACCAGACTTTACAATTATTTCGCAAACCATGGGAATTTTCGTCTGATATGATTAGACGAATAGCAAACAAACGTGGAATCAACTATTTACACACTAAAAACTACCTAGTCTGCAATATGACATTACGTCGGATTTTTTGCCGTTTTTTTTTTGTTTTTTGTAAAATAGTTGTGCCGTTGTCCATTGTTGGCAGCAAGCCCAAAATTCCAGATCTTTATTTTCAAAAATTCTGACAATATTACCCATCACTCTTAAATTCACTGAGAGGAAATATTTTCTTTCTCTGGCAATATGTTCACTAAAAAATCAAGGACTAACTCTTCAGTCTATTCAAAGGTTGCTTTGTCCTTAAATCGTTTTCGAAAAACGCCTTCGTTTCGAAGGTACATGGCAAATAAAAATTTTGAAAACGTAACGTATCGCAACACTTCAATGTTATTATATTTGTGTTTTTGTCACGCGAATAGGGTGGTAAAAAAAGAGTACATAGTAAAAACTAAGCTTTAAAAAACCCAAAAGTATTTTTTTCCTTACGGAACCACCTGTATTTATAATTTACACTGTAAAACAATAAAAATATAGCTTACTATAAGGTTGCCGCAAGATAGTGGTTTCTGAAATGTTTGGAAATTTTTCATTTGCAAAAATGCTCCGTAAGGGCAAGGATACAAATATGGTAAAATAGGGTGATTATTTATTGTCTAACAGTGGCTCTTCGTTGGTACCTCCACGGACTGCCTAGTCGAGCAAGGGGTATTCTCCATGTTCGTGCGAACCAGCTTTCATAAAAGGTGTCAATATGTTATGGCGAACTATCTTATTCATATTCGTTTATGTAACCAAATATTAGAGAACATAAGAGGTACCATACAATGAAAACAAACTACGAAAATAGTACGAGTGTAATTTATTTTACATAAAACAGCTTTTATAGCCATTCATATGATGCCGAAACGTTCGCTAGAATTGTTCCATCCGACTTTCCTGCTGAAGTGTGAGAGTGAGACCTTTATTAACGTAGTGTATAGTCATGCTGTTTCTACTTGTTCTAGGGTCTAGGGCAGTTTGCTGAAATGTAAGTCCATTTAGGGTTTTCTTATTGGTGTAGGGTTTTCAGCCGAACAGAGCGAGAGATGAGAGATTGATAAACCTACTGGCTGTATATAAGGTTCAACTCCCTTATACAACCAGTTTGTTAGTGTGAATTGAGACATTTGGCGAAAGAGGTTGACTAGCCCCTTTATCCTCGGTAGGCTGTCCATTATGTCTTGAATTTATCGGTTCATTGCACATAGCTCCGAGAAAATTTGGGTCCATGAGCGACAGGATAGAATTGGAAGGGGCGTCTTCAACGTTCCTTCGGTTTCTACACTACCTTAGGATAGCTGGACACAACAAGCGATGAAAGGGCGGAGGGCTTTTTTGGTCTGTAGAACCATCGTCTTTTTCGGGGTTGGAAGAAGACTTTGGGGAGCCGGATCTTGACTTGTAAGATCGATCGACTTCATCGATCTATCTCGCTTGTCGCTACTGACTAATTTTGCCCAATGCGAAGAGCGAGCATGGTTGACAAATGTGGCGGACGACTCCTCATACTGCCCTCCTCAGACAGGGTGCCCCACTTAGATAGTTAGGGATCACTAGGAAAAAGCGTCAGTTCAGTTGAGAAGTTAGGAAAAATATAACGGTTGCAAATTTTAAAAGTAGAGAGAATCGGAATTGTCATATAAGACATAAGCTTCAACAAAAAGGTTTGCATCATAGAACTCCAATCAAGTGGTCGGGAGTAGCGAGTAGCTAGGGAAATGTTAGGGAATTTTTTGGGCACTCTGAGATGTGGGGGCACGTCAAGAGAAAGAGACAACTCTTCACCTTGCCTTGCTGCGAAAAAGCAGGGGCACATCGAGAGATTCAGACACATAGTATGCTCTTGCGCAGAGCATGCAGGAGCACAGGGACAACAGGAGTTTGCTGAAATGTAAGTGCATTTAGGGTTTTCTTATTGGTGTAGGGTTTTCAGCCGAACAGAGCGAGAGATGAGAGATTGATAAACCTACTGGCTGTATAAGGTTCAACTCCCTTATACAACCAGTTTGTTAGTGTGAATTGAGACATTTGGCGAAAGAGGTTGACTAGCCCCTTTATCCTCGGTAGGCTGTCCATTGTGTCTTGAATTTATCGGTTCATTGCACATAGCTCCGAGAAAATTTGGGTCCATGAGCGACAGGATAGAATTGGAAGGGGCGTCTTCAATATTCCTTCGGTTTCTACACTACCTTAGGATAGCTGGACACAACAAGCGATGAAAGGGCGGAGGGCTTTTTTGGTCTGTAGAACCATCGTCTTTTTCGGGGTTGGAAGAAGACTTTGGGGAGCCGGATCTTGACTTGTAAGATCGATCGACTTCATCGATCTATCTCGCTTGTCGCTACTGACTAATTTTGTCCAATGCGAAGAGCGAGCATGGTTGACAAATGTGGCGGACGACTCCTCATACTGCCCTCCTCAGACAGGGTGCCCCACTTAGATAGTTAGGGATCACTAGGAAAAAGCGTCAGTTCAGTTGAGAAGTTAGGAAAAATATAACGGTTGCAAATTTTAAAAGTAGAGAGAATCGGAATTGTCATATACGACATAAGCTTCAACAAAAAGGTTTGCATCATAGAACTCCAATCAAGTGGTCGGGAGTAGCGAGTAGCTAGGGAAATGTTAGGGAATTTTTTTGGGCACTCTGAGATGTGGGGGCACGTCAAGAGAAAGATACAACTCTTCACCTTGCCTTGCTGCGAAAAAGCAGGGGCACATCGAGAGATTCAGACACATATTATGCTCTTGCGCAGAGCATGCAGGAGCACAGGGACAACAGGAGTTTGCTGAAATGTAAGTGCATTTAGGGTTTTCTTATTGATGTAGGGTTTTCAGCCGAACAGAGCGAGAGATGAGGGATTGATAAACCTACTGGCTGTATAAGGTTCAACTCCCTTATACAACCAGTTTGTTAGTGTGAATTGAGACATTTGGCGAAAGAGGTTGACTAGCCCCTTTATCCTCGGTAGGCTGTCGATTATGTCTTGAATTTATCGGGGCATTGCACATAGCTCCGAAAAAATTTAGGCGCATGATCGACAGGATAGAATTGGAAGGGGCATCTCCAATGTTCCTTTGGCTTCTACACTACCTTAGGATAGCTGGACACAACAAGCGATGAAAGGGCGGAGGGCTTTTTTGGTCTGTGGAACCATTGTCTTTTTCGGGGTTGGAAGAAGACTTTGGGGAGCCGGATCTTGACTTGTAAGATCGATCGACTTCATCGATCTATCTCGCTTGTCGCTACTGACTAATTTGGCCATCATGCCGTTGCAGAGACGGGAAAGTTAAGGAAGGAATTCCCCTGGGTCCATGGCCGAGCTGTTAAACAGGGATCCAGAATTTAAAAGGATACTGCTAAGTATCAATATAGTGTATTTCATAGGTCTGTTGTCTATGATTATTTATGCTTTAAAATCGTAGCCCAAGGGTTTTTCTTAGTTTTTTTAAACTTTTAGGTAAGAGTGAGGACATTCCGTATTTCAGGAATGGTGATGAACTATGCTAAATATCGATGATAATAATATATTATAATTTTAAATTACATTTGGTATTTACTATTTCTATTAGGTACAAATTTTACGAATATCTACTTTTAGAAGTGATTGGACATATCTTATTTATACATATTTTACAGAATTGTTGTCCGGAAACGTTCAGGCTTCCTTCCAGAATCGTAGCCCAAATATATTCATCAAGCTTTAGAGGGAGGACACTCCCAATTTCAGAAATGACACTCCCAATTTCAGAAATGGCACAGGTTATAACACTCCCAAGCGTTATAAAAAAGCTGTTGCAAAAAATGGTCTGCCTTGATAGCTGGATGAATGTTGGTGGATAAAGATAGAGATTGAATAGGAACTATAGAAAATTGTTTAAAATCCCGATTTATAGTATGCTACAATACATGAAAACAGCAATCAACGAACATCTAACATTTTTACAGGGTAAGCATTGGAGAGTATGGACTCAAGAAGGTTGGTTTTAAACTTGACGAACCACTCAAGTATAGACAGGTTGAGGATCTTGGAATCGTTCCCAAGAGATATATCTTCAAAACTTACCTTAAGAAGATTAAAAGATTTCCACTCAAACTATACTCGTATTTATGCTATTATCCATGAAATAAAGAATCAACCTACTTGATGTTTCAAAATAAGCAGAGGTATTATTTAAATGGGAGTACTTATGTGAACTTTCTTTGTAGATAAACCTGTGGATAATAGTAGTATGGCCTAATATCAATATATTTATGAAGCTTTGCGAAATATTTACAGCCAGGTTACAAGCAAAATCTTTTAAAAATGTTCACGATTTTCATTCAGGGACATATTTGGGAAGCTAACATTCTGAGTCCAAAAATTATACTTCCTCACCCTCTTGAATATGATCGCAGGCTGGTACATGCAGAATGAACATCAATTGAAATGATAATCGAAATAATAAAGAGGCATTTTCGTGTGGTTAGTCATTTCCGAAGAGATGACTTGCAAAACACGTGACCGACGTAAAATCGTCCAGTGTTTTTCAGAGATGAGATATGTGAAAAGTTCAGGTTTCATAAGTGTGTCCGTAGATGCTAAGTAACCAGATAAGAAGGTAGTAGTGGTAGTAGTAGTAGTAGTAGTAGTAGTAGTATTAGTAGTAGTAGTAGTAGTGGTAGTAGTAGTAGTAGTTCTGGTAATACTTAGTTATAGAGAGGCTAGTAGTTGATCATTACAGGAATGAGGCAGGCTGTGGCCCGCGATGGTCTCCAAAACTATATTTATTATTATACGTTTTTTTTAGTTAAATTTGGTATTCACTATTTTTATTTTACTATCGACATCTGAATAAAACACCTTTATTGAGAAAATATATTTACAAGCAAAATGGGTTACCATAATTCTTATTTTACGTATTTCAAAGGTCTGTTGTCTATGATCATTTAACTTTTAAAATCGTAGCGCAAGTGTTTTTCTTAGTTTGTTTCAGCTTTTAGGTGATAATGAGAACGTTTCGTATTTCAGGAATGGTGATGAACAATGATAAATAATGATGATAATGATATATTATAATTTTAATTTTAGCTTACATTTAGTATTTACTATTTCTATTAGGTACATATTTTACTAACATGTCTATTTTTAGCTAAAATGTGATCATACATTCCGTATTTTTACGTATTTTACAAAACTGCTGTTCAAAAACTTCCAGGCTTTCTTTCAGAATCATAGCTCAAATATTTTCATCAAGCTTTGGAGGGGGACACCCCCAACTTCAGGAATTGCATACGCTGTAGACACTCCTGAGCGTGATAAACGTGAGATAATGAATACTGATGATAATGATTTGTACAGGGAACTGTTCCAAAAACTGTTCTGCCTGGATAGCTAGATGAATGTTTTATTGGGCATACACGAGCCGGGTGGATGTTGAATAGGAACAATAGGATCATGTTAACAATGTTTAAAGACCCGATTTATAGTATGCTGCAATACATGAAAACAACAGTCAAACGAACATCAAAATTTTCAAAGGGTAAGCATCGGTGAGTATGGCATCAAGAAGGTTGGTTTTGAACTTCATGAACCACCGAAGAATAGATAGAACTGTTAAGGATCTTGGAAACGTGCCCTAGAGATGCATTTTCTAAACTTACCCTAAGAAGACCAAAAGCATTCCACTCAAACTATACTTAAATAAATAAATACAGAGCCAACCTACTTGATGTTTCAAAATAGCAGAGGTGTTATTTAAATGGGAATACTTATGTGAACTCTATTTGTAGATAAATCTGTGGATAATAGTAGTATGGTCGACAATCAATATATAGATGAAGTTTTACGAAATACAGTCAGGTTCCAAACAAAAGCTTCTAAAAATGTCCATACCACTTTTGAAATTCAGAAGGCATTAAAGGAAATAATTGGGAAACTAACACGATGAGGCAAAAAGTTATATGGATATCAACTAAATTGATAATCGAAATAATTGACAGGTATTTTTACATAATCTTGAACTTACTTATTCTTCATGTTTTACTGACGTCTTACCCGATAAGTCAGTCTTATCAGGAAATCTAACTTCTGAAACCTATTGCAAAAAGCAGCGGTGCCATAAAAGAAACCTTTCAGCAAATCTTATCAGAAAGATGTCAGTGAACTACGAGGGGCGTTTTTAAAGTAAGAACCAATTGCGCATCCTGTAGCGTGACCGTTCAATCTCGGACACTCTTGGCCAGCCTCTCACTACGCCGCTATAAAAAACTCATGGTCCATCAGTTTGGTTGGAAAAATGAACGTTAGAAAAGGGCCAAGAGAATTGTTTCTACTTTCAAATATTTCTTATAAACGCAAAAACTTTGATCTCATTGGAGATACGAGTAAATAATCGTTAAGGAATTTCAAGACATGGAAAAATCACCACGCAGCACCTCTACACAGTTTACTAAGGCCCGTATCGTCAGTCGTCCCTACAATTGTAGGGCGCCTTTATGGCCTCCTTGATTGTCATAGTTTTCTACTTCTCCGTGTCAGCGCTCTATTTTGAGGTTATGTCACAAACATCTATTTGCATCAAATTGTGCTTGCTTTTGAGTTATATCATGTTTTATCAGCCTGAAATTTCCTACAATTTAAAAAGAAAACATATCTTCACAATAGGAGAGCGCTGACGCTGACACGGGACAAGTGTAATCTAGAAATTTTTGAAGGAGAGAAAGGACTATGACAATCAAGGAGGCCATAAACGCGCCCTACAATTGTAGGGACGACTGACGATACGGGCCTAAGTACTATCATTTACGGTATGTATTTTGAACTGTTACTTTAGCTCATTACACGGCTAGTTTTTAATCTACCCCTTTCAAAAAACGATTTTTTATAGTTTCACATCAATTTTATATAAAAAATGATCATTTCTAATGATGTCTTCAATTTTTTCCAAAAAAAAAATAGTGTCGGTCTTTATGCGCTAATGTTTCTTACCAAAACTCATGCTCGCTTATCGCTGTCCTGGGCTATGCTGGTTATGCGGGGTGCCATCTAAAAATCTTAGCATGTTAAAGGACCTTTCATACTATTGTAGTAACACAATGTATAGGGATATAAAATGAAAAGAAAAAACACAGGTGTCACCTGGAAGACACATAAAAAAAATATCGTCAAAGTCATTGTACTGAAGAATGTCACAGTTGTTAGGGAAACGTTTACAATAAAGACTTTTTTCAACACATGTGGTTTCGATTGGCGAAAGAAATTTGGGGGATTATCATAAGTAATATCATAAGGGCATCTACATTTTTCCGAAAAAAATCGAAAAAACATATTGTTAAGTAATATTTTAACAAGAAGCATGAGTGCTGGCAACAAAAATCCGAGTCGAAGACGCCAGGAAAAAATTAGATGCCCGAATGGTATTTGAGAAGATTATTTCATGAGTCATATCAGACACATAGCTGACAAAATGTATTGGCAATAAAATCGGAAAAATTGTTTATCGTCGTTTTCTGGTGTTTTAGGAGACCATAATTACTTGTTATCAATCAATCATATTGCAATTTTTGGTGACAAGTTTTGCCGCGGGTAAACTCGAAAAAACTGCAGACGGGTGCTGTCATACAATTTTTCCATCTAGAAACCATTTGTTATTCAAAATTGCGCGTTTGTGTTTGGTAGAAATTAAGACGAGGGAAATAGTCGACATGAAAACCACAGGATAAAAGTTTCAGATGCTACAATAACCAAAAACTGGTCTTGACTTGTAAATGTTTATGGTGACTGTGTTAAAAATGAAAAAAATGATCATATTTTAAATTGTAATACTATTTACATTCATAAATAAAATTTCTCCCACTCGAATACAAAACGGTTCTTACTTTAAAAATTGACACTCGTAGAAACCGTTACTTCAATGCCACCTTTTTTTTCAGGTAAATAACTGTGGCATGCTGGTGGATTATAGATTTTCGATTTTCCAAATGAGCCCAGAATTGTGGAACGACTTGATTTTTCTTCACCTGATACAATTACTCTGAGCAGTGACGGCCGAGGTTTTCTAGGGGTTTCCCTCGCCCAAGTGCGAATGCAGTCACCAAAAACCATATTCCCCTAATAAATAGTAGGGAGGATGAAAATCATAGTTCTCCTATTAATGATCATGTAATTTGAGATCAAATAGATATTAAATATATTTATATAGTAAAACTTTGTTTTTTTTTTTCATAAAAGAAATAGGCAAGGAATATTATATTCTCGTAAAGCCCTGTTCGTACAGGTGTCGTCAGCTGTCAGTGCCAGTGTCCAGGGTCTTGCCACACAAATTCCGCTCATTCTGCTACGCTATATAGACTAAATTCACATGACCGGATCCCAAACACAGCCACCGACAGGTCACCGACCACCAGCGTCGCCAACCCCATCCGAGAGAATAACTGTATATGAGCTTGGAAAAAACTGCAGTTAACTGTAGAATATCATTACAAAAACTGTGGTTGAGTTCACATTCTCGACTTACTCATTTTTTCAATTTCAGGACATTATACCACTAAAAACTGAAATGCTTTAACCGCGGTTTAAATAACCTCTATCGTACGTATTTTGGGTTGCCAAAGCCGAATCTAAAGTTATTTCATATGTATCTAATCCCGTTGGACATGTAGATCTATTTTGCGAAAAATTGCAAAACTGTAAGTTTTTGCAACTTTTGGGTGCTAAAAATCCATTTATCTTATCGATGGCTATCGAAGCTTTGTATAACAAGGTAATTTGGGTGACTTACAAGTCGTGACCAACAATGAAACATCATACACACGACCGCATTATAAGAGGGGTCTTCTATCTAACATTTTTTCCTTGAGGCTTCATTAAAAAGATACGGGGTGTTGAAGTTTAAAAATAAAAAAACATTTTTTAACACCTTCAATACCGTTAACTGGAATGAACTAAAATTTGGTATGTGGATTTACCTAAGTATTGTCCACATTCAAAAGTCCTTACTTAAAATTAAGCGCACCAATGGCGGAGATACAGGGGATTAGTAGCATTATTTTTCAAAATAAAAATAGTACCCCACTGTTTTTTTTTTTGAAACGCGCAATAACTCGAACTTTACCTTCAATTTGCTACAAGGAATTACTATTGTGTTTTTTCCTAGAGTGCACTGTTTTCGTAAAATAAAATAACGAATTAGATAAAGCTTTATTCCAATAAATAATGTTCAAAAATACTACCATTCTGACGGATAAAGGTGCGGCATGTTTTCCGCAAAAATTGTTGTGGATTGAATTTGATGAAACGCATTATCTATTCGTTCTTGTAACTGATCAACAGTATTAATTTGTTCACCATACACTAGTTGTTTAAAAGCGCCCCACAAAAAGAAGAAATTCCATTTCACAACACTCAAAAATGGAAAAAAGAGACTTCGAATTGATTTTTACAAAAAAAAAAAAATGGTAGTAGTAACGATAACAACCGTGTAACACATAACTTTGACAAACTATCTTCCAAGAAACGTAAGATGGCATCAAGGCCCCCTATTTCATTTTGAAGCTAATTGTAATTCAGCTCTTCATGAATGATCTAATTTGTTATATTTTTATTTTTACGAAAACAGTGCACTCTGGAAAAAAACAACAGTAATTATTTGTAACAAATTGAAGGTAAAAACAGTGGCGCACTTTTTCTATTTAGAAACATAATTTTACTAATCCCCTATATCTCTGCCACTGGTGGACGTTAATGTTAAGTAAAGACTTTTTAATGTGGACAATACTTTCAGTTGACGGTTTTGAAGATATATGAAAAAAATGTTTTTTATTTTTAAACTTGAACACCCCGTATCTTTTTAAACCCCGAGGAAAAAATCTTATATAGAACATAGAAGACCTCCTGAAAATACGATCCTGTGTATGATGTTTCATTTTTGGTCCCGACATAGTGAAAAATTCTAGTTTCCTCGGATCCGATTTGGGATGAAAAATTGGTAGTGAATCCTAGAACTGATTTGACATCGAATTCAGAATACATATAAGCAACTGATTTACCTAGAAAACAAGCTGCCAGAGCTGGAGGTTTTTTATTAGTCGTTTTTAGCGACACAAAAAAGCGGATTTATAAGAATGGTCAGACGTCAGTGATATTATATCCACTGAATCAAACCAGTGTCTTGATGCCTTACTGCAACCAACATAACAAAGCGTATTTTTTGTAAACGCTAGAGCTAGTGACAGTTGCGGACCGCAACCAACATTACAGAGCTTAACCAACATCATAGAAGGCAACCAGCATTACAGAGAGTATGTTTTGTAAATGCTAGTGCTAGTGACAGTGGCGGACCGCCACCAACATTGCAGAGCGCAACCGGCATTACAGATAATGTGTTTTGTAAATGCTAGAGCTAGTCACAGTGGCGGACTGCAACCAACATTACAGAGCGCAACCAGCATTACAGAGTATGTTTTGTAAATGCTAGAGCTGGTCACAGTGGCGGACCGCAACCAACATTACAGAGTGCAACCAACATCACAGAAGGCAACCAGCATTACAGAGATTATGTTTTGCAAATGCTAGAGCTAGTCACAGTGGCGGACTGCAACCAACATTACAGAGCATGTTTTGTAAATGCTAGAGCTATACTCTAGGCGCTGAAGAAAGAAACTAAACCCAAACAAATACACGCATATTGCTCGTGAGTGAGTGTTTAGGCGCAGGAGACATTACAGGACCGCATCAAGATATTATGGGTAGTCATCAAAAATTTCATACAAGATAATTATTATCTTTTACAGTAAATTTCAGTTAGAGATTCACAAATGAGTTAACTACACTTTTTAGTTATTAGTAAGTAAGCTGCGCGCACTCATTCAGAAGAGGAACTTGAATCTTCTGAATCGTTTAAATGAATTATTAGAGGTTCAATTTGGGTATCGATGACATTGTCCAAATCCCACATTTTGACCTCAACGTGGCGGATACAGTTTTTCCATTCCTCTGCCGTAACTCTATTGACTGCGATGTGAAAGAGATTTTTAACATCAGAAAATTTATAAGTATTATTATTCGACGCCACGTATTGCTTTATGTTGGCCCAAATCAGCTCAATAGGGTTCAGCTCACAATGGTAGGGTGGCAGTCTCAAGACAGTTTTATTTTGTTTTTTGGCCATTTCGTCGATCATTTTAAAATCGTATTTGTATTTATGTCTATTGACTATACTTATCAATTCACCCTTGACCATTGTTTCATCAAAATCGATCTGTTTTGAGGCCAGCCATTGTTGTATGTTTGCTTTTTTAGTTGCCATTGTGGGATTTTTTTATATTTTTCTAGAATGGTACGGGGCATTATCCAGTACAATAACAGCGTTATTCTCCAGCTTTAGTAACATTTTGGAGAACCAATTTTCAAAGGAATTGCCGTCCATCTCCTCATGATAGTCCCCTGTCTTTTTTGATTCAAAGGCCCACAGTGCTTCGGAAACAAAGCCGTCTTCACTACCTACGTGACAAATGATCAGCCGTTTGCCTTTTCCTGGAAATAAATTATTCCTTACACTATGGATTGATTAAATTTGAAGGAATGAGGCAATTGAGTTCATTTAGCTGAATTTAAGAGTCACGGAATGCTGATCAAAAACTGAAAAACGTAGAAAATTGAAGTTTGCAACTTCTCAAAACCCATTCAAAGCAAATTGACTGCACCCAAAAATGATAATAAATTTCAAAATAACGCTTAAAAGAGGGTCGAAGTTTTTTTCCTAATGACTACACTGCGAATGCACCATTTTTGGAGAATATCACACATTATCTGCTATCACAGCATATTATTTGCCCGAATTTATCAAAATTAAATTGCCGGATAGATGAAGGAGCTTACCTGCAGGATTTTTCAATCCAGCCGAAAGACCGTCTAGAAAAGCCTGCCTTGATGATGTTACTGATTTGTTGACCCAAACTTTCGCTTGAGTATGTCCAGCATTCACCCACGTTTCGTCCAAATAGTAAATTTTTCTTTTTTCATCGCGAAACTTCCGAATCTTCCTAAGGTATTCCCTTCTCCACACAACAATTTCTTCTTTCTCTATTAACATACTGTTTCTTCCCCGTTTCAAGAATCGAAAATTAAGTTCCTTCAAAAGTTTTCGGAATGTGGTTCTTTTAAATGATGGAAGATCCTCATCAGCATTAACTAATCTTAATATCTTATCTACTGTAGGTATCTCATTTCGGAAGAAAAAATTATGCACTTTCCTCCTGATGGCAGTTCTGTCAAAGTCATCTACTCCGTCCGTTATCCTTTTTCTTGCAGGATACGGTTTTGGCTCAGAAAGTGAGTGAGTGCTCCTATATTCCTTAATGATCCTATAAACACTGGACCGACATACTCCAGAAATATGTGCTACCTTACATATAACTTCGTCCACGACCAAATCGGGTTTTTCTTGAATTTGGTTTTTGTATATATTTAATATTATTTGTTTTTCATTTGCACTTAAATGTAGCTTCTTAGCCCTTTTTTTGGGTGGGGTTGCGCTGATGTCAACCACTTCGTCGGCTGTATCTGTGTCAGACATCGTATCTTAGGCAATATATAAACAAAACGTTCCACTCGCGAAAAACGAGTATACGCTACTGAATGCGTAATGCGTATGCAATGCAATCCTGTGCGTGAATTAACTGTTAGATGCCTGTCGTGTCATCTACAATCACGTTTACAAGTCCAAACCTGTGCAGATTCGTAGAGCGCCGACGACTGCTAGTGACCTTGAATTTGTCTGTAGATCGATGTTACTCCAGTCAATTTAGGTTCAAAGTGGATGTTTTCTAAACCAATTTGTTGTTCCTACATCAAAAATATATCGATGATGTTTTGTACTGGGAGCTCATGAAAGATCAAGGTAACTTATTTTAACAGTCATCCTTTTTCTAGTCTCAAGATGACACGAAAAAGGGTCTGTGGATTCACTAGAAATACACTGCCGAGGATGTTTAGACCTAAAGTGACTGGAGTATATCCGTGGATGCTTTCGAGGGATCTGTTCACGTGCTGATCACTGTTTACGTTTAATGTCTTTCTTCAGCGCCCAGAGTTTAGTCACAGTGGCGGATCGCAACCAACATTACAGAGTGCAACCAACATCACAGAAGGCAACCAGCATTACAGAGATTATGTTTTGTAAATGCTAGAGCTAGTGACAGTGGCGACCGCTACCAACATTACAGTACCGTGCGTATTAGTGACTAGCAGAAATTAGCTTACTTTTGGAAAATGATATAAAAAATAGGCTATAGGGAAAGGAATAACTAATTTTAAAATAGATACTTGAAAGTTTTACTACCCACTCAAACCATATCTTAACTTTATTACAATTTTATAATTTAAGTTAAATTACGCAACATTCTAAAACAGCTATAAGAAAAATGAACATTGAAATGAAGTTTGTTCAAAGTATTTTTCATACAAAATTCTCAGAATAAAGACTTACGTTTAAATAATAGTAGCGAGATATATTTTATTTGAAAATAATCGTCACTAAAAAAGAATTTGCTTTTTATACAAGAGATTGTCACATATCTTCGTTATGCTTTTATCCGTAGATAGCAGTGCTAGTAGTAATAGAGTTGGACTGTTAATGAAACAAAACTTATGAAATGTATAAAAACCAACTTTAGAATTCATAGGTGTCATCAGCCTTATGGTATTATTAAAACTTTACTCTCTGTATATGATAAAAAATCACTACCTTCGCTCGATATCCTCTCGCTTTGAGAGCCCTGCCACTGATTTTAATTTTAATGTAACTTAGTAACAGAGTTATGAAACTTGAATCTTCCTATCCATGCCGTCCCAAATATGTCATCTGTCAGTACGTTGACCTGGGATTTGGCGCGAAAAGAGTGAAATTTTTTAGGTATAATAAACAGTTGCAAATGCTGCCCTTTTTGTAATTTTAATGAAGTATTTTTAACTTGTGTTATAATTATGAAGTGTACAATACCAGAGATATCATGGCACAATAGAGAACCGGTGCTGAGTGTCGACATTCACCCAATTTCAAGTGAATTTTATAAGTTAGCCTCTGGAGGTGGTGATAGTCATGTATTGGTAAGAAAACGTGAAAAAGCCGTATGGGAATCTATTGAGCATCCGGGTTATTTGCAGATATGGCAGATGACCATAACTGAGAATGGTGCCGTGAAACAAGAGGTGGTATCGGACCTGACTAGACATCAGAGAGCTGTGAATTGTGTACGATGGTCACCTGAAGGTAAATTCCTTGCTTCTGCAGACGACGACGCTTACATCATTGTGTGGCAGCTGAAAACTGATAATGTACCATTGCTGGAAGGTGATAATGAGAATAAAGAAACATGGGTTGTGCACAAGGTAACTTATAGTCAATACATAATGCTGTTAATAAAGAACCACTGCCCAATACATATTCATAAAAATGCTTTTATAACGTACTGCTATTTTATCAAGCTTAAGCATCCTAACTACTTATTATTTTATCATTCAGTAATTGATCACAAATGTGTGACACAGTATGGAGATATTTCCAATCACTTCAGGCTTCCTGAACCCTAACTGAAAAAGTACTGGATTCTGCAAAATTAATTTACCATTGTGACAATGATGTGCTAATTTTTCATACACACCATTTGGTAAGGATCTATAGAGTGCTGAATCTATAGAGGTGTTCATACCTACTATTTTTATTTAAATCAACAATGTCTAGTTTTCATATTGCATTATAATTTTTCAGAGCTTTTTAGATTAATACATACAAAAACAAACAGAATTTCACTGAGCATTTATTTGGGAATGTGGTCATAGAGTCAATGTCTGTACTTTATAAATTGATAAAATTGCTATTACTATTATGTTGAGATACTTACATATAAATTAAATTATTGAAACAAATCCACAAAGGGACTAACTATTCAGGATAGACTAGTTTCAAATTTTACTGACATTATACATTTATAACAAAAAAAGATCTTTACTTCTTCTAATTAGTCACTAGAGAGGTCCTCATTTAAATGCCATTCTTAAATATTGAAGATACATAGTTATAACCATTAGGTATTTTGGAGTAAAACCATGTAATCAGATTATTAAAATTATTTTTAGGTGCTAAGGGGTCATAAAGAGGACATATATGACCTAAGCTGGTCTATTGATGGTTCCAAATTATTTTCAGGATCTGTAGATAACACTGCTATTTTATGGGATCTTGCCAAGGGTAAAATGGAACACATTTTGACTGATCACAAAGGCTTTGTACAGGTATGAAATAAATGAAGATATCACACGCTACCAGCTATAAAGTGAGCCCCTCTAACTTTTTCACATGACCGTCTAGAAGAAAAAGTTGTAAAAGTTACAGGGTCCAATATGAAGTTTCTCATATATTGTTTTTTTTATACTGGATCTTGTATTTATTTAAATGGAACATCCTGTATAGTTTCAATGAAAATGATTGTCCCTTTTTTTCTGATAAAAAATATATGTATGGTTTGTTAACCTTATATTTATTACTTTACTTAATCATATGCATTCTGGCCCTATACCAGACTGCATAGGCAGCTAGATGTGAAAATATTGTTTTTTATTATTTTTTTCAATAATATTTCTCAAAGACATAATCAAGTCAAAATTGTTGTGAACATAGAATTGACAAATGTACTATGTTAACTCAAACCAAAAATTAGATTATATATTCATGTGCCTGTTTTTTGTCCATAGGGAGTTTCATGGGACCCAAAAAAACAATTTCTGAGTTCTCTCAGTACAGATAGAATATGCAGGTTGTTTGACATAAGCGGTAAGCATGTGAAGGCAAGAATTCAGAAAGGAACTGTACCAGTACCATCCAATCATTTTTTAAGTGGTAAAGAAGTGAAATATTTCCATGATGATACTTTCAAATCATTTTTCAGAAGGTGAGCTCTATTTTCATGTTGCTTGATTTCGATTTAATGTTTCTTTTTAATTTCAGACTAGAGTTTTCACCTGATGGCTCACTACTAGTTGTTCCCTCTGGCAGGATGGAAGCAGAAGACTGTAAAAAAGTACTTTGTGCAACTCTTATGTTTGCCATTGATAATTATAATTTGTAAGTTGTCATATGTTGTAATGTTCTTATTCCACTTTAGATATCAATTTTGTACATTTGCCCCTCAAATAACACAGCATATATGCCTCTTATTTTAGATGCATATTAGATATAGAGGTTCCTCAGTGGATCAAAAGCTTCTATTCATTACAATTTTGAGAATGCCATCTTTAGTTTTTGTGTAAACATTATTCATCAATGGAACCAGGTTAAATTCCTGATTCCCAATATGTGCAAAACCAACTTCTTTGAACAAATTATGTTGCTCAATTTTTGTTATGAAACTTGAATGTCATCTATTCAGCATCATGCTTATCAAATGAATATGAGTTATCAAAATATGACAACTCTACACCAACAACAAAACTAATCAAAAACAGTGTTCTTCAGGCAGCAGTTTATGGCCACTTTTATTCCTAGTTTATTGATGACATGATAAATTCTATATCCCAACATCTAGTCATTAATGTTATCACTTATAGATGTTTTGGAATTGTAGGCCATGTGCAGTTCTGCCTTTACCTAACCAATGCAGCACAGTCGTTCGTTTCTGCCCTATTCTGTTCAATCTACGTGAAGATGGTCCTGAACCTGTTGTGAAGTTGCCGTATCGTATGGTTTTTGCTGTTGGGACTGACCATGATATTATCCTGTATGATACTCAACAGAAGGAACCATTTGCTAGGTAAGATGTTGTCTGGTCTGGTCAGAAGAATATTCTAATTCGTTTTTTTTTTGGAAGGCCATTCTCAACAAACAATGGTATTATGAATTTTCCTCTAAGGTTGATAGTTTTCGAGATACAAGTGACGTGATACAGGGCTCTAGTGGGAAAGTTCACTTTTTGATTTAAGAAAAAAATTACAAACATAATGAAAAGCAAATATTTATTACTATCAACATATTCGTAAATTCGGCGGGTTTTATTTCTTACGTATCATTCCGTCCAAATGTTCGCCATCCCTTCAGACACACTCTTTCTGAAACACTCTGTTGCCGGGTTCCGGAGTGATGTTTATGTCTCGTCGAATGTTGTCGATAAGCTCCTCCAGTGTCGTGGATTATTGGAATACACTTTTGACTTTAGATAACCCTTCAAAAAATAATCGCAAGGCGTGAGGTCCGATGACCTAGTTGGTGCCCAATATCTGCAATTTTGCTTGTTCACATAACTGTCTACGTGAAAATGAGTCTCGTCACTGAAGACAACATTCTGCGAAAAAAGATTCAATATCCGTTCAGCACAAGATTTCCGTAATAAGTAATCACTTTCCTTTAAAGCATGGACTGATTGGATTTTATAAGGAGGAAAACCCATGTTTGTCTTCATTATGCCATGATGACTGCACAATATGAAGCATACAAAATTTAACTCGTTTTTCTGTGTACACAACAGTTTTTCATTTCTGTTTTCCTTTAACTCTTTTTGTGTTTCTTGGCTCACGGTAAGGTCTAGGTGAACAATTATTCTATTTTTTTTTGTTGAATGGAAGAACGGATCTTTCTATACGGTAGTAAGAGCCGAATTCTGCCGTTTGTCAGGAAAGCAGCTAGAATTTCGTAGATTGTTAAACAATTTTAAACACATGTAAATAGGGCTTTTTTCTGTGGAGGATAATCTGTGTATCGGATAAGTAACATTGGCTGTTCGAGTATCATAAACAGTTTGCACCTCAAGCTCAAATAAATTTTTATTTTTGATAAAAATATAAGACACTTATACACATAGATGGCATACATAGTCATGATTTTTTCAGTTTTAAACATCCCCCTGCAAGTTTCATTGAAATTTAGTACCTTTAGCAGACATACTGCTCTTTTTTGAACCACAATAATTTTTTGAATAAACCTATTGCATCCCCAAAAAATAATCCCATACTTAAGAACACTTTCAAAATTAGCATGGTACAATATTTTCATACTCTTATTATTTAGATATCTTGATATTACCCTAAAACCATAGCAAATGGAATTGAGCCTCTTCAGCAGTTCGAATACATGTGTTGTCCAATCTAAAAATTCATCAATATAGATGACTAAGAATTTTACACTTTCACTCAACTGCAGTTGATGATCATCTATATCGATACATTGTGGCTTAACGACTTTACTCTGCATAGTTCTCAATAATGTTGCATCAGTTTTGGATTTATTCAGCACTAGTTTGTTCAAAGAAAACCATGTATTCACACTTCTGAATAAGAGATTCCCATTAGCAGTTAGGTCCTCTACATTTGTCCCACCCAACACTAAATTTGTGTCATCAGCATAGCAGATAATTTTATGCTTGCTCTGATCACCACTAGTAACAAAACAGAGATCGTTTAAAAAAACTACAAACAAAATGGGCCCAAGTATACTACCCTGTGCTATGCCAGTTGAAGTCAACTCAATGTTTGACTTGTAAGTTTGACCTCCTTTAACAATTTCAACCCTCTGTTGTCTATTATAGAGGTATGACTTGAACAATTCTAGCCCAGTTCCTCTTACACCATATCTTTGTAGCTTTAATAACAATATGTCTCTGTTGATGCAATCATAAGCTTTGGACAAGTCCAGGTAGAAACTAACCGCTAATTTTCCCTCTTCTAATTGCTTAAGTACTGTTTGAACAAATTGAAAGATTGCAGTATCTGTTGATCTCCCATGTAGGTAGCCATGATGATGTGTATTAAATAAATTACAGTCATTCATAAATTCTAATAATCTCTTACTGATGCCTAACTCAAATAATTTTGAAAAACCTGTTAAAATATTGATTGGCCTATAATTTTATAATTGCTCTGGATTACCTTTTTTAAAAATTGGTTTTATAACAGCTATTTTCAAATTCTCTGGGAATGATCCTTGTCTAAAAGCATTATCAATAAGTGAGCACAACACATGTTTTAAAACTGGAATGGAAAGTTTTACTATTCTTGTTGGAACTTCATCTATACCACAGCTGAATCATATTCTTATTAACTCTACTAATAAAACTCAATGGGCTTTTCAATGTGAGAACTGACAGAAAATTATTTTCGATGCTGGTCATTGCTTAGGTGAAAAAAATCCGTTTTATTGTTATTTCGAAAACTATGAGGTCTACGTCAAAGTATGTTTAGTACATGGTGAATTCCCATCAAAATTAAAGTGTTCCACCATTACTCCTGTGCCAAAAGTTCAAAATTCTCAGCTGTATATATGCGACCGATTAATTTCTTGCCCGATACGAACAAATCATAGAATTCATTGAAGAAACCAAAATTTTGATAAAAAATCAAGCTGGATTTAGAAAAAAATATTCCACAAAACGGCAATCCAAATGGTGGTGGAAGACTGGAGAAGAAGTATAGATGAGAAAAAATATATTGTAACAATATTTTTAGAACTTCAAAAGGGCATTTGAGACTATAGATAGGGAAACATTGTTAGTTAAATTGCGTCACTATGGCTTTGAAGGATCAGTATTACACATTTCACAAAATTATTTACTAAATAGAAGTCAAAAAACTAAAGTTGGAAATATTATGTCAAGTGTTCAAAATATATATATATAGCACATGAGCATTTGAACTGTTAAATAGTGATATTGAAAAAATTATGAATTGGTTAAATGTCAATAAACTTAAATTAAACACTAATAAAACAACATTTATGTCAATAGGGAAACATTTAGGTAACAATACAATTAGGCTCATGATTAATGATGAATAAATTGAAGTAGTCGAGTCATTTAAATATCTTGGTATATATGTGGATAGTAAGCTACTGTTTCACGAACATTATGATACATTATTTCAAAAATATCGAAAACGATAAATTACTTCTATAGAGTTTCCCATAACACTATAATTCTTCCCCATTTTTTATATTGTTCAACCATCTTGTTTACAGCAAATGAAAATGTGTTTTCAAAATTACAAATTCTACAAAATAAAGCTATGAGAATCATTTAAAAAAATAAATATACTAGGATTAAGTCTATGTTAGAAGAACTGCAGTGGTTGGATGTGAAAAATTTCATACATTATTTAGTTCTCGTTTTCATATTCAAATTAAAAAAATCATTTATTACCACCACATTTAGAGAACTTCACAAAATTAAATAGTCATTATCATAACTACGAAATTAGAGGCAGTATAGATTTTCATCTGCAAAATTGTAATAGTAGCATAACTAATAAATCTATATTTCAAAAGGTAGTATTTGAATTTAATAAATTGAATAATGATATTAAACAGAGTTAGAATTTAAAAATGTTTAAGGTAAAATTAAAAAATCACTTTATGAATAATCAAAATACATAGTGACGAAATTTTAATTTTAATAGACAAGAATGTAAAATTACAGAAAATGGATTAAGAAAAATATGTAACCAAATCATTATACAAAATTGACATTGTAGCATTAATGCTAGATAAATCTTCAACAAACAAACAAATAAAGAAGTGTTTAGAATTTCTCGTTGAATCCAAAACATTTGCCCTTTGCTATTGAACTCTTTTCAGCTTCCATCAAATTCATTACACGCATATAACTGATCTAATATGATCTCAAGACGGCCTCAGCATCTTCAACAGATGGTTTCTGTGAAAGAAGACAGTCGTTGTTCTGAAGCTGCCACCAAAACTAGTATTATTTTTTAATACACATTTTTCCTTTATGTACGCCAATATTTTATTGAAAACATTCTCAGTAAAAGTATGCAGATACGTGAACAAGAGCTCTGAATATTGTCCTTAGTTGTATTAGATTTGCAACCAATTCATTATTGCCAACATTACAGACTAATATAAAGATGTCACTTGCTGATCAGCTATTTATCTCAGTAGACGTAAAACGTACTGGGTACCCGTGGAATTGGCTGCATACATTGTGCTTGATTAGCAATTAAAAAACATATGTTTTTTTTCTGGCCGAAATTGGCATATTTAACAGTTTTTCAAATATTGAATCGTTTATATCTCGAAAACCATCAACTTTAAAGATAAGTTCATAAACGCCTTTTTTGTTCAGAATGGCCCAACAAAACTAAAAAAACTTCGCTGAGATCGAAAAAAAACAATTTTGGCGCGTTTTTAGATAACTTGTTTTCGTACCAAGACACAGTGGTCGGTGATAGCGGCCTGGGATCGCGCCGTGTGAATTCCGTCTAGATAATGTAGCAGATTGAACGGAATTGATCACGGTCATTGACAGGTTGGCGACTGCTGTACGAACATGAATTTAGCTGAAAAAAATTACAGGCCTGGGTGTCTAGGGGAGCGCCCTTGATGCGAAGATACTTCATGTACTATGAAGGCCTTTTCATTTTATGATAAATTAGAATTGTTCTTTTTGACAGAGGTGCACAGTACTTTGCCGCCAAATCTCAAATATTACATCTTCAGATGTAAGAAATAAGCGGTTATTTCCATTTGACCTTTGATATTTTGATCTTTTCAGGTTTCATCAAATTCACTACACGCGTGTAACTGATCTAACATGGTCTCAAGATGGCCTTTTGCTGACAGCATCTTCAACAGATGGTTTCTGTGCTTTAGTTACTTTTGATGTTGGAGAATTAGGCACACCTTATGTGAAAGAAGACAGTTGTTGTTCTGAAGCTGCGTCCAAAACTAGTATTATTAGTTCAAGCCAAGATGCCAAGCCAATAGAGGTGAGAAAAATGCCTAGAGATCAAGCAACCCAGCAAGCTAAGACTATAGAAGTCAGAAAGCAGCCTAGATGTGATATGAACCCAATAAATGATGCTGCAAATGGTGAAACACCTGTGGAAGGTCAAGAGAAAGTTGAAGTAAAAGAACAAATCATCACTGCTGTTGAGAAGAAACGATCGAGTTTTTTGGAGCAATGGGCTTTGAAAACTCCTCCTAAAAAAACACAGAAGCAAAAAGTAGATCCTGAACAAGTTATTGCAATTCTGGATGAAGAAAATGATGAAGCAATGGCTGAAGGAAAAGCTGAAGAGCTCTCTCAAGAAATAAAAGACCAAATTCATAAATTAATACCATCTAAGGCTGATTCCAAAACTACTATTAGTTCAAGTCAAGGTGCCAAGCCTATAGAGGTGAGAAAAAGGCCTAGGGATGCGGCAACCCAGGAAGCTAAGCCTTTAGAAGTCAGAAACCAGCCTGGATGTGATACAGACTCAATAATAGATGTTACAAATGGTGAAACACCTGTGGAAAATCAAGAGAAAGTTGAAGTAAAAGAACAAATCAGCACTGCTATTGAGAAGAAACGACCGAGTTTGATGGAGAAATGGGCTTTGAAAACTCCTAAAAGAACACAGGATCAAAAAGTAGATCCTGAACAAGTTATTGCAATTCTGGATGAAGAGAATGATGAAGCAATGAATGAAGGAGAAACTGAAGAGCTATCTCAAGAAATAAAAGACCAAATTCATCAATTAATACCTTCTAAGGCTGCTTCCAAAACTACTATTAGTTCAAGCCAAGGTGCCAAGCCTATAGAGGTGAGAAAAAAGCCTAGGGATGCGGCAACCCAGGAAGCTAAGCCTTTAGAAGTCAGAAACCAGCCTGGATGTGATACAGACTCAATAATAGATGTTACAAATGGTGAAACACCTGTGGAAAATCAAGAGAAAGTTGAAGTAAAAGAACAAATCAGCTCTGCTAATGAGAAGAAACGACCGAGTTTGTTGGAGAAATGGGCGTGGAAAACTCCTCCCAAAAAAGCACTGAAGCAAAAAGTAGATCCTAAAGAAGTTATTGAAATTCTAGATGAAGAAAATGATGAAGCGATGGATAAAGGAGAAACTAAAGCACTATCTCAAGAAATAAAAGACCAAATACATCAATTAATACCTTCTAAAGCTGCTTCCAAAACTACTATTAGTGCAAGCCAAGGTGCGGAGCCTATAGAGGTGAGAAAAAAGCCTAGAGACAAGGCAACCCAGAAAGCTAAACCTATAGAAGTCAGAAAGAAGCCTAGATGTAATACAGACTCAAAAAATGATATTAAAAATGGTGAAACACCTGTCGAAGCTCAAGGGAAAGTTGAAGTAAAAGAACAAATCAGCACTGCTGTTGAGAAGAAACGACCGAGTTTTTTGGAGAAATGGGCACTGAAAACCCCTCCTAAAAAAGCGAAGAAGCAAAATGTAGATCGTGAAGAAGTTATTGAAATTCTGGATAAAGAAAATAATGAAGTGACGGTGGAAGCAGAAACTGAAGAGCTATCTCAAGAAATAAAAGACCAGATACATCAATTAATACCTTCTAAAGCTGCTTCCAAAACTACTATCAGTGCAAGCCAAGCTGCCAAGCCTATAGAGGTGAGAAAAAGGCCTAGGGATGAGGCAACAAAGGAAGCTAAACCTATAGAAGTCAGAAGGAAGCCTAGATGTGATACAGACTCAAAAAATGATGTTACAAATGGTGAAACGTCTAAGAAGTCATTCAGTGTAACCTAAGATACTAAGCCTATAGATGTGAGAAACAAACCTAGAACTGATGTAGAAATAGCCTGACAGTATAAATGGTAAAAATCTTGAAAAATCGTCGTTTAATGCTAAGCCAATTGTAACTAAATATTGGAAAGGGTAATCGGCAGTACCCTTTTAGGTATTCCCTTCTCCACTGATTTCACTTTGTTAGCTTGAACACCGTTTATTTAACTCTCTTAATTTTTTTCTTTGACCGTATCCGCATCATGCACATCCACAAGCCTCAAACAAAAATCTTTGGTGTGTTATACATCCATGGTCAGTCCAACCTGAAACACGTTTACAAATTTTCACACCAAAGATATCATTGATTAACATATTCTACAAGTTACTACTGTATTTGGACGTTTATATACAATTTCCATCGTAACAGCCATCTTGCTAAGTAGAATTGCAGAAATTCCCTTAGGAGAAATAAAAACACTGTGTCTACCTATCAAAGAAAATTGTTTTTTCTTAAATATGACACCGACCTTTTAGTCTAATCATATTAGACGAAAATACCCCTGGTTTGCGAAATAATTGTAAAGTCTGGTTTTATTGCTACAAGTTGTTCAAGGGGGTATTCAAAACATGGACGTATCAAATGGGTACACCAATGTTTGTGGGAAAACTTGAAGTATGTTGCTCAAGTAGTTTTTTGAGAATTTCTAATTGTTTATTCCAAAACACCTGTCTTCCGGCCATCACTACTAGTTTATTGAGCAATATAGAGGGTTGATTCAAAGAGCATTTAATAGCAAAATACGCGTGTTTACTTTTCCGATATGATTTACAAACCATTTCGAAAGATGATTGTTATTTTTATGCGAAAAACAAAGGTTACCTACGTTTTTTCTTCTAAACAAATTCAAACATTTCGTATTTGTGAGGAATTGAACAAATGCGCTACGATATTCGAAAAACGTATGTTACTATACACATTTTAAAACAAAGCGGATGTGTCCATAATCTTTTGTTGCGAATTACTTACAAATACGAAATGTATGAATTTATTTAGAAGAAAAAATGTAATCCATCATTTAGCATTAAAATAACATTTATCTTCCGGAATGGTTTGCGATTCATATCGGCAAGGTAGTGTATTTTGCTATAAAATGCTTTTTGAACTAACCCTGTATATTGCTCAATAAACCAGTAGTGATGGCCGAAAAGCAGGTGTTTTGGGATAAACAATTAGAAATTCTCAAAAACTACTTGACCAGTCTACTCCAATTTTGTTGTGGTTATTTAGAAGTACGAACAAGTGCCAAAACCTGCAGATTGCCTTGGTTTTCAGCCATAACATGTTTGCTATTAGTCGGATCCTTTTACATGTGGGCTCACTTTGTAGGTCTCATAAATACCTAAAAATCTTATACGAAGAGTCTTTTGTTTCCATATTGACCACCCTGTATATACAGCGACAATTGGTAGTAGTGACTAATGGTTCTCCGTCCATTTTGTTTCAGTTACTGCATCGTTATGACAGTTATATGTACTCTGTATCGTTCCAGATTGAACGAGCACAACGATTAAAACTGAAATAGTCATTTACCCAACAGGTGCGGAAGCAAGCCGTCATGGGCGGAAAATACGCTTTCCGCATATGTAAGGTTCAAGTTTTTTTCTAATGCGTAGCGCGAGAAAATAATAAACCCAGACTACTGATCAACGATAACATCAATAATTCATTTATAATAATTATTAACAGTCTTAAAAGAAAAAAAAACAGTAATTTGGATTACGAAAACTTGTAGGCGTTCTCGAAGCAGGACTAGTGCCGCCGGAGTCGCTTTCTTCTAAAGTTTCATGTTCTCTAGAACGTCCTGTAGATGTGGCACTGCTTGTGCTGCCCTTGCTTTGTCACGTGAAATGCGAGTTGTTTTCCAGGATTTTCTTGGAGCTGGGCTAAACCCAGTAATTTGTTTCTTAAGGAAAGCTGTTACATTATATTTTGCAATAACGATATTTCTTATTTTGAGCATAGCTTTCAACATAGAATAACATAACCAAGATTTTGAGGGTCACACACTTTGGCTATGTCTGCAAAATATGCCAGGAAGACTTCTTCCTTGGTTGATGATACATTCTTGGACTGGCACCACTCCTCAAAGTTCCCATGCTCCTTTTCGTAGCATTCTTTGGATTTTGCGCCATTTGTGGCTTCGGATTTAAAATGAGACGACAGAGACTCTTATTAATTTGACAAGTATGTTTGACAAACAAATTTGAATCTAACCATAGCAAAAAACAATCCGATATCTCTGCCTATTGTTAAGTGACGTATGGTTGAAAAAAATGTATGTTTTTTTCTTAAACTGATGTGATTGAAATCAAAGTGATTTGGTCACTCTGTGTGTGTGAAGTACAGACTAAGGAACAGCAGTAAAATCTCTGCTTTATAAAGAATTTCTTGGTTTAATATGGGGGGGGATCTAACGCTCTTCTTACAGAAATCGTATACTTTATCGTTAGTTTGAGAGGTGTTTTGGAAGAAATCGACCATATTCATTGTCCATTACTTCCAAAATACTTTCTTCGTGGTCGAATTCACTCCCTAGGAGCAAAGTTTGTAAAATTAGGCCTAAGGGTCGTATTTATAGACATTTTCGATGATTGTGTCATTTGAGGAATGCTCATTCCTTGGTTTTTAAACATTTGTTTTCAAGATTTTGCATGATTTTAAAATGTTCTTAATTTTCAGGATCTTCATAATATTGAGATCTTTCAAAATTTTCAATATCATAACATTTTGAAAATGTCGAAAATCGTTCAGACAGTTTTCCAAATTTCCAAAAGCTGTGATGGCAACTGTTACAATTACAAATAGTTCAAAATATGTTGGTGAAGACAATTTTGATATGATAAATTTGATGAAATAAATTCCATCCTTGTGAAAATATCAATTTTAGTCAAATTATCACTGCCCTTTTACAAAGCATTCTTCCATTATGATGCAATCCTACTAAATACTCATTTAATCATAGAAAACCACAAAGCAGTGATGTTGAGTGTACATTTACTACATGTCTAATCGAGGTACCAGGTATAGACCCTAGGCACTGCGGATCTGTGACGTCATGGGCGAACTGAAGGCACTATCTATTTCGCCATACAATAGGCGAACATAAAATATTAATGTCTGTCATTTATTGACCTGTTTCAATAATTTTTCAATAGTTGATTATATTTCACCTATATTTTGTTGGTATGTTACTATTTATTTGTTGCTGAATATTATGAAACCTCTCCATTCTACGAATTGGGATTGGGAATTTCCTGGTGGAATATGTTAAACACTGAAATATAAGGGCAAACATATATAGATTCCATCTCTTGCTTCATCTCCGTTTGTCAAATCGATTATAGTGCATGACGTACATCGATTTATTTGCTTTATGCTGCCATCCCGCTTCAAGAAGTTCAACAGCAAGTTGCAAAAATTTTGGCGTGTTACTTGTGATTTCTTCTTTTTTGTAGACGATGCTGTTTTTACCCGATCTGTATAGTTTTGTTCGATTTTTTCATCTTATTTTCAACTGCTATCACTATAAGATCAGTTTGTTCACTTCTCCTGTTTTGTGATAACTGCTCTGTTTCTTCATCTTCAGATTCATCAGAACTATTTTCATCTGACAAATCGCTGAGTACAACAGTTTGGATCTCGCTCTTATTGCTGTGAGACCCTAATAAGACTTTCAATGACTCTTCCAGATTTTTTATGACCTCTATAGGCTTAGCGTCCAAAAAGTAAGAAAACTACAAATTCGAACTCATAAGGAAAATTGGAAATCGAGTTGATTTATTGTTGTTTTGAGCGATTAACTTATTTTTTCAGAATTACGAGTTGGAATAAATAGAAGGTTAGAGAATTACATGTTTGGAAATAACCCTAACCAATTCAGAGAGTTTAATCTTGAGTTTTTGGTCAATTGTCATAAAAATCTCTTCCATGACTTTTGAAATATTTGCTAGTATACTGAGTTATAATTTCGCGATAAAATAGACAGACATTATTACCCCACTACAAAAATTGTCCGTAATTGAAATAAATTTATAAAATGGTTTGTTTACACTTTTTTTAAAATTGACCCGCTTTTAAAGCATCAGCAAAACTTTTAAAAGTAGTTGAAAATCGTCCATTTTACTGGCATTTTTGATCAAAGGAGGAAATTCTAACGAATATCAAATTCGTCTTACATTATTTCTTTAGTGCAGATTGTTGGTCATACTTCTGAGACTAGTTTTATGTGCCTGCAACCACTAAGTGTGTAATTCTAATTGTAGTCTTAGAAAAGTATATAATTATACGTATATTGTGATGTACATATCAATTCTGTTTAAACCTATTTAGATTATATAGGTACATAGCTGATAAATATATGAACTTTTTTGCAAGTTGTTTTTTTTTGTTGATATGACACGTACAGCTTTGAATGTCTTGGAAAAAATAATTTCCTACAAACTGACAGTTTAGAAATTTAAATTTTGGGGTCCTGGACGTCTTTTCCCCGATAGCATTAAATATTAAATATTTTCAAAAAATGTTTGTTAAATATTTGTAGCGACAGATTTTTTAATGTTGTAGTATATATAGTATATAAATATTTATAAAAAATATCGCGAAAATATATGAGGAAAGATTTTTAAATATCAATTTTATATTTTGATGAAATATCGTAATATTTTTCGTAAATATGTATGGATTTTCAAGCATTAATCTGATACATATTTTCAATGTATACAGAAAATTCTTCATTGGTTATTTTAGCAAAACCTGTAGGAATGCTTATATAAAATTGGGTTTATAAAGAAAATTCATTCTAGATATAATTGTTTAATTTGCTAGAAAAATGTTATTAAAAAAACATTCTACGCCTCTTCTGCATCTTGCAAGTCCACTCCTCTAAAAAAAAATACAAACTTACTAATTATGAAGTATTATTGAATACATAAGCTGCTTTCCAGTGTATTTATTGGTGCTGAGCAGCATGATGGTGAGTTACTCCGAGTAGCTCAACTGGGTCACTGAAAAGCAGCTCTATAATGCACCTAAAAGGACCCCACATGTTATGCCTATGATAGTTCGAGATTTGGTTAATTTTTAAGAAAATTTAGTATGTGATTTTAGATATCTTGATGAAAAATGCCCATGGGCACAACTTGATCCTTTGACTAAGGGAGCTAACTTGGCCATAACTAGTGATTTTATATTATAATTCAAGGTACAAAAGTACAGTATTGTCGATTGGGAGTGGGGATGCCTACCCCAGGCATTCCTGAGGTTTGCTGGTTATATGCAGTGCCAGTGCCCTCAGGCTGTAATCGCAACACAGTGCATGGGGTGATGATGAATGTCAGATATACTGCCAAATTTCATTGAAATATCTAAAGTAGTATAGGTGTAGTCACCGTTCTTGCCGATTACGTCATCAACGCCATATGAAATAAGTAAACAGATCGAGTCTCCGTACCATGAACGCAGACTAATCTTCAGCACATCTGCTACTCTCTCCAAAACGTATGAAAGGGGTAACAGGAAACCGCTGTTTTCATTTTCTTCCTGGAAATACTCTATATTGAAGACAACCAAAATTGAACGCCGATGTCAAGTAAGTTGTCACTCTGACAAATATGATTGAAGGGCTCTCATATGTAACGACAACGTTTTCGAGACGGAGACACACAACTAAATAGCGTATGTCTCAGAGCTTACCGTACACGGGTAGGTTGCATGTGTATGTATGAGGGAGATGGAGATATGTATATAAAGGGATACTGGTGGTAGTCTTACTTTGACCTGCCAAGAACGGTGACGACAACTATATATATAGATATTAATAATAAATGATTTATTTTTGAAAACTTTACTACCCTGTATCTCACAAATTAAGACATTTTGGATGCACGTACATACGATGTCTTCTTTTTGAAGTGGACCCAAAAATTGCCCCTCAAATATCGACATTCATAGCAGTGAAGAAAAGGAAAAGCAACAATAAACAAGATACCTATGTCACCTGTAAGACATATAGAATAAACAAGATAGCTATGTATTTGTACTTTAAAAAGGCTACCGCGGTGGCCGAAACGTCACTAAAGAGTAATGTCAACATAAGTAGTTTCATTTGAACTGAGAAATATGAAGTTTTAATATTTTGTGTGGTAAATGTCGCTTCTAGTAAATCTCATGTGAATTCTATTTATCTTTGTTACTTTTTTCACATAGAGAGGAGTTAAGTGTAAGAGTAGCTGTGGCCAAACTGCGCCCAGCTGATTTACCACAATAAAGACATTTGTTATTAAATATTTCTTAAACTAGCTCCAAGAGGCCAAATGGCTGTAAGTTGTATCAAGGGTATGTTTATTGGTTTAATCTATCTTTATTACTACAGAAGGGTTTATCTCTGATTACTATCTCGACTAAACTATAATGATGTAGTTACCGTTACGTGTGTTGCCTATACCGCAAGAAATTCAAACAAATAATGTACTGGCGCCATCTACTCGTCAGTAGTGTAGTATGAGCGGCGATTGACCTGTTTTATAATTTTATCTTCTTAGTTCCGCATTCTTAGGTAAGATGGCATAAAGGCCGTGGGAACTTAATACGGAACTCGAATCGTGCGGCCATAGTGGAAAATGGCGAAGGATACGAAGGCAATGTGAACGAATGTACTTGAAAATCGCGTGTGTAAAGTGAGTTTTCCAAGAAATAGTGTAACAAACAGATAGCCAAAAGACCAATTGAAATGTCAACATGCAGAATGTTCCTCATGAGGCGTCTAGAGATAATCCGAAAATAGATAAAGTGAGTGTTCTGCACGAACTAGGCAATTCGTCGTCTACTCCCCAGTCAACCACGTCCAATTCAAGTCTCGCAAAATCTGTGGAAACGGAAACGTATTCAGAACATCACAGATTCATGTCGGAATCATCAGAAAGCGAAGAAGACAGCGTTTCAGAGGTAGGATTAATGCTTTTCTGCTGCTACAATCCTGTTTTTCAGGCTATCGTCTGCAGACACCAAGTATCAATGAACCTATCGTCAAGAGACATCTTGTGGCGATTCATTTTCCATTGAAATATCGAATTTTACGTTGTATTTTTGACGAAATGTATCATTTTCTATCAACTATCTCGAGCAGATCTAAGAGCGATTCCACCAGAAAAGTACTAAAAACATCGCCTTTTGTCGTAACGTCTCTCAACGTCCATCGTGAAAATAATCGGGTCGGGTTGACCGCGGTACACGTCAACGTGCATTCTTTTGTTTCTAACTTGAAAATATATGGCATTTTTGTGATTGTTTTACCGTACAAGTTCAATCTACGTTATTTTTTATCCTGCGACACCTGTTTAGCAATTTTGATGCACGTGCAAAGTTTATTTTTTTGAAGGCTGGTCCTTTAAATTGCGCTCTTATTTGGATTACCATGTACACGTTTACTGTTAAATTACACACGAAGACTTTTTCTGGTAAGTAAACAATAATAGTTTTATTTGTATAATGCGTCTGACACAGTTTGAACTTTGTTAAAATTTTGTAATACTGTTTTTATTGTGGTATCACGGAGACGAATCTAGGGATCAGAATTTTCCAGGTTTGTGGTAGTTGGATCACCCTAATTTTGTTGTGAAATTTTGTTTTACATAATTTTTTAGTGTAAATTCCAGGTATGCGAATCGTCAATTCCCGGAATCACGCAGTGTTGCCAGTTTTGCCGAATGCATTTTCCATGTGATGATTTGCTAGAAATCTTTTATTCAGACTATTAAACTGATAAAATATAGTGACGATTCACATTGACGATGTATTCTCAAAAAAATATGTGACTTGATTTGATCTGTACCTACTTTGAATGTGTAACAGTCGAGTGGAAAATTTTCAATCCAAATATAGTTCAGTCGACATGGGCGAATTTGTAACATTGCAATTCCTAAGATTCATATGGCATGGCCCTGACTTCTTCCCAATTATGAAGTCCTATTTATGTTTCGTATTGTATATTTATAAAAGTGGCATACAGCTTTAAAAATTTTGAAGTGGTGACACTAGGCATACAGATTGTGAAAGTTTAATAGTTTTTATAAAGAAACAGTGGTCAAGGCATATACACCATAATTGAATACTAATATGAATATTTTTGGGGCACTGTTGTCACTATTAAGATGTACTCATTTTACTTTGTTATTTTGTGCCTAAATAGTTATTAGTAATCGCAGTGTGTTTATAAATTGAGTGTCAATGTAAGTACATCCTTAGTTATTTGTAGGTTTATTTTGTTGACACCTTATTGCTTGTCCCTATACATTGGCTGTAATCCTTAAGTGTATATCTTTATAATAGTACATTTTACTTATTTTTGAACTAATAGAAAAATCAAGCTTTAGCGGCAATTGTAAATGAATATAATGTGTACAGTTTATCTTTTGATCAAAAGTTTTACAAGAAAATTTGTGTATCAGTAGGAAATTTGCTAAATTGCAGGAAAGGATTAATTATCAAAAACATTTGTCATTATCTCACGTACCACATTGCACATTTTACAATCCATCATCAAACAAAAGGTGTAACCAGTAATAATATTATTGTAATTATGATAATAATGATCAGATCTATAAAGTATCTTAGAAAAGTATATTTTGACAAACTAACCTACAAAAATCTAATCTTAATTTACTGTACTATCTATTACATTTTGGAAATGCTAACTAGCAGAGGTTATTGCAATTGAAGTAATCTCAGCATTTTTAGTGAGTGAGTTAATTACACAATACTCAATGCAACTTGCTATGGTGGCTAAAGAAATCTTATTAGTTTGGGATATTTGATGTTTAGTTGATGATTCATGTTCAGGAAGATGTCCATCTCGGGTATCAAAGATTGAAAATTGGGGAGAGGGAGGAGGATCATCTTCAAACTTGAAAACACATTTGAAGTTTTTTCAAACTATATTTTGGGGGTGGGATCTAGACCCCCCCAGGATACATGAGTTTCTGAATGATGAATTTTATGCAGCTGATTGACATCACATAGAAGATATATAGAGGTAAAGATATAATAGCATTTGAAGAGACATTGAAGGCTGAAGAATTTTTATTTACATTTAACAATACATTGTTTGAAATTTCACTAGATTTTACTATGAAAGCTGTAGTAACAAATTAAAGCTTAAAATATCTTCATCCACATTTATTTTGCTTTTGAGATCCATTTTTATGTTTTAAACAGGACAATGACCTTGACAAAATGATACTATAGTGGAAGATCATACTGTCACTATTACTCTTACTACCTTTTTACTGCAACAATCAATAAACTGAAATAGTTGATCATAATCAACATTCTGTCATTTGTCATATTCATTTTATCGTCATTGGAATTACAACAATGGTCAGTCATTCCTACAATTGTAGGACACCTTTATGGGCTCCTTGATTTTCATAGTTTACCACTTTTCCGTGTCCTCGCTCTATTTTGAGGTTATGTCACAAATATCTATTTGCATCAAGCTGTTCATGCTTTTGATTTATATGATGTCTTATCAGCCTGAAATTACCTACAATTCAAAAAGAAAGCTGATGTTGACACAGAATAGTAGAAGTTTAGAAATACCACAGCCTTTCTGAATGAGAGAAAAGACTATGCAAATCAAGGAGGCCATAAAACCGTCCTATGATTGTAGGAAGGATTGACGATAGGGCCCTAAGCTGTTTTTGTAGCTTAACTATTATAATTGTAGAAATTCAAATACTCTGACGTGATTTCTTCAGTTTCTGCAGAACAAGTCCTTAGAGACATTTTTTTTAGAGGATCTCATTAGGAGCAGCAATGCTGTATAGATAAGTGGAAACAGACACATGTGATAATTCCTCAACTCCTACTGTAAATCATAATCAAATTGCATATGAAAATTTGTATCTATGAAATTTGAACAAAGCCAAACAATAAACTGATAGTTAACAGTTAAACTTCTATTGCTGCAAGATTTTGTCACACATAAGTGCTAGGAACAACTTGAGCCTTATTGGTCCTGACTGACCTGAAGTTTGAAGTAAAGGTTTGCATGTATCCAGCATTACCATATTGGGGGACTTTGCACCCAAATTTGGAGATTTTTTCACCTTTAGGGGATTTTTTGGGGAAGCCTTTTCTAGCCACTACCAAAAGACTAATTTAACTTTTATTGCTTATATGTTGAGGCGACTGACGTCGTAATGTGTACGAGAGAGAAGCGTGACCTCGTACTCGGGTTACTAGGCAACGATGTGCTTCTATCCTTTTATAACACACGTATTGCACGCTTCTCTCTCGTACACCTTACGCCGTCAGTGGTATCTGGTTTTCAATGTACAGGGTTTGTCCGGAAAGTAATAGGACTCATTTTCTTCCGCCATGACTGTACTTCGGAGCCTGCGCGCACCGACTGGATTCGGTAGAGGGCGTTCCTAGCTAACGAATGAGCGGCTGGTCAGTTGTCTCCGAGCACTTGGAGAGTCAGGACAAGCATTTTCGCGCGACGTGTTTCTGTGAGTGGTGCAAGCCGAAAATGCAGCGTTCGTTGGAGCAGAGGTACGCGATTAAATTCTGTGTGAAACTCGGTAAATCTGCGACAGAGGCGTTTGATATGATCAAGCAGGCTTACCCAGGTGTTGCTTTAGCAAGGAGTGGTATGTTTCGGTGGCACCAGGCCTTTTTGGAGGGCCGGGAAGAGGTCGCTGATGAAGACCGTGCTGGAAGACCTTCGACTTCGACAAACACCGATAATGTGACTCGTGTGCGCAAACTTTTGAACTCAGACCGTCGACTAAGTATTCGTTTAATTGCCCAGATGTTAAATTTACCAAAATCTGTGGTTCATGACATTGTGACACAGCATTTGAACATGCGCAAGGTGTGCGCGAAGATGGTCCCAAAAGTGTTCACTGACGATCAGAAATTGCGGCGAGTGGAAGTGTGCCAAGAAAATTTGAACATGTGTGAAAGTGACCCCCAATTTTTGAATAACGGAATCACAGGTGACGAGTCGTGGATCTTTGAGTATGATCCCGAGACAAAGAGGCAGTCTTCCGAGTGGCACACGACGGCTTCTTCTCGCCCAAAAAAGGGAAGAATGAGCAAATCCAAAGTGAAAACGATTCTCATTGTCTTTTTTGACGTCAAAGGCATCGTCCACCATGAATTTGTTCCTCCTGGACAAACCGTCAACGCCAAGTTTTACGTGGAAGTGCTCAGGAGACTCAAACGAAGGGTCAGTCGGAACCGACAAGACATCGCAGCCGACTGGAAGTTGCACCACGACAACGCCCCGGCTCACACCGCCTTTCTTGTGAACAGCTACCTGACCAAGGCCGGCATCCCAACGCTTCCGCAGCCGCCCTACAGCCCAGATGTGCCCCCCGGACTTTGTTTCCTCGCCTGAAAACGCCGATGAAAGGCAAGCATTTTGAGACGACAGAAGGGATCCAAGCAGCATGCACCGCGGCTCTCAAGGCTATTCCGGAGAATGCCTTCCATGAGCCTTCAATGCTTGGAAATTGGAAATTGGAAGTTTTTAAAGAATTGTAACGATTGGCTCAACAAATTTTTTTAAATCGACTCAGTCCTATTACTTTCCGGACAAACCCCGTATACCCTATTAAAATGGCATTTACCCTATGACAAGATGAACAAATGCATGCTTTGGACCAAGCTAGTATTGCCCAGTAGAATAAGAAGAGGATTATGCAAATACCATTTGAATAGGGTATAATGAAATAAAATGATTCTGTTTTCAAGTTTAGGTACCATGTTTTTAAAAGTGACAAACGTTTTGAAGTTTGAACACTTGAAGAGTATATGTGTACCTAAAAATTCAAATTATTTCAAAAAATTCCATTATCTTCTATAGAATACTTTTTGTATTAACCTGCTCTACACTTGTCTAAACAGGCATTGTTTATTTTGAAAAATTATATATTTCTTAATAATCTGATTGTAAATATTTATGTGGATAGTTTTATTGAATTATGGATTAGGATATTTTTTGAAAAAAAAATTGTGGATTTTTGGACTTGTCTTGGGAGAATTCTATCGGACCCATCTGGCAACACTACTCTGTGACAGTAGCATGGCTTGCCGCAAAAAAAGGAGATGCAGAATTCGATAGCCCCGCCGCAAATACAACATTGAAGTGATGTCTTTTTAACAAAGACTTTAATTTGCCATTTCTTGTTCCAACCTTGTATTTCTACTCGTCTGGCTGACGTAGCCATCTCTATCAAAACAAATAACTGCTGCACACTACATATTTTAGAGACTTTCACTATTGTTTTACACTTCAGCAGGGATCTAGATTCCTATTGTAACTAGACGACCGATGTAACGCTATTACAGCTGATTTTGCCTATTATTTCGGTTGAATCATTCACACAATGAATAATCATGCCTCACAAAAAACTGGAATCATTTACATGGTAGGTAAATTCAGGATTCTATAAATGTAGGGCTGTATGTTAAATCACTATGAAATGTCTATAAGTTCGCAGACAAAAAAACTAATTGCTACAGTTTGGTCATGCTTTTTTAATGTTATGATAGATTTGTTTTGACTGGATGCAATTCATAGAAAAGTCTCAAAGAGTATAATTTTGCTCAGGAAAAGAGTATTCGGAATTGAATCGGTCATTTCAAGAACAATTTGAATTTTCCAGGAGACAAAAAATATGTCATTGTCAAAGAATTTTTTTGAGCTTAATATATTATTTGAGTTTTAAAAGATTGAAATGTTGGATAACCTTCACAGTTTATCAATAATAATTGACAAAATGTTGGAAAAACTGTGTTGTTTTAACAAGAAATAGGGTTAGTGATATGTAACTTTATTATTAAAAATTAAACTTAAACCTTGTCATGCTTTAATATCTTTCAAGGTACGTATGCGAAACCCAGGCAAAATGAACCTTCTCCAATAATCAGTTGTAGGTGGCCACCAAACAGCAAAAAATATTTTTTCAACAAAGAAATTGATTTTTCAAGACACGCGTTTTGCGTGTAATTCCATTTTTTATACTATCAAATATTTCAAGTTTATTTGAATAACTTTCTCAGTCATATAAATGAGGAGGATTGAGTCTATGGTTTTGGTAGAAAACAAGAAAACTTAAGTGATTTTGGGCAAAGCAAAGTAGATAGAGTATTTGCTCATAACCTTATTTTTTTAGTTAGTGAATTTAACATTCGTATGTTGGTGCATATACCACATAAATATGAAAAGAATACAAATCAAGGATCCTGGTACTATTTTTGAAATGACCCCTTCAAATACCCGCTGTCGAGTAGTGCATGCAAAAACAAGTGAAGTCAGTTGACTTGTGTTGTTCTTGCAGTGAATGTGAATTACACACTTGACAGGGAAGGAATGTATTGACCCACTCGGATTATGCCTAAAATACGCATCTACCTTTAAGCTACTGTTTCTAGCCAAAAACATTTTGGGAAAATGTGTCAGGTGGTTTTTGGAATAACTGATCTGATTATCAAGGTCTTTAAAAAATGTAGACGGATTTTACAACATAATTATATTCTTGAGCGTAAATAAGGGCTCTTTAGCAGGAGATACAAAAAATTCTACTAGGTAACATTTTCCCTAACTTTTGAAGCTGGAAAAATTGTTTCGCGAATATTAAAAAAACTACGTAAATGGTGTCCACAGAAGAGTTGTAGGGGATGAAAGGTATTTCAAAATGGCACTTAGTGTTCATTTTGTCACAGAAACTAATTTGTTATTGCAAAAATAAGTCGAAACAAGCCGAGTTTAATTTATTTTTAACATTCAGAAAATATGATTCAAAAAAATTCAACCGTTTCTGTAATTTTCTACAATTTTCAAAATGGCGTTAATATACATGACTTTTTAACATTGGTTGAACAATGGTTAGTCATAAGCAATATTTTTTGTCTCTCATTTAGTTTAGCACTTGTAACCAACTTTTAAAAAATATCCGGTTACTGCAGCGTGACTCTCATTGCATTTCAAAAGATATTCAACTTTTTGTTGAGTAAATTGTGAAAAAATCCTTCACCTGTCACTTAGAAAATGTTAAAAATGCAGTTTGTTGCATTTCAAAATAACGTAAAACGATCATAATCCCAAAACACATACAAAACTAGTGCTTTTTGTTGCGTTATCCCTTTTTGTTGGGCTAATCCTACCTTTTCGCGTCTGTCTTATCTATAACTCTCGCAGTGAACTGGATGAAAAAAAGATCTTTGTATCTTCGCAACGATGCTCCCGAAATATCTGGCCAAAGGTTTCCAAAGATGCCTGGATACATCACACTCTCTGGACCAGACGAAATGTGCATTGATTGCTGTGTTGCCGATGTTTTCCAAAAATCGAGAATTTCGTGAAATGCGGATTTGTGGGAGTGATCCTGTTTAGAACATTGAACTTAAAAGTTTTATAGTGCGATAGTTTTAGGGCTCGTTCACACTGTGTGCCTCCAATAAGCTTTAGAATAAAATTAAATATCCAATTTTGTATCTTTTATGGAAAGGTAAATTAAACGAACGAAGTATACATAGAAAAATGTTTATTAGAACATTATTATATCTTTTTTCCAGAATTTGCCATTTTACATGTAAAATTAACATAGACGCGTGTTTCTCGTTAATTGTCCGTACTCAGTATAACATATTCAAATATTGCTTTCATTGCTCTTTAAAATTATATTGTGTTTCAGGTTCTAAAAAATATATGTAGATGTTTAACAAAGTCTAAATCTGTTTATCTTATTTTATTCCTATCTGACTTGAAATATAGTCCTGATCATTAGCAGCCATTTCGCTTGCAGCTTTTTTGTACGCGAAGAAACTTTTCTAAACAAACTGTTATCAAGTACAAAATGAATCCGTAACGTACAAAAAAAACACGGCTCTGTCTACGTGAGGTTGACGGATTTGTGAGAATTCTGTGTCACTTGTCGATATGGGGAATTTTGAAATATTACTAGATAATCAGCTGTTATTCTATCGTAATGGACACTCGTGGAAAAGATAGTAGAGACCTAGAACTTGACAGTGAGCTGGTTTATAGGTGGTAGGTCTCAGACGAAAATGATTTTGCTGACAGGGCCGTATATAACAGGTTAAGGGCCACTAGCAAGTTTGGTTTAAATTCCTGGGAGTATTCCATTAGATACATAAAAATTGGTAATGAGGTTTTTTAGAGTAGACTTAACTAAGAATGTATTTTGTAATAGGGGCGAAATAAGGGGCTTAACAGCTATCACAATTTAATAACGGGTGATTTTTTAAGATGTATAGGATTTGATTGTCAAAAAAAAACACAAAAATTCCCTGTAGACATTAGCCTTAACATGGCCCCACAAGAAATAGTCCAACGGCGTTAAATCACACGATCTAGGCGGCCAATTGACGGGCCCCAAACGTGAGATAAACCGTTCACCGAACTCGCCTCTCAATAGGGCCATTGTTTCGTGTGCGGTGTGGCATGTGGTACCGTCTTGTTGAAACCACATGTCAGCCAAGTCAAGCTCTTCCATTTTTGGCAAAAAAAAGTTTGTTATCATCGCACGGTAGCGCTCGCCATTCACAGTTACGTTCCGGCCATTGTCGTCTTTGAAGAAGTACGGCCCGATGATGCCACCGGCCCATAATCCACACCAAACAGTGATTTTTTCGGGATGCATTGGTAGCTCTTGCAATGCTTCTGGTTGGTCTTCACTCCAGATGCGGCAATTTTGCTTATTAACGTACCCATTCAACCAGAAATGAGCTTCGTCGCTGAACACAATTTTTCGATAAAAATGTGGATCTTCCTCCAACTTTGCCAGCGCCCATTCACCAAATTGGAAACGTTGTGGGAGGTCGTGTGGCCTCAATTCTTGCACCAGCTGTATCTTATAAGGTTTTACACCCAAATGCTGTCGCAAAATTTTCCACGTAGTGGAGTAACAGAGGCCCAATTGCTGCGAACGGCGGCGAATCGACATTTCACGGTCATCACTAACACTGGCGGATACAGCCGCAACATTTTCTTCAGTCCTCACTCTACGTCTGCGTGTTGGTGGTTTAATGTCCAATAATGTAAACTGGGTTCGAAATTTAGTCACAAGCTTTCGAATAGCTCCCTCAGTAGGCCGACCAAATTGCCCATAAATTGGAAGCAGTACTCGATGCACTCTCTTCACCGAGCATGAATTTTGATAGTAAAATTCAATCATTTGCAAGCGTTGTTCGTTCGTAAGTCGATTCATGGTTAAATTATAGACCAAACTGAACAAGTTTGACAATGACACAAGACACGATTCACGCGTCATCTGTCAAAAACAGTGTTGCCAAAAAGATACTAGCAAAAAAATCACCCGTTACATATTTACCTTTTATAACCAAATACCCAAAAATTGGCAGGAAGGTAGCTCTTACAATCTAAAATCTGGATCAATCCAACATCTTGATTCGAAAATGTTGGTCATTATGATTCAAACACCGCTTAAGAACTTTTTTCGCTAACAAGACACACAATGGTGGTCGAATAATCTTACGGGTGACAAGGATCATTTTTCTTACAAAAATTCTTGTCAATAAAATATTAAGATAAAAAAATGGATCTGATGTATTCCATTTTGAATATATTGGTGGAAAAAAAATGTTATTGATTTTAAACCGCGACTTAGTCTTAATGCAAGATTTTATCTCAATAACCGATGTGAACAAAACCAGTATCTTGTAATTTAGCTGCAAGATACAGTCCTTCCTATCCGAATATCATCGGTAAATGTCCTTTAAGGTCATATATGTGCTCGAAAAAAAACCAATGCACGCCAGTTCAAGCAAGCCGTCGCGACGATAGTGAAAGTGCTCCTTTCTAATTTATTAATACATTACCTCGAAACGGCTATTTTTTTACTATGGGTTTTAACCAAGTCACGATGATTTTATAAACCGTTTGATTAGGACTTACCCTTATAAAAAATTACGATTAATAGAGTTTTCTGTCTTATTAGTTCCTACGACACAGGCGTGGAAGTATTAAAATCGCGAATAATTTCAAAAATGAGATGGAAAAACCATGTCACTCATATCTGTCTGTATGTGCGTACGTATGTCCGCTAATCCTTGACCCCGCTATAACTTGGAAAGTACGGGTCAAATTTTGATGAGATTTTCACACAAAATTCCTACTAAGCTTTATAGTTATAAAAGAAGAAAAAGAAAAATCACTCACTCTACGTTTTTTGACGTTTCAGATGATCATTTTTGGATAAAAAAATAGTGTTAAAAAATTGTCGGGTGGGGGTTTTTAAGGTGTAGCAGTCGGCATCCGCTGCTCGACTGGCCGTTGATCGTCGATCGTCATCCACGCCACCCGAACGCATAGTTTTGATCATCTGCGCCTGCAGGAATTTTACTCAAGGGAAGGGGGAGGGCCATTCATCGGCAAGAGATAACTTTGTGTAAAAGCGTGCCTACCTCCAAAACTTTTTAAAGAGCGAGAGCTGGCATATTTTCTTGAATTGTACAGAAAAGCATATTAAATATGCATTTGTTTTTGTGTGTTCCTTGCAAAACTGGTCAACAAATCGCTTTTTTAAAATATGGCTGCTGAAAATTGACTTCTGACTTTACACGAGTGAGACACTTGCGGATAATAAATAATTACAAGCTTTGATTTACTTTGACCTATTTGCACTTGTGTGGCACAAATCGGTTTCCATTTTGTATCCAATATGACGAATGCTACAAAATGGCGACTCATCATTTCCATAGTAACCCCTATGGTATGGGTATCATATGAAAGGCCTTGATGAGAGAAACAAAATAAGCAAATTGATGTCACACTAAATCCAATATGGCTGCCGCTGCAAAATGACTATGTACATTTTTCACATTCCCCCTATGGTATGGATATCCAATGAAAGGGCTTAATGAGAAAAACGCAATGAACAAAATGATATGGATATCGAATGACAGGGTTTACTGAGAGAAACACATTAAGCAATAGTCATTATAAATCCTTTTATGGCGGATAGTTACCCCTATTATACGAATTTCAAATGATAATGGCTTGACGAGAGAAACACAGTAAACAAAGTGACGTCATTCTAAATCCAATATGGCGGCAACCTCAAAATGGCGATTCCATAGTCACCCTCTTCTATGGTTATCAAATGAAAGGGCCTAATGAGAGAAATACAATAAGTAAATAATGTTATTCTATAATACAAGCACAGACAAGTAAAAATTAACTAGTTGTTTGACTTTGACATCATAATATCGTTTGTTTGACTTTGAAATCATAATATCGTGGATACTAAAGAGTGAAAATATACAGAATACAAATACATTTTAAAAAACGAAGCTTTTGGTTAGCTGTTCATTAAATGAACTAACCATTTAATTAAAATATTTTTTCCGATTATAAATATTTAAACGATGAGGCTCCTAGCAGCTAAATAAAAGCTTGTTTTTGAAAATGTCTTTTTTTATTTTATTTATTATTCTTGAGATCGGTCATGTATTCACATGCTCATTCAGTTTTCGTTTTGTTTATTCAAGGCAGGAATCTTCATTTTTAAAATTTTCTAATCTGCATATAATTTTCTTGTTAAAATCTCCCTTGAAGTTCAGTCAGATACTTTATAAACACCCTGTATGTGTATGTGGGATAGGCGATTATTCAATGGTAACATATTTACTGAATTTTTATCGGCTTAAGCACTCATGAGGATCCATCCCAAGTGTCTGGTTTTGTTGATAGAATTAAGTAAATTACATCCTTAATTCTTGGATCATCGCTAACACAAACTACGATACACTTTGTATTTTGCATCATATTCTAAAAGATGTCACTCTTGGAGAACTATTTGTTTTCAATCGATAGGGTGACGTAGTTATTTTTACAAGGTGAAAATGATTGACTATGTATTTATTCTGAATTGTTCGTTGTCTGTGAAAATCAAAATAAAGTAATTATTTGCATATAGGCGTTGCTTTGTTTGTTTTAAAGCGCGTTGATGATGAAGCAGTATGTGATTACCAATATTAAGGAAAAGTAAACGCAATATGCTCTTGGATCTGAGTATGAATTTTTGTTTCAAAAACTCTCAGCGTTGTAGTCATATAATCAAATTCAAAAATATCTTGGTCAGGTGGACACTTAGACAGACCGAATGTTGTTCTTGTTACTTGTAAGCTACAACTTTATTTTGTACTTGCTAACAACAGTGCAATGGGTAACACGTCAAGAAGGGATACCTTTTGCTCACAGTAAAAACTAGATATTATATTGTGCTAGAGGTTATGTCTAAAAAAAATTCGGAATACATAGAGGAATACGTCAAGTATACGTAGCGCGTCATCAGTCGATTAGTAAAAGCAACAATAAAAGTAGTACAACAACCTATGTACTTGACAAACTTCAGCATTAAAACACAGTAGCGGTACAATGTTTATTTATACGTGGGTGAGAGAACAGTGATATGATTTCTACAAGCAACATCGCATCTGTTTGTGCTATATCATTATACCGATATAGCTTGCAATTTTTATTTTAAGAGAAATCAGTGGCGTACCATTAAGGTCAAGATAGGCAGGTGAAATTTCTTCTTATAATTTTCCAAAAAATCACACTCTTAAATATTGACATTCAATTAAGAATATGTAATGTATTTTGGGCCACAGATGCTCTACGCCATGTTTTACGTCCACTAGATTTCCGAGAGCTACGTGTGTGTCTCTCTCTTTCTCTCTCTTTTTTGCTGTCATAATGACGGTAATCAACTCCAATTTTGATATTTCGGACGAGTTGGAAGATAATATTAATAAATTATTTATTGTTAGTCTTCAAGGTTGGCTTTAATGAATCGGGTGTAAATATAGCAAAAATTTGTTTATAGTGTTCTGTTTTTGGTATGCAAATGAACTTTTCTAAGGCCCGTATCGTCAGTCGTCCCTACAATTGTAGGGCGCGTTTATGGCCTCCTTGATTGTCATACTTCTTTCTCTCCTTCAAAAATTTCTAGATTACACTTGTCCCGTGTCAGCGTCAGCTCTCTCCTATTGTGAAGATATGTTTTCTTTTTAAATTGTAGGAAATTTCAGGCTGATAAAACATGATATATCTCAAAAGCAAGCACAATTTGATGCAAATAGATGTTTGTGACATAACCTCAAAATAGAACGCTGACACGGAAAAGTAGTAAACTATGAAAATCAAGGAGTCCAAAAAGGTGTCCTACAATTGTAGGAATGACTGACAATACGTCCCTTAGCAAGTACAAATTTGAATCTGTAACGTACAAAAAACCAAAACAAAATATGACTCTGTCTACCTGGCATTGACGGATCTGTCAGAATTATGTGTCCTTTGCCGATATGGGGAATTTTGAAATATTACTAGATAACCAGCTGTCATTCTACCGCGATAGATACTCGTGAAATAGGGCGACAGGATTGGCTTCATACGAATACGTGTATCCTTAGGTTTCACCACAGCCGACGTCAACTAGTTGACGTCGGCTGTGGTTTCACCTCCTATCTCTATTTTAACTGTCAGAATAATGTCAGAAGCCAACTCTCCGAAATTCTAACTGGGCCAAAAGTAAACACTACGGTAGACCCTAATAAATAAAATTCATAGAAGACTCGCAGGTTTTGTGATTCAAAGTTAGGAAGAACGGAAGGAAAAAAGAAAAAAGGCGAGTATAGAGGAAGTTGTGGGTTATCCAATACTATTAACCGAGATCCGGATTTTTTGGATGATAGAGGAATAGTTTTTTAGGTATTGTTAAATATGTAATTCCTTTCAAAATTGTGTGTATTAACTTTTTTAGTAATACGATCTGCGACAACGTACGGTAGAGGGTCGCTGTGTGATTCCGTTAGATCGTTGCGCTTTTATTGTTCGGCTTAGTCTGTAGGTAAGGGATGTTTCTGAGAAACAACCGGTTTCAGCGGATCTTTATGATATTTTTGAATGCTGCAGACATGACCTTCAGAAGATTATGGATTTAAATTTATCCCTGATAATGAACAGACTCGTTGAGTGTATAGTTGGTAAATCCGTCATTCATAAAAATTGTAAGGTATGGCAACTTATGTTTCAATTCTTGCTTATCAAACGTTTGTTAAAAGAAAGCTGCAGGATAGCCAAAATTTAGCCGTTTTCTGATTTCTAAGAAATCATTTTTACTGTCCACTTGTAATGTGATAAAAAAAGTTATACCTATGAATGTTTGATGATGTCTCATCACTAAAATCACGCAATTCTATCTCTTCGTTGGTGTATTCGTTATCGCGTTATCGATTTTTGTATCTTTTGTATGTTTTGTACACTGGGAACAAGATTTGTCAGACGGCTTGAGTTCAATGTGTACGAGAGAGAAGTGTGTATAGACACCTATGATAGAAAGAGACAGACGCCGGCTGGATAGCGAAGCTCATCACCGCGTTGCCAATATGTTACACCAATTCCTTGAATTAAGATTGCATGTTGAACATTTTCTTTATTTCATTATCTACGCCCAAAGAATGGTTTTATTTTGAGCATACACATTTTTTAATTGTGAATTGTGTCGAATCTGTTTAGAATCGATTCCGGCCCTCCATTTTAGGTCAAGATCGACATTACATTGCATCATTAGTTCACTTCTAATATGTATTGATACAATCTTCTCGCGCCTCTCTCACGTACACTTTGAACTGAAGCTGTCAGACAAAGATGTTTTTCGAGATGTTTTTCAGGCGTAACCGAGAACATTTTCTTGAAGAGTAATTTTTTTATCCCAAACTTTTTAGCTCTTCTACGTTTTTTAGTTATTTGATCACTGCTGGGCACTGTAGTTAAAAAATATTTGGGAGGTTATTCATTTCATCCAACTCCAGATGATATAAAAGCGTCTTCGAGAAATATTGAAGGGGGTTTGAACATTTTGAGGTATCTGAAGTTCCGTTTTTTCAGAATTTTTAGTGCGAATAACAGAGGTGTGCCAAGCAAAATGGTTCTATCTTGGTGTCTGCATAATACATGTAGTGTTTTCGTTTGTACAACAAATAAATTGTATCAGGTGGACTCTTTTATGATCGACCAGGAGTACGAGGACGACGCTCAGGTGGAGGCGACGAAATTCCTCTTGAATCCAGACGAACACCGCGCCGTGGATCCTGAGACGCAGGCCAGGCTGGAACAACTCCTGCAGGTTGCAGGTATGCTTGGATTCTCTGAATTATGTCAATCATTTCAAAACAAAAATTACAGATTCAAATAAATAAATATAGATCAATTTTCTTAGAAGTAATGTTATAGCAGTCCTCATATACAGGGTGTTCCAAAAATAATGCCGGAAGTTCCTACAGAAAATGTGATGCGAACTTCCGTACGAAGATACAACATCCTTCTAACGGACGCACTTGATGGTATCCAGAGACGGACTAGCCTTACGCAGTATTGCTTATTTTTGTAACGCCCTTTATAATAATGGCTCATTGCTGAAAAGCCTGGATGATTCAGCTGAAAAATATGCACTTTTGTCGTAGTTTTTTTTTTAGAAAAACGCTTGAATATCGATCTACCTACAAAAATCTAAAACTTGTCCAATGAGCTGAAAATTTATTCCCCGGGGGTCAATCAGTTCGCTGATAGGGAATCTATTTACGGAATAACTAGATTTTCAAAATGACGGTACTATTATATTAGATCCAATATCATGTTTGTATGTGTGGGACAAATCTTGAATTTTGAACCAGTTAACCAATTGAACTGAAATTTTGTACACACGTTTTGTTCGCGTGATAATACAAAATGAATCAACTACCGCCATTTTGAATCGGATATGGCGGTTGCTACGAAAGTACAAAATCACTTCCATAGTAACCCCTACGATATAGGTATTAAATGAAAGGGCTTGATGGAGAAACAATAAGCAAAGTGACGTAATTCTAAATCTAATATGGCGGCTGTCGCAAAATAGCGATTTACATTTTTCCTGGCTTATTAAAGTAGTGTAATTTAACTAACTGTGTCTTTCTATCATGATTATGCGCAGGAATTGGCCAGCTGGCAGCGAAGGACGGCAAACACCTAGCCGACCCGGAGGTGTTGCGTAGGCTGACGTCGAGCGTGTCCTGCGCGCTGGACGAGGCGGCCGCAGCGTTGACGCGCATGCGCAGCGACCAACCGAGACCGCCCACTTCTGCAGGTGGGGCCGCCGGGCAGGGGGCGGGGACATCCGCGGTGCTATCTCAGGGACAGCCGACCGCCTCCTCTACCAACGGGCAAGGTTCTAGCGGACAACAGCAGTTGAACGGCGCTCAGGCTCAGGTAGGTTGATTGGAGGTTTTTTCCTTTTACTTCGTACTCCACTGGCGAGTTTTATAAACGCGAAAATGAGGTTTTTCGGATGTTATTACGGCACGAAAAACCGTGTCACCCATTTCCGTCAGTCTGTCTGTCTGGCGGTTGCCCGCTAATCCTTGGCCCGTCTATAACTTGGAAAGTACCGCTCGGAGTTTGATGAAATTTTTACACAAGTTATCAGTGAGATATTAAAAACTACTATGCCAAGGACGAAAAAGCTTTACAGTCTTTGAAAATTTGCCGAATGGTGGCGAAGGTGGCGGCAAAAAATAAACATCGCTCAAACTTTTTTTGATGTTTCAGAGGCTTCTGATCATTTTCTGAAAAAATGTAGGCTTTAAAAATTGGGGTTAGGGGTTGTAGATGAAGTTTGTGAAACAGAGAATGTGTCTCAGTTTTCTGGCATTACTATATACTTTTCCAATCCCGGTAATTCTATTTACCGATTATTATTTCACACAACATAGATTTCCCAGTACATTTGACCTTAAAACTTGATAGCGTTAGGAAACTCTGGTATCTGGCTACTCATAGCAACTTGCCTGACGCCCGGCTCTGTTAGTAGGGTAGGGAAAATGTTCTATGCTCCTTTGTTATACATGTTCCTGGCTAACTTTTTTTCTCGGAAAGGCTATCTTGTACCGAACATAATCCTTTATGATCTGATAACAGTGTTGTGTGGGAAGTGCAGAGTCTACCTACTTGGCGGCTTTATTTAATATGATTTTTCAACATTTTCAGTCGCCTAAATGCAGTCAATGCTTAGGTGTAGAATTAAACTAATAGGAATTTTGATCAATAGATCTGGCAAAGTTTCTCTAAAGATACCGCAGTTATAGAAAGTTGTTCTCACTACGTGGCCCTACGAAACTTCATTTGTGGTTTTTGCTTGTTTCTTTATTTATACACCATCAACAGATTACCAATTACTGATGGGAATACAGCAAGGTAACAAACAAAGTAATATAATACAAACTCGGCTATATTTTTACATGTTTGCTGGATGTATGATGATTTAGCATGAAGTATATCAAAATAGTGTGTCATTCATGCAAATCAGTTTGCATACCAAGCTGGAAAATCGACTGATCTGGCCTTACACAATATGGCCGGTAGGCTGGAGAAGACTCTAGATCAGCGAGAAGTGGCACAAGTGGCCTTCTTGGGCATTGAAGGTGCATTTAATTGTACCACAACCGACTCTATCAGACAGGCCTTGGTTAGATACGGGGTTGGATCAATCCTAATAGATTGGGTCCTCTCTACTCTGGAGGGTAGGGTAACAACAGCTATGCTGGATAACGTAAGCTGCAGCGTGAATGTAGCTAGAGGCTGCCCTCAGGGCGGAGTTCTGTCACCCCTACTGTGGTGTATCGTGCTGAACAAACTCCTCGTTAGGCTCAGCAGTATGGGTGTCTACGCGCAAGCCTATGCTGATGACGTAAGCATAGTGGTTAGGGGGCGTTTCTGTAGAACAGTATCGGAAATTATGCAGGGCGTTCTGCGCTCCGTGGAATCGAGGAGTAGGGAAGTCGATCTTTCTGTTAATGCTGAAAAGACCGAGCTGATCCTATTCACTTGACGGGCTGGTCATGCCGACCTTCTTTGGGACTAGATTAGTTTTGTCCCAGTCAGTGAAATATCTGGGAATTATCCTGGATTGCAAACTGAACTGGAGAGAGCATGTGGAATACAAGATTAGCAAGGCTCGGAATTCGATGTGGGCTTGTAGACGTGTTGTCGGGGTAAGGTGGGGGCTTAAACCCAAAGTGGTATACTGGCTCTACACGACGATAGTACGTCCATCTCTCTTGTACGACTCCCTGGTCTGGTGGCCTTGCATTAGAACTGAGACAACTAAGGCCAAACTCAATAAAATTCAGCGTTTGGCCTGTATTAGCATTACAAGCGCAGTGCGAACAACGCCATTGAGTGCAATGGAAGCTCTGTTGGATCTCCCACCGTTGGATCTGGCGATCCGCGGTGAAGCGAGAGTAGTCGCTCATCGACTGTGGAGTAAAGGGAGCTGGGCTTTCTTGAATCCTGTCAAGGGGCATACTGCCATCTTAGTCGAATATAGAAAGGGAGGACCCCGTCCTTCTAAGCAGGGGTGATCGTATTACCCCTAAACATCGCTTCAACCGCAAGTTTATTGTGGAGTATCCAACGAGGGAGGAGTGGGACGCCGGTAGCCGGGGACTCTCCGAAGTGAGCGGGCAGGTCTGGTATGCGGACGGCTCGGTCACAGGAGAGGGCTCAGGTGCTGGGGTCTCTGGGCCTAGAACTAGGCTAAATCTGCCTCTCGGTGGATACACCACCATTTTCCAGGCGGAAATCTTTGCGATTCTGGCTTGTGTATCTCACATTCTGGAGGAGGGTGGGCCTAGGAGAATAATAACAATCTTATCCGACAGCCAGGCTGCAATGAAAGCACTAAGTGCCTGTAAGATTACTTCGAGTCTTGAATTGCAATGCAGGGAGGCTCTGGATTTCCTCGCAGCGAGGCATCCGGTATCGTTAATATGGGTACCGGGGCACGCTGGGATAAGGGGCAATGAGACGGCGCACACTCTGGCGAAAACAGGATCAGCCAACAAGCTCGTTGGTCCTGAGCCAGCTCTAGGAGTGACTGCGCATAAAGCTAGGAGGAAAATGGAGACGTGGGTTGCAAGACAACACTCTCAGAAATGGAGAAGTATCTCTAGACATCTCCGCCAGGCACGAGAGCTCATTGAAGGGCCCAGTGATAAGGATGGACGCTTCTGCCTATCTCTGGATAGAGCCAACCTAAGGTTGCTGGAGGGACTGTTGTCTGGCCATAACACATTAAGGCGTCACCTGCACGTGATGGGGGTGGCTGAGGATCCCTTGTGCGAACGCTGCGGAGTAGAGGAAGAGACCTCGGCGCACGTTTTGTGTCGCTGTGAAGCTCTGAGCTACTATAGGCAGACTATACTGGGGTCCATTACTTTGGACCCTCAGGACGTCAAGGAGCTTGGACTCAAGGCGATTCTCAACTTCGCTAAAAGGGCGAGGCTTGTGATTTAAGGATTGTAGAGGTGCATAAGGGCCCGCTTAAGCGGCCTATGCACTGGCTACTTATGGTGGCCGGGATGCCTCTAATTTTAAGATTCATTCATTCATATCAAAGTAGTCCTCAAAATTATTATAACATGAACACATTGAGTACAGAGGTAAAAGGTACACGTGTTTTGAGGAGAAAAATGTGAAAGATTGACATTCGTTAATACCATGGGCTGTTTTGTAAAGAAATACAAGAGAATGTGCTTTCGATTGTCTAAACTAACTAAACCATGTTCGTGAAACAGGAGTTTTTTCAAAAATCGTCAAAAAACCGACGAGAGAATTATCCCTTGCATTTTTCCCATGTTGTAGAAACACCCTGTTGGAATATTCCGCTTAAACGAGAAAAAAATAAGACACGTTTTACACCCAATCTCAGATACTCTCATTCTTAAACATGAAATGAATACAATTAGCTAAATAAATTCAGTCATGATTTGTTGAAGATACCAAGTTTCGTCTTCCATCCTATTTGAAACAAGAGAATCGTATATACTAAGAGCTCAGGGTAACTGTTGTGTTTGGAAGCAAGGCATTTTTTGATCGCAGGTCGCAGTCACTGTCTTCACTGTTTATAATATTTTTATTGTATCTAAATTACAAGAAGTAGAAATTAGAAATAGCAGAGTAGAGTAGTGTAGTGACAAAAACGTTCATGACCTTGAAATATATTATTGTATTTGATTCATGACGTATTCAATATTGTATTTTACATAGCTGCAGTAATGTACCATTGAAAGGTAAATTTGCGTAATTGTCACATTTACACGAAAATGTGCAATTTGTATTGCACCGCGTGAGGGTGACACAATTTTCAGGAACCGTCAAAAAAGTTTTAACAAAGTTTTAATGTCTTTTCGTGAAAATATTTCATAACGTGTATCTAGCAATACGTTGTTATTCCAATTACGTATTCAAAGATTTCTTGATATTTGTAGCAAAAGAATTAAGCCTGCAAGGGGAGTATGTATTTTGTCACTTTTTCAGCATATTGCATCTTAATCTTAATGGTTACCTTAATTTCAGCATTGTTCCAAATAAATCATATTATTTTACACTATTTGGATGGTTCATTTTCATAATTTGGAGCGTTTTTTTACGGAACATTGAATTCCCAAATACCGTATATTCACCCATATAAGTGAAACGCAATGTCGTTTTTTTTCACAAAACAAGCTAAATAATATGTCATAAATCTGATCTGGAATTGGAATTAACACCATTGCATTCTCATTTTAACACCAGAACTGAATTTAATCCAAAAGTCTCGAAGATTCCGGGCCCCCCGATTCCTTTGACAACTAGTCCCAAAATTCCCGGTTTTATGTGTTTCGGTGCTTTATTTCCTGCTCTTGACTAACCCCTCGTATTCACCCAGTCAACAAGTACCAGCTCTGCTCAGCAACAACAGCAGCAGCCCCAGTCGTCGCCTTCGTCAAGCAGTTCGACGTCAGGCTCCCAACCCCAGTCAGGCGGCCAACCTGCACCCACGGAGAAGACCTCGCTGGTGGAGGCTTGCACTGACGGAGACGTCGGCACTGTACGCAAACTGCTCACAGAAGGTCGCTCCGTACACGAGACCAGCGAGGAGGGGGAGAGTCTGCTCAGTCTGGCCTGCAGCGCCGGGTACTACGAACTTGCTCAGGTACGACTACGTTCAAATTGATAAAAATAGGTCTATTTTTAGTTCACAACAAAATATTTTTTTTTCATACTTGGATGGTTACGGGAACTTTTCGCATAGACGGTCGACTAATCGAACCTTTCCCAAGTTTTGATCGTCCTGTAGCCAATTCATTATCGATTCTTCAGTGTTTCTTCAATTGGTATAGAGATTATTTTCAAAACACTCTGGATATACTAAGCACCGAATGTTATCTATGTTCACCATGTCTAGAGCTCATTGGAAGACTTCCCGTTTCCCATGATTAGCTTCTTTTAATTTTTGGCGCGTCTATCAAATTCACGTCACTATCAAAATTTGACAATAACTTTTCGGAGAGCAATCAAAACTTGGTTATTTGAGGAACAGGCACTTTTTTAATCTCTTAGCAAGGTAGGTAATATCAAAATGCATAAACAAGTCATTGTTTTATTTTGGTAATCTTTTTGCAATTATTGAAAGAATATAATATGCGTTTATTAGAGTCGATAAACACAACAAATTTTAGTTTTTTAAAATCCTTATGTACACAGCAAATTTTTAAAAGTTTCACGTTTAAGAAGGAGAAATACAGTAATTGCCAGACAACTCTGCATTATTAAAATGATTTCAAAAGACCCTAATGAATTTTACCAAAAAACAAGTGCTGGAAACTGGATATAGATTCGTCGATTTTAGAAGGGTTTGCTCATCCAGACGGTGTAAAAACTTCCTAAATGTCTTACTATAAAGTCGTAAGTTTAGGATAGATCTAGGAATGTTTGAAATTGTGGAAAAGCAGTATTAAAGACATATTTTATTTGAGAAAAACCCTGGCTGTATAGTATTTCATATTATATAGAATCTGTGCATGGGTAGTTTCCTTTTACTTCCCACGCGTACTGGCGAGGAAGTATCGTAATCGTGAAATTTTTTGAAAATGGTATAGATTACGAAAAACCATGTCACCCATTTCCGTCTGTCCGTTTGTCCGCTAATCCATGGCCCGTCTGTAACTTGGAAAGTATCGCTTGGATTTGGATGAAATTTTCACACAAGGCCACTACTATGCCAAGCACGAAAAAACGTTGTGGTTTTTAAAAATATGGAGCATAAACGCAAAAAAAAAATTAAATAGCTAAAACCTCGACTTTTGAGGCTTCAGAGGCTCCTGATCATTTGAATCATCGGAATTTTTTTTGTCTGGATTAAAAATTGGGCTTTAGGGGTTGTAGGGGAAAATCGGTCCAGTGGAGGAGAAAAATGCCTTGAACGAAGAAAATTAAGATTGCCCAAACTTCGTTTTTTGACGTTTATGTGGATTCTACGTTTTTAAAATGTTTTTCGGGGTAAAAAAGTGTTGAGGCGTTGCAGGGGGGTGGGGGAAAGTCCACTAGTCGCTGCTCGCTCTCAGGCTCAACAGCGGCGATGTAGCAAGTGCGACTACCAGGACAATACAATTTATTGAATATAAATAATCAGATAAGGTGACAACATAAGGGCTGTAGTTATTCAGGTGATAAATAAATAAAAGACGTTCTGCGAACATGAATATATTTTGTGAAATGTACAATCTCATTTTACAATTACAATACTTTTTCTCCAACCATATTCATTATATGTATAGTAAACCTTCCAGAAAGTTAGAGAGTTGGTTCAGATACTCATAGCCCATAATTTGAGTTTTTACCAAATCAACAATGCTTCTTTACTGATATTCATTCTAATCTACGTCATTATGCCAAGGAACAACGATTTTCATAGCCGGCAAATAATAAAGATACCAGAGCATATATAAGTTGACTCATACAATATACTTGGTGCATACACAAAGTCACCTTGTCCAAAATTGTGAGGAAAGTACAGCTTCAACCTGATTGATGCCTTTTATTTATGTATAATGTGATAATATTTCACTTTTGTTTATTATAGGTATTACTAGCGATGCATGCAAACGTCGAAGATAGGGGCATCAAGGGGGAATGCACTCCATTAATGGAAGCTGCCTCTGCAGGCCATTTGGACATTGTGAGACTGCTGGTTGCCCATGGGGCCGATGTCAATGCGCAGTCCACGTCTGGTAAGTGGTGAACAATAATTCTCTTCAACCTCATTTTTAATCATCCATTTATCTAGACTCTAGATCATGTACATATATGTCTTTTTGTGTCTTGCGGATTCGGTACGTACAAAAATTCAATAACTGTATAAAAAACCCTTGAATTTCGATACAAATTTTCACTTACTATTGAGTTTTTGATATATTTTCCTTGTAATTTTAAACGTAATGGTGTTTTGCATGGTAGCTTCATGTGCATAAAAAAGTGTTGATTCATACAATATGTGGTATGAGATTCTTGTTTTATCTATATCAATGTTTAATAATGGGTTCTGTCGTTTAATGGCTCATAATAAAAAATAGAATTGCGTGATGATAAACTCGTAATGGACTCGATAGCAAATTTAAACAGGTGATACGAGCTGCCAAAATTGAGTGTTACTGCATATTCTATTCGATAACGTTTCTTCTACTTTATAACATTCAAAAACAATATTTCACTATGCACAGTGCTACAATGTGCTTTTTATACAGTTCTTTTGAATGGGTCGATTTGGCAAGCTGAAACTTGAGATGATGACATTAATGTTTAGTTAATCACTGTATTTTAGAATAGGTGCAGGTCGACAGTAAGATTTTTGCCTCGTGAAGTAAAAATCTGATAAATGTAATGCTTCATTTTGAGATAATCTTATGAAACAGTCTCATGAGAGTTTAATCTCTTGTACAAGTACTAACATGTAAACATAATATATATCGCGAATCTCACATGAGACATTTATTTCACTTGCTACAGTTGAGCTACGTTGTTATATCATGAGATAAAACTTGCGATTGGGGAAATGAGGGAACCAAGTGAAAAGAGAGGTTTGAAAAGGCAAACAGCTAGTTTCAATTGAACTAGAGCCGTAATAGTAGAGTTTATGCAGTTATATGGATCTTATCCCAATTTATAGGAGAGCTCGTCAGAAAGCTATAAAAATAGAAATTTGAGAAAATCTGCTATGGGCGAAAACTGCCCAGGTGCAGGAATTGCATTTTGCATGTGTATATTGTTTTTCTATTTCAAACTTTAATCTGTCCAGCAAATAGAAAAAATCAGCAGCGAACATTCGATGAAAGTTTTTATAACATTGCTGATCTTCCCAATCTAGTTTCTCTTTTCTCAATCCAATCCGTCACCCAACATTTGAGAAGCCTTTTGTCTAAAGTACGGGACTTAACATCAAGATAATAATAACAAGCAGCCGTTTTTCTTCTAAGCTTTTTTTTGGCATCTCTAACCCGCAATTATTTGATATTGATCAATAATTTTATGAGTACACGGGGGTCACGTGATATCTCATTTTGAAGCTCCTTATGCGTACTTTATAACTGTACAGCATAAAATCACTATCTTTCAAAAATAGCGAGCTCCCAAAAGTTTTTCGTACATCGAGTCGCCTATAACTCAACTGTTGACCAAAACCTTATACTGTTATATGAATCTTCTTCTGTTGGTAGAATTTATCCGAATGTGTAATACAGTATGGAACATTCCTTTTAGAAAAAGTTCAAAATCTGTCATTTTTTTTTAATTGAATGTCCCATAGTTTGTTAAACATTGTGTTGGGCCCTTGATGATGACAATTGACATAACATTTCTTATGATTGGTTGTCGAATTGCAAGCGGTTCAACGTACAAAAACGCTCACAGTTGACAGCCCGCTAGTCAGCCGTTTGGAAAAATAGTAATTTTATATTTTAGGGTTATAAAGTACTTAGAAACAGCTTCAAAATGAGATATCACATAACTCTCATTGCATTTGAAAAAATGCCAGAAGATGGCGCCCAGACGATGTCTTGAAAATTTCAAATGCTATGTTTACTTTTGAATATATTTATGCATAAACTTCATCACTCCAAATTTCATCTTGCTAACTTTACCCGTTAAAAAATATATAGGGGGGGATGTTTTTGAAAAGCACGCTGCATTGTCTGTCATTTGACCAAAATGTAATGAAAGCGGTAGAAATAAAGGCATGTTTTGCGAATGTTTTAGGTTTTAGCATACAGCCTATAAATGTCTTAAAAAACTTTTTTTTTAGGTAACACCCCGTTGATGTACGGATGTGCCGGTGGCCACACAGAGGTAGTGAAGTTCCTGTTGGAAAACGGTGCAAACGTGGAGGACCACAACGAGAACGGTCATACCCCCCTGATGGAGGCTGCCAGCGCCGGCCATGTTGGTCTAGCTAAAATCCTCCTTATACACGGCGCCGGTATTAACACCCACTCCAACGAGTTTAAGGTAGGTATCTCTTTTAATAAGTGAGCGACGGTATTTTAGCCTTATCATGTAAATAATACAGGGTGCGTCATCTATTACTTTTTTTTCTATTTGAAAAATCAACACGCTTTTTACGAGGTGAAATCGATTGTTTTTATTGGTAAATGAAGGTTGGTTTATGCCATTTATGTATAAAAAATAACATCAGACATGTGACCACCGCGGCTTCGTTTACAGGCCAACATCCGAACATCAAAATTTTCAATGACTTTTCGCAGAATAATCGGGTCTATGGCCGCAATTTCAGTCCGAATATTGCGCTTTAGGTCTTGAATTGTTCGGGGACCATTCGCATACACTTTTCTTTTCAAAAATCCCCAAAGAAAATAGTCAAGAGGTGTTAAATCGCACGATCTCGGGGGCCAACTGAATTTCGTGAAATTATGCATTCTTGAAATGGTGGAATAAGGCGATTGTTTGGCGAGATGTGTGAGCCGTTGCTCCGTCTTGATGAAACCAAAGATCGTCGGCACCAATACGATCAATTTGTGGCCACAAAAAGTTAACATGCCGCGATAACGTTCTCAGTTGACGGTAATGGCATTTTCTTTGGCATCTTCAAAGAAGAATGGTCCAACGATGCCACCAGCCCATAATCCGCACCAAACAGTCACTTTTTCAGGATGGAGAGGTTGTTCATGATATTGGTGAGGATTTTCAACCCTCCAGAATCTGCAATTTTGTTTATTTACGTACCCATTGAGGTGAAAGTGAGCCTAATCAGAAAAGAGCACTTTGGCCGAAAATCCGTCTCCTCTTTCCAGCATCCAGTTAACAAAAACACGCCGCTATTGATGGTCTGCCGGCTTCAATTCTTGTGTTAGTTGGATTTTGTATGCATGGAGGTGTAAATCAATGTGTAAAATCCGGCGTAAAGTGGTCTCACTAATTCCCAAGTGTTGCGAACGGTCCCTAGTCGAGGTGGTTGGATCTTCTCGCACACTTTCACTCACTGTGGCTATGTTTTCACGAGTACGAGCTGGACGAGCATGTTGGTATGGTCTACGAGCTTCAGCTGAACCAGTCTCCTCAAACCGATTAACAATCCAACGAATTCCAGGCTCTGAAGGGCGTTCATGTCGGCCAAAACTAGTGCGAAGTTTATATTTCGACCGTTTTCGAATAAGTTTGGATAACCAAAATGCGTTGTTGTGTTGTAAACGGATCCATGACTATAAATGGCATACCTTTGACAGTTCATTTATGCATATCACATGGTAACACATAAACTTATAGGTAAAAAAAAGTAATAGATGGCGCACCCTGTATTAGAATAATGTACCTTTAAGTCCGGTGCTGTTTCTCAAAATCAACCCTTCTTCGACTAAAATTTTCAATAATCTTTTTACACAGTTGCGGCCCCTTTTCAAGCGGGGTGAGATTGCATGGTCTTGCAGGCCACTGTACGTGCCGCTGTAGAAATTTACGCGGCCATCGGAAAAACGTTTATGTGATATTCGTACGTTGATGAAGGAACATATTGTTAGAGTGCATATTATACAATTAGTGTCACGAAGAATGCATATTTCTGGTAACGTACACGTTTCCATCATTGTCATTTTTATGGAAAAATGAACGAGAATTTTCGTCGAACAATCCATAATTGCATCTACTGGGCATCATTTATTATTTCCTGCAATTTGTATGTTTTTATATTAATTAGTGTTTTTTTTTTCAGGAGAGTGCATTAACATTAGCTTGCTACAAGGGCCACCTGGATATGGTACGATTTCTGCTGGAAGCAGGTGCTGATCAAGAACACAAAACTGACGAGATGCACACTGCACTTATGGAGGCCTCCATGGATGGACATGTTGAGGCAAGTTTCCATTTACTCCTTTTTTTTTGCTCATCAAAGCATACTCATTTGAGTGGTTTTTAAATTGTGTCATGTGTTAATTAATTTCATTGAGTCTAAATTGAAAATACTTTGAATTCTGGTATAGAGTGCTTATTTTTTGAGCGGCAGGGTGAAAAATCGATATTAATGTTATAAAATCGACAAAATGTCAACTTGTGCACTAGGTAGCCGCTAGTTCTAAATGTCATAAAAAATCCATTTGTCACTTTTTAAGTTACATAATACAGGTACGAGACAAATTAGCAAGCTGAAATTTGAGGTGATGCATGAATTGTAGCGTAAAAGTGGAGATTGAAAGCCTCGGGATATCCTCTGGGCACCATCTTGGATCACCTATTTTGATTAGAATAGGGCGTGACGTGATATGTCATTTTACAGCTCTCTCAAATTTGAACATTTTTAAACCATGAATCGCTTATAACGCAACATTCAAGAGTCCGAACGCTATAGTACATCAATCTTCTTCTTTTGGAAGGGTCTTCCTGATTGTGCAATGAAATGTGAGGCATTCCAATTGAATAATTTTAGCAGTTTTCTGTAAATGTTCGATTATACTTTTTCAAGATAAAAATATATTTATGACAGACTATTGCGCTAAAATCATCGGTTGTTGAGTTACAAGCGACCCGATGTACAAAAACGCTCCAATTTGACAGCCTGCCAGTCCGCCATTTGAAATATTCATTTATTTAAACCACCAACATATCAACCAATTATTGGGGGGAGAACAGAATTTTTTACAGTAAAAACATACGTTAATAGGCATAAAAAATATAACACTCAAGAAACTACAGAATTACCTAACAGATTTTCAGAGGACCTTGAGACAAGTCACATTTGTATTGAATATATCAATTCTGTTTTATACATTGTTCAGAAAGTTATACATAGAATATAAGGGATTATGTAGAAGTACGTTGGTCCTGGGAGTTGGTAAATAGCACATGTTTCTGGTGAGACATCTTGGTATATTAAATTGCAGGCGACTGAGAATATTCGGATAATCATAGTGGGTGTGAATAACCCTAAACAAAAATATTAAAGGGTGTATTTTTCTTCTATGGTCTAAACTTAGCATATCATGCCTCTTTAATACTGCGGAATACCTATTTCTGGATAAGTACCATCTATCCTGTAAAACATATATTTGAGAAACTTGCTTTGTACTTTTTCTAATGAGTCACAAGTCGTCACATTGCAGGGATTATAAATAGGTAGTTCTAGCGTATTCAAGTTTTGAAATCACAAATGCATTATACAACATGAGTAGAGTCTTTATGCTATCAAGACCACGAGTTGCGTAACACAAAACCCAGACTTTTATTTACAGGATTTAGATTATTTACATGCGGATTGAAACTGAAAGTTGTGTCAAAGATGACTCAAAGATCTTTAAATTCTCTTACATTTGGCAGTGTTGTTCGGTTAACCTCATGATATTCTATCCGGCGTTGTTTTCTCGAAAATGTCATGCGGGTATACTTGGATGCGTTCATGGATAGGTTATTATGACACCAAATTATTACCTGGTAACTAGAGAATAAATTTTCAAACCATCGGCATATAACAGAAAGTTGCAATCACTTAATGGGCTTTGCTCCTCAGATCTCTCCTCCATAATGCCGCCGCGCGATGAGCCTGCCAAACAAACTCAGCCGACTTCCGCGTCCCATCCTAACCGTGTCGAACTACGTACAGCAAGAACTCGCCGATACGACCGCTTCTTTGTCCCTAGGGTGTCGAGATTGTAGAAGAATCTATAAGAGGCGACTTTTCCCAGTCCTACTAACTTTACACAAACCAAAAATTTGATTAACAAAGTTCCGTTGGGAGCCTCATAGCAGTCGCGGTGCTCTGACATTTAGGCTTCTGCCTGCGCCGATGCTCCGTTTTTAAACAAAAGTTTTTACATTTTACGCTTATAAAGGACTCATAAAGAGCTTCAAAATGAGATATCACCTGACCCCCGCCCATTCCGTTTAAAAAAAAAATAATAAAATTTTCAACTGGCACTATCACGCTAAAATTCCATTACCCCAAATTTCAGCTTGCTAACTTGACGTGTTATAATAGCACATGTTTCTGGTGAGACATCTTGGTATATTAAATTGCAGGCGACTGAGAATATTCGGATAATCATAGTGGGTGTGAATAACCCTAAACAAAAATATTAAAGGGTGTATTTTTCTTCTATGGTCTAAACTTAGCATATCATGCCTCTTTAATACTGCGGAATACCTATTTCTGGATAAGTACCATCTATCCTGTAAAACATATATTTGAGAAACTTGCTTTGTACTTTTTCTAATGAGTCACAAGTCGTCACATTGCAGGGATTATAAATAGGTAGTTCTAGCGTATTCAAGTTTTGAAATCACAAATGCATTATACAACATGAGTAGAGTCTTTATGCTATCAATACCACGAGTTGCGTAACACAAAACCCAGACTTTTATTTACAGGATTTAGATTATTTACATGCGGATTGAAGCTGAAAGTTGTGTCAAAGATGACTCAAAGATCTTTAAATTCTCTTACATTTGGCAGTGTTGTTCGGTTAACCTCATGATATTCTATCGAGCGTTGTTTTCTCGAAAATGTCATGCGGGTATACTTGGTTGCGTTCATGGATAGGTTATTATGACACCAAATTATTACCTGGTAACTAAAGAATAAATTTTCAAACCATCGGCATATAACAGAAAGTTGCAATCACTTAATGGGCTTTGCTCCTCAGATCTCTCCTCCATAATGCCGCCGCGCGATGAGCCTGCCAAACAAATTCAGCCGACTTCCGCGTCCCATCCTAACCGAGTCGAACTACGTACAGCAAGAACTCGCCGATACGGCCGCTTCTTTGTCCCTAGGGTGTCGAGATTGTAGAAGAATCTATAAGAGGCGACTTTTCCCAGTCCTACTAACTTTACACAAACCAAAAATTTGATTAACAAAGTTCCGTTGGGAGCCTCATAGCAGCCGCGGTGCTCTGACATTTAGGCTTCTGCCTGCGCCGATGCTCCGTTTTTAAACAAAAGTTTTTACATTCTACGCTTAAAGAGCTTCAAAATGAGATATCACCTGACCCCGCCCATTCCGTTTAAAAAAAAAATAATAAAATTTTCAACTGACACTATCACGCTAAAATTCCATTACCCCAAATTTCAGCTTGCTAACTTGACGTGTTCAAAAAATAATGTATACATAAGGGGAGGCCTTTTTGAAAAGTCTGTATACTATTTATCTTTGTTTTTGATTATCTTCAAAGGTTAGAGCTATCAATTCATCAATTCAAAGTGTGTCCCAAAGATTCGCAGAAAATTTGAATTAAATAGAGAACTTAGATTTTCTTTAAAAAGTTATTATTTATTTTTTTTGTTTGTTGAATCAACAGTGTATGGAGAACATTTGGCATATGACCTCATCGCCTTTGCTGGCACATTCGTTTCAGAAAATTTTTCATAATTATTCTGCGTAAATGTTGCTCAATTTCGTAAAAGCATCGTTGAATTTTCTCCTTCAATGAGCATTTGTATGAGGGTTTGTTAGCTGCGTGGGATGAACAGAGTCAACCTACTTGACGTCATTCTTGTTGCAGGTGGCGAGATTGCTGTTAGACTCCGGCGCGCAAGTGAACATGCCCACAGACAGCTTTGAGTCCCCGTTGACGTTAGCCGCATGCGGCGGCCACGTTGATTTGGCCATGTTGCTCATCGAGCGAGGGGCCAACATCGAGGAAGTCAACGATGAAGGATACACGCCGCTTATGGAGGCTGCCAGGGAGGGGCACGAGGAGATGGTACATCTGCTCCTCGGACAAGGTAAAATGCAAATTGCGCAAAGAGTGGTTGTACCAAGAGAAATTAAATTAGCGAGAGAGAGAGATATGTAACCCGAAATAAGGCGTCCACAAAATAGCTAATAGCGTCTAAATACGTGCTGTTCTTATTTGGTCAAAGATAAATGCGGTGTTGTCAGATAAATAATCCTTTTTGGGTAAATTCATTGTCCGTCGCTTGAAATATATTTTTCTTTCGATAAAGTTACAAATCACACTTCGCGAGTGCTCTCAGCATGATATAAACAGAAGTTATTTTCAAACAGTTATCACATAGCTATCGAACTTTTAAGCGGAATAGTACACGATTCAGTTTAACGACGAAAGAGAAAGGTCAGCTTGAATTTGACGTGGATGCCAGTTATCTAGACTGCCTTGCCTTAAGAATTGTACTTATTTCGTATAGCTTTTGACGTAACCACCAAAAACCGTGAAAACAACTGAACTTTATCCCGCTCAGTATAAATGTAGCATTTTCCAAAACGTTTTGTCAGTTCGGCAACACCGCATTGGTATGAGCAAAACCGTGAGACGTTTGTTTGTGTAAGCTCAAATACATACTTTTGTTTTAGTTTTATCTCACCGCTATGAAAATTGTTCCGTATCAGTCTTCCACATTTATACTTTTCACTGTCAGCAAAGAGTAGTTATATAGAGATGAGCAGACAGACACGGCGAATAAAATTAGAGAGAGATAAGAGATGACTCCAAAAGATAATACTTTTTGGGTGCATTTATTGACCGTCACTATTAGAAAACTCATTTTTTTATTCAAATTTAATTATGTTGGGACATTTATTTATGGTGTGATTATTTATCATCCATTTTCAAGTTACGAAATATATTTTTTTTTTCAACAAAGTTATAAATCACCTTAGCCTAGCTTTAAGATGTTATGCTTATTTAGTTCGTATGACTTTCTGACGTAATCAGTAATCACCAAAGTCCGTGAAAACCTGAACTCCATTCTGCTTAGTATAAATTTACGTTTAATAAATATTTTATGGCAGCTTGACGACATCACCTCGGTAGCTAAGGATGGTCCGCAAATAGATCGCTGTTTTTATTTCTAAACCAGTAATCGTCCAAGCGCCGACTGCAAAGTTTTGGCTACATCACGTACTCTTGCGGAATGTTACTGGTCAAGTCGGCAAGTTTTCTGTTTAGCATCAAAAGATGTAAGGTGTGTGAGAAGTTTTTATCGTATCACATTGGTGCGCGATGGCATAACAAAAAATGTATGATTGGCTTCCCTACTTTAATGCAGGCCTCTCTCCCAAGGTCAGTGACGTATGATTTGTGCTTACCCATGCTGACATTCGATGTCGACAGTCTGTATTAAAGATATTTACCGAAAGTGAGTGAAAACAACAGTCCTCTATCACCTAAATCGTGTGTGTATGCCTGAGCGAGTAGCAGCTGCGTGTGCAATCTACTTTTAGTCAGTCTGTTTACTTATTTCGTATGGCATCACTTTTTGGAATTAATGAAAATAGTTCCAGTCTGAAATGTAAATTTAAATCATCTAAAAGGTGTTTCAAGGGGAACTTTTGGATTTAAATACGTCATTTTCTAACGACTTGACCTGGACATGTTCATTTAACAAAACAATTATTTTAACTTGCCAATTAACTAATGCCGAAACGTGTTATCAGGTGCAAACATCAATGCACAAACGGACGAAACGCAAGAGACGGCGTTGACGTTGGCCTGTTGCGGCGGTTTTACCGAAGTGGCTGACATCCTGCTGAAAGGCAGCGCCGACATCGAGCTGGGCGCGTCCACACCTCTGATGGAAGCCGCGCAGGAGGGACATTTGGACCTTGTGCGCTTCCTACTGGAGAACGGCGCTAACGTCCATGCGCAAACGCAGACTGGAGATACAGGTAAGACGTTTTTAATAAAAAAAATAGCTTCGCGCTCTTTAGGAAGCCGTTCTTCAACACACGCCTGACGAATAATTTAGACCAGGGTAATAATATTTTTGCCAGGGCATATGTAAAGACAGAAATCAAATCGGGCTAAATTAAAATATTTTTCTTTTGGTTAGCTGGGCTTATTTTATTGAATTATTTCAGCTTTAACGTACGCTTGCGAGAACGGTCACACAGACGTAGCGGACCTACTTCTCCAATATGGCGCCGATCTGGAGCACGAGAGCGAAGGGGGCCGTACGCCTCTCATGAAGGCCTGTCGAGCCGGACACCTGTGCACCGTGCAGTTCCTCATCTCCAAAGGGGCCAACGTCAGGTAAAAATATTTGTCAACTGTTGATGAGATATAAAAACTACAGATCAGGATGGTCGCTACGTTGGACTAAACGGGATGAGTTTTAGATTTTACTTTGACTTCTATTTGTGATTTTCCTGAATCAGTCAGAAGACGTTTTTATAGAAAATTGTATGACAATTGCCGTCTGAACTCTCTCTATATTTGTGTTTGCTTAAGACGTTACACGTTTTTTTAGTAGTGTTCCAAAATAGGTTTGATATTGAGAAATCTCACGTTGAATAACTATATAGCTTTATGAAGCTTAGGGCTCAATCAATACACATTTTTCCAGAAATTTCGTTTTATTTGGGAAGTATGCCTATCTTGCAATGTCTTCTAAAAAGCGGTGATATTAAAAAATAGACGTTGTCTAATCTTGTAATTTTTATTAAATCTTTTGAATCGACCAGAACACATTTTTCTCGGAAAGTATAAGAGAAAGGCGCGTTGAACAGAATGAGAAGTTTTGCTTCTCAAATCGGGTAAACAAAGGTAGTAGTCTTTTAATGCCAGGTAGACAGAACCATATTTTGATTTGGTTTTGTGTACGCTACGGAATTCATTTTGTACTTGCTAAAAGCTCTTCTACTAAGAAAAGTTAATTTGCATACAAAAAACAAAACACTACAAAGTTTTACTTTCCACCCGATTCATTATTGCCAACATTGCAGACTAACATGAAAATGCCACTTGCTGATCAGCTGTTCACGTCAGTAGACGTCAAAGCGTGATGGATAGTCGTGAAATAGGGTATACTTTGGTACACTGAGATAATACACAATATCCAGGCTAAAGTAAAATACCTTGCAAAATTAGTCACACAGGTCTTCAATATTATCATGAAAAGTTTATAGAATTGAGTTCTGCTATCAAGCAACAGGTTAACTTGGCAAAGGAACAGTATTTAAGCAAAGTGCAGGACTCAACCTGTGGCGACCTCCAATATTTTTGGAATTATTTTGATGTGACTAATCGCTGTTCGCGGCTGCCTATTAAAATGTGATTTAATGAGGATACCTACAATTCTCCAAAAGATATTGTGAATTGTATTGCCACTTCTTTCGGTAATGTTTTTGCTCCAGCTAGTTCAGAAGGTTGTAATTTAAATGATAATGCTGCGTGTAACCATTATGCTCATTTTAAATCTCTGCACAAGAAATTATATTTGTGTCTACAGGGTGTTTCATTTTATTGTTGCATAACTTTAAGATTCGATAGAACTTTTAAAATTAATGCATAAAGTCTAAATAAACATGGGTCGAAAAATGCGTGGCTTCCGAAATACAGGGTGTTTAAATTTACTTTCTAAAATAGTTTTTTTTTACATATTTCGAATAATATTTGATGTATAACAGTAAAAATTGGTATACGAGGGTTTTTTGGTACGACAAAACGAACCATGGGCATAGTTTTACTGTAGCCGCTAGAGGGCGCTCTCTACTGTACCTGTAGTGTATTAAAATGACCGAAAAAATTTTCTTAGTGCAATTTTTTGCTTTTTGAATTAAAAAACTGATTCTTCGCACTTTTCAACATAAAAAAGCTCTCCTGTGAATTTTCGTTATAGCTAGCCGTTTTTGAGATATATAGATTTTTAAGGTTCGATGCATTTTTATTCATTTATGGGAAAATAACGTTAAAAAGTCAGTATCTCGATAATTTTTAGAAGTAGGCTGTGCCTGCAAACATTTTTGAAATTGAAAGCAGAATAAGGTTAAACGTCAATTAGTTGACAGTTAGTTTTGTTGTCTGTTGAAACCTGAAACGTTTTTTTGCAATTGTGAATGCACGAAATTTAGTTTCTTTTACCTGTTTTTTTTTGTAAGTTTTATAAAAATGCCATTTTTATTCTCCAATCAAGAGTTAGCGGATATTCATTTTGTGTATGGCTTTGTAAATGGAAACGCAGTAGAAGCAGCCAGAGAATACGCACGAAGATTTCCAAAGAGACAACATCCAGCTCGCTCAGTTTGTAAGAGTGCATCGCCAAATAATTGAAAATGGTTTTGGAAATCTCCAAAGGGATCAAAACATAAATGTTCGTCAGCGCAGATTTACCCGTATGATTCTGCGTGAGTTTGATAGAGATCCGACCTCAAGTGTTAGGAGAGTTTCTGGTGCCTTGGGAATTTCAGCAAGCCATGTTCACAGTGTTCTTAGAAATGACCATAGACGTCCTTACCATTTGCAACCTGTGCAAGGACTACAGCCAGGGGACGGAGAACGAAGAATCACATTTTGTCAGTGAATTCTTGATAGAACTGATAATAATAGGGAGTTTTTAAGTAACGTTTTATGTACCGATGAGTCATGCTTCACTAGACGTGGAGTGGTAAATTTTCATAATCAACATATTTGGTCGCATGAAAATCCGCATGCAGTTCGGGAAAGAAATTTTCAGCATGAATTTAGTGTGAACGTGTGGATTGGTATCTACCGTAATCGACTATTTGGACCCTACCTTTTGCCTGCAAGGTTAAATGCTGCGACCTTCTTGGAATTTTTAAAGGCTGAACATGCAAATATGTGGGATGATGTTATGTTAGATTTAAGAAGATTGGCTTGGTTCCAGCTTGATGGTTGTCCAGCTCATTATTCGAGAATAGTTAGAAACTGGCTGGACAAAAATTATCCAGAAAGATGGATCGGCCGTGGAGGACCAGTCGCCTGGCCTCCACGATCCCCTGACCTAAATCCATTAGATTTCTTTGTGTGGGGATTTCTAAAAGGAAAAGTGTACCAGACATGCAATGCATGTGATGAAATAAGGCCTTATTTGAATAATACTATACCACGTTCGATCATTCGTAGATGTGAATTGTGTATTGAACAATTGGGTTTACATTTCGAGCAACTACTTTAGATTTTGTGTTTGTCCTAACTATCCAATAGCATTTTAGTTGTAAATAATTAATTTAATTTGTTAAAAATAATATTGGAAAATTAAACAAATTAATATTCTGTTTTTTTGTGTTTATTTGGAGTTGGGAATTATTGCTGTGTTTAAAAACACAATCTAAACGATCATCTTAATTACTTGTAATGCCCAAATCGAAAATGTAAAAAAAAATATTATTTTCCCATAAATAATTAAAAATGCATCGAACCTTAAAAATCGAAATATCTCAAAAACGGCTAACTATAACGAAAATTCACAAGAGAGTTTTATGTTGAAAAGAAGAATCAGTTTTTTTAGTCAAAAAGCAAAAAATTGCACTAAGAAAAATTTTTCGGTCATTTTAATACACTACAGGTACAGTAGAGAGCGACCTCTAGCGGCTACAGTAAAACTATGCCCATGGTTCGTTTTGTCGTCCCAAAAAACCGTTGTATACCAATTTTCACTGTTATACATCAAATATTGTTCGAAATATTTTAAAAAAACTATTTTAGAAAGTAAATTTAAACACCCTGTATTTCGGAAGCCACGCATTTTTCGACCCATGTTTATATAGACTTTATGCATTAATTTAAAAGTTCTATCGAATCTTAAAGTTATGCAACAATAAACTGAAACACCCTGTATAAAGCTCAAAAACTAACTTCTTGTCCATATAAGTTACGGCCCTTTGTTAAAGACTGTATTCGTTTTGTCCATGCCATTATTATTCAATTTACCACAAAAACATTTAAATATGCAGGAAAACTGCAACAGTGTGCCCTATTTTCAAATCTGGGGATCGTTCTATTATAGTTTACTATAGAGCAATTTGCTTATTTGTCTTGATCTAAAAACGCTATAATATAAAAAAATCTGAGGTTGGCTGAACTTGTAACTACATTCTTTCAGGAAGTATAAGAGGAATGCCACTTGGACACTGTTTCTTAAGTTAAGCTTGTATAGTAAATTTTTCTGAAAACCTATCATATTTAAAAAACATCGGACGTTGATAAGACGAGTTTAATTTATATTTTTTGTTATTTAGGCGGCAAACCACGAACAATGATCACACGCCCTTATCCTTGGCTTGCGCCGGCGGACACCTGCCTGTGGTTGAGCTTCTGCTTAGCCACAATGCGGACCCCAACCACAAGCTGAAGGACAATTCAACCATGCTGATCGAGGCTGCCAAAGGGGGACACACCAACGTCGTACAACTGCTTCTAGACTATCCCCATTCCATGCAAGGTTTGTATCAGCAATATAATTAGGAAGTTTCCTGTAGTCGAAAATACTGCTAGTTTCATTTGCATGTATAACTGGTGTCTTTCACAAATCTAAAAGAATTATTCCGATAGTTTAAAATTTAAGGAAGTTAGGACATTTTCTGTGTGGGCTGCTGTGGCCGATCGCACTCGCGCTTTTTTGTTAGGCCGTGACATGACATGAGTTTTTTTTCCTTTTGCAATGTATTGTTTGTATCTCAGCGTATACTGCTGTGCAATATTATAGATACACGCATTAAAAAGTCGTAAGATATGACCGAAAATAGAAATACTCGCTAAATTTTACAAAAAAATATGACAAAGAACAAAATGGCGGATTTAATATGGGGGACAAATTTGCAAAAAAATGTTTTGATTCAGCTCAAATTAAGATTCAGATGTTTTCAGGCTTGCTATTGATGGACTTCATGTTGATTGTTCAAAAATTGAAATAGCGCTAAGTTGGCAAACAATTTTATGATTTTATGATGTAGGTTTCAAAAGTGTTTTTAAAATCGCCTGTAACGAATTAAATATTGATTCTTGAAAAAATGTCAAATGCGCTCAAATTACAGTTATAAATTTTTTAATGTATAATTTATTTAATGTCACATAATTGCCAATTTTGGAGTCAGCTGCAGTCCAAATTGACATGTTTTTTAATTGGGTGACTGATAAACATTTAAGCTCTTTTTGAATTCACTTATTACGGCTCGGCTCGTAAATACGGAGCAGAACAATGATTTTACGCGGCAGACGCATGGTTTTATGGTGGCGATGGTAGCTGGTGTCACGTGACGTCATCACTCAATCTTACGCTTCAACAAGATTATTATCCAGATAAGAAACTTCTGGGTGTCGTATTTTTGTCATTTTTCAGCATATCAAAACTATTTTCAGTTCTGTATTTAAACCATAATTTTAAGTGTGTTTCAAAAAATAGGAAACTTCCTCATTACTACACTATTTTTCACTATACAACATCGCATCAAAACGTGTCAACAAAGAATAGCTAACTTTCAATACACTTCGTATATTTCATTCTCATTCTCATTTCACCAAATTTATTATTGCTCACAGTACATACCTAGTATTCACTTGCTGATCATACCTCGTTTAACATCAAAACGCAACAGAGTATCGTGAAAAATATATTTTACGTTCTTTCTCTTCTATATTAAGTCATAAGCTCTGATAATAAACCTAGTTTTCTGTATAAACGGCAACATTTTCGTACCTTTACCTGCTGTGTCAACATTTCCTCGTTACCCATGAATGTTCTACAACTATACCTGTCTCTGTTAGTATGCCAACTCACTCGTCATGGGCATTGCGTTTGTGTTTGTTGATCTTTGTTATAAACTATAGCCTGGAAATATAATTGGTAATGTCAAAATACCCTGCTAAATTTATTGGGGTAATTCCAAAACGAGGATGGAAATAATGGTCCTCTATTACCCACTTAGTTTATGCAGGCAGTAGCAGCTTCATTTTAAGATCAAGTTCAGTTTTGCCCAAGGTACAGTTAGTCCATTATTTTTACAAACATTACCGCCAAAATCTGTAGACAGACCTATACGCTATTATATTCATATGCACTTTATATCATGTTGTAGAATAATGCCAAAATTTATCATTTTTCAAATATAGGTGGAGCCACGGGCGCAACGAATCTTAACATGTTACCTGGACAAGTCGGTAGCAGGGAGTCACCAGTGACCAGTCAACAAAATGGCGCGTCTGCTGTTGGCTTTTTCCAACCACCCGCAGGTAAGTTACTATTATAAAAAGTTGTAAATATGTATACTATTCCTAACTCAACCATACAAGTGAATCGGAGGAATTTAAGAGAAATTGTATCTATTAAGCACTTTTCTCACCAGATGCGAAAATCAACCTGACGGAAATTCGATTTCAACCAGTTTTTGGTTGCATTGAGTCTGATGATGCCTCGTACATTGTTAATACACTCATCACACTTCTTGTATCAACTGCAGATCTTATGTAAAGTTTTCAATACTGCTGCTCCAACTGAAACAAAAGCGCGATGAAGTAACTCACAATATCATTCATAGATGACTCCGACGACAGTTCCGGTAACTGGTCCCATTGTCGTCTCTTTGGCGTGAACGCTTGCATTTGAATATAATCTGATTACGGCCGGGTTACGGTTGTAAATTCCTTTCGAAGAGAACGATCCATTATCAAATGTAAATTTTATTGACTGACATTTAATTGAATTTAATAGCACCAAATATACAAATATTTAAGAGCAAATTAAGAACTTTCCAGTTTATATCAAACTTAAATGTGATTTTTATGTACGTGTTAATGTAATATTGTAGGTTGAAGCTAAATACAAACCAATTCTATTTTGTTCTTTTGTTTTATCCTCAGCCGTTTTGCAAGAAGTCCCTGAAGCGGTGCGTATTGTCCAGCAAGAGGATTCGAACAACCCTGCTATTGACGTCGGGGCGAGTTCGAAACACCAGGTGCAACAACAAGCAAATCGCCCGGCGGTGGATCCGCAGATAACGCAGGGTAATCGAAAGACTGTGTTGCTACTGCCAAAGAGTAGGTCCACAGGTAATAAGGATACCTTATGCTCTGCTCCTAACCCCTAGTGCTGCATTTGATTTTTTTTTTATTTTTCTTCATAATCATTACTGAAATCACCATGCTCCAGCATTTTTTACACAATGTAATATTTAATCATAATTTCTGTTATACCGGGTGTTTTAAATTCGACTCTCACCAGTGGGATCTCGAAAATAGAATGTCCTAAGTAGCTCTTGAAATTGCCAGTGCTTTTATAACCAAAAACGAACTAAGATATGTAGAGTTAACAAGAGACAAAAGAGACAAAAAAGTTGTATTAGCTGCTTAATTCGAAAATGCGGCTGTCCCCCGAGACGCCACTGGAATTCATAATTGTTTTATAGTTAGTGCTAAGTTGGCGTCTTATTGCAATGAACAATACTGCCAAAATTCAACAAAATCGGCGCAATAAATAATAAATGAACATTTTTATAAAACTCTGAAAACGAAACTTTTGAGGACACCTGTATATGATTTATAAAATACTAAATAAACTTATCCTTGATGATTTCTCGAGAAAAATAGCCAGAAAATATTGTAACGCTTCCTTTCCGCAAAAAGTCCAGAAAAGATGGAATGCAATGAAGATTCCAACTTTTCTGCACAATCACAGAAAGGGGGTTACAATTAGCTTCCGGTAGCTCAGTCGGTGGCATGAAGACATCTACAGGCGTGTAGCTGTGTGTCGACCATGGCATGGCTAGAGGATAGAAGAACAAACAGAACACAAAAATTTAATAGATTTTATTTAACAAAAAAAAAAAAAGGCATTTTCATTACATTACAATTTTACAAAAATAACAAAATAAGTTTTACATCTTTGGCGCTGCTATAACGCTATCGACTTATCTTTCGCTGGTCCATTTTTACTCGACTGAAGCCAGGATGGCCAGGGGCTTGAAGGGGAGGTCCCAGTTATGGGGGTGACCTCCATATAGTGGCTTCACAACCAGTTGTAGACGAAGTTAAAGGCGATGGCGCTGCCAAGGTACATGCATGGGTGAAAATATTGGCCAAGGCTAGGCAAAGTGAAATGGAAAGAGAAAGGGGGTGGCCCCAATCATTTTTGTCCTATACGGACAAACATTCTAGAAAATTCTAGCACATGGTGCTATATAACCTTGTGCTACTGAGAAGAAATTTCTAGCCGTTGTTCGATCGGCGGCTCAAGTCAAAAGGAAGCGCGAGGAAGATCGCAGATCAGGAACTCCGCATCAAGCGCTCCAAGCGGAAAATTTTCCAAGCAAAAAAGCTAGAGATGGGATTAATGAAATGATAATCGAGAAGTGATTTAATAAATACGATCGGACGGTGAAACCGTTACAATATACCTCACCTTCTTACCAAACGAAACGTTCCTAATTTTTGACAGGTTGTGTCCTCTGGTAGTGCTCTGTGCTCCTGTCAGAATGAAAAATAATAAAATACTTCTATTCGCAGGCACGGTGTACGATGGAACGCTAACCTCGGCCGAAGCACAACAGGTCCGGACTCAGCCCGTTGGCGGCGGAGACCTAGATGACGAAACTTTTGCCGCGGCCGCCGCTGCCGTGGCAGCTGCGAGCGGTGGAGGCGGCGACTTGTTTGCTGCCCCCAAGGAGGAAGCCGGTACGGGTACGAGTGCGCAGGCGCCCGGAGGTGGCGTAGGGTTGGTGGATTTCATCAAGAGCCGCAAGAAGCAGTACGCGGCCGCGCATCAGGACGAGGGCACGACGCAAAAGCAGCAGATTCTGGAAGAGTTGCAGGTAGGTAAATGGCGTGGAATTGAAATATCCGTAACAAGCAGCTAGTGCCGTATACACCAGGTTGCATATTAAGACAAAAATGTTTGCTTTCCCATTTTTGAACGGGTCAAGTTAGCGAGTTCAAATTCGAAACGATAAAATTGACGCATGAATGATATTACGTTAACGTAGAAAAGTTTCAAAATGGCGGACTAGCAGGCTCTAGATCAGGGTTTCCCAACCTTTATTTTTTTTTGAGGCTCCCCGGACTATAAATTATATTTTCATGCCCTCCTTTACTTTTTCAATAAATACAAAAAAAAAACGCAGATTATATAGGTACAAAGACTTTTATTATAATTCTAATAAAGAAACTTTAAAAGTTTAAATAAACTAATAAATGTTTTTTATCGAAAAACTTGAATAAAATAAGAGTAGGTACTAATGACACACTTGAGATCGCATGTTCTGTACCAGTTGGTTGATTCTAGGTTCTGTTTTGGCCAGAGCTATCATCAGGTCGATATCGACATCAAGACGATTTCGCTAATTAGTTTTAATTACAACTAGAGCAGAAAAGCCTGTCTCACATAAGTAAGTTGAAGAAAAAGGAACTAGTATTCGTAAAGCAAGAGCAAGTGTTGAATTAACAGGCAATCTTTTGATCCAAAATTTCTCCAATGTTAAAAGGTGGAAGTCATCTTTCATGGACGAATCAGCCTTCATTTCTAGAAATTCTTCCTTAACTTCTTCTGGTAAATGTGACACATCGACAACAAATGGATTTCTTGTCATGTGCCATATTGGTGACTCTGAATTGATGTCTCGATAGTATCGGCGAAATTCGTCTTCCAGCAAATGAGTTTTTATGTGATCAGAATCGAGATCCTCGCAAAGTAAATAACCGACTGTTTAAAGCGCTGCTCTTGATGTAGATTACAATCCTTATAGCCGAGTCCAAAGTCTGGCGTAATTTCTGTAGCAATGCTTTGGAAGCCAAAGCTTACCGATGAATAACACAATGTGAACTAACCATTGCAGAATTTTTTTCCTTAGGCTTTTTAGCTAAGCCCGATTGTACACCTATCATTGCAGGTGCGCCATCTGTGCAAAGTCCAATGAGTTTCTTCCAATCCAAATAATTTTTTCAACAAAATTTGACATTGAATTAAATATATCTTCAGCTGTAGTACCTGCTGTCAAAGACTGGGAGTACAAACTCTCTTGAATGATATCTCCGCCGATTTAACGAACATAAACTATTAACTGTGCACAATTAACGATATCGGTGGATTCATCGCAACTAATGGCAAAAAATGATGATAATACTACTTTGTTAATTATTTGTGACTTTGTCTGCTGCAATTTCATCGATTCTACGCTTGACTGTTATTTTTTTGCTGTGCATCTTCTCCTAAAATTATCTGCGTGGCTTTTAGGACAAATGGTTTTATTAATTTTGCACTGATAGTATGAGGATTCTTTGGCTGCTTTGCTATCATAAAAGCTATTTCAAATGAAGCTTTGAGATGCTGCCTGTGTGATAACTTCCCGATTTATCGTCTCATCCGCTTGAGTGCTTTAGAAGAAAAAAAACTATTCCGTCTTCAAAACCAGAGTAGGATGTTGTTGCTTCAAATGCCTTTCAAGGCGATTGGGCCTCATGCTATCGTTACTTAAAACTTTAAGACATATCACACACTGAGGCAATTGTAACTCGTCTTTTTCTACGAAGGTAAATCTAAACTTAACATAATCTTCGGAAAACGTTCTTTTTTACGCTGCCATTTTGCACGTATAACAATAAAATAAGTAACTAAGTAATAAATAAATAAGCAAAATACCTACATGTTATTACTAATTATATGCCCATTATTTTATCTTAATAACGTAATGTATTCAACAGTATATTTGCCACCGGGAGATTTATATTTTTGTTGGCAGGTTGACGTTATAATAGTAATTTTAAATATACTAAGTGACATATAAATCCGAACACCCAGTTTAAATGGTTTTATTTTAATAAAATTTTGTATAAGTACTTAATGAAGCATAATAAGTAAATGATAAAAATTTCAAAATGATTGCACTGCTTTAAAGCCCTTTGACCTTTAATAATGTGTGGATGCACCCTGATGTGCTACGCATTCTCCAACGCGCCTAGGCATGCTTCTGATCAGGTGGTCAATGTCCTCCTGTGGTATCTCATTCCAGGCAACCACCAACTCCTCTCGAAGTGCTTCTAGAGTCTGAGGAGGACGTTGCAAATTGAGCAATCTCCTACCCATCATATCCCACACGTGCTCAATTGGGGATAAGTCGGGAGATCTTGGTGGCCATGGTAACAATGTGACATCATTATGTTGAAAGAAGTCTATTGTGACTCTTGCAACATGTGGTCGGGCATTATCTTGTTGGAAAGTTGGATCTGCCAGGGTGTCAAGATAGGGTAAAAGATGGGGTTCTAGAACTTCGTGGATATAACGCTGCGCGTTCATGTTACCTCTGATGAAGATTAAAGGTGACCTGGAACCATAAGCTATAGCACCCCAAACCATAACTCCAACAGTGTGATGACCATGTCTTTCAACAAAAAACTGTGGATTCCTCCTTTTACCACGTCGCCGTCTAACCCTGGCACGACCATCGTGCATGCCTAAATAAAATCGAGACTCGTCACTAAAGACAATACTGTTCCATTCCTGATCCCAGAGTGACCGTTGTCTGCACCACTCAAAGCGATTACGTCGGTGTTCTCGAGTTAAAGGGAGGACTCAGTGTGGCCGGTATGAAAACAAGCCAAAACTTCTCATTCGTCGGTAAACACTTCGCATGCCAATAGGTCTTCCGTGTTCTGCAAACCATTCATTTGAAATGGACCTGGTAGTGGAGAAACGGTCCCTTAAGGCCAATAATCTTAGGCGGCGATCTTCACGGTCTGTTGTTCTACGGCGGCGTCCAGTGCCCCTTGCTCTTGCGTACGGCCTTCTCGAAGCCATGCCTGACAACACCTAACCACAGTGTCTACACTTCTTTGCACTCTAACTGCAATTGCCCGAAAAGAAAGTCCAGCTTCCCGAAGTCCCACTATACGGCCCCTATCAAACTCACTAAGTTGACGAAATCGTACAGGTCTCCGTACTCTAGGCATCGTAACCGATCGTAAAGGATGTCAAGAACCAAAATCCGCCAACGTTGATTCTTTACTGCGGGTGAAATATTCATTTTTAGAGCGTTAGTGAATTAAAAAAAAGCAGTATAAAAACCGGAATGTCCAACTGATAAGGCAGAACATTTTTTCACTTGTTATTTACAGTAAGATAAACCCATTCACCAACTTTTATTAAAATAAAACCATTTAAACTGGGTGTTCGGATTTATATGTCACTTAGTATATATTTGGAATCAATATTAGGTACTTAAAGTTCGTCGTTTCAAAATGATTTCGCCACGTTGCGTTGGTTTGATTGTGATGTGGTAAAAATGTCCCAATGGCTGATCTATGAACGCGTCTAAGCTCAATTGAAAATTTAGTAAATTAAATAAAAATGGTAACTGAAATTTGTAAATACACAAACTTACCTTTTAACAGTGAGATACAATAATTTGACACACTCCAACAGATTTCTCAACAAAACATGTACATCGAAACGTCAAATTTTTCGCAAGTTTGTGGGAAGGAGTGTCACGGATGCTCATCCGCGTCTGGTAGGTACACATTTGTATTCTAAGTGATGAATGTTAAGCGGAGCGCGTGCGCGCGGATTTCATGTTGTTAGTTGTCGAAACTTGTATAAACTGCGATTAACGATGCCGGGTTTTGAAAAAGCGGTTGACAGAATAAGTGAATATGATATTTAATTTCTAATTTTATGCGTGTAAATTGAACATTACATTGTAATGTTATTTGTTAATGTTGTTTGTTTAATTTTTTTTTGTTTTTCCTTTCTAAAATGCAAACGCTCTCCGCCCCCCTTGACATCTCTCTATGCCCCCCTTGGGTGGCGCGCCCCCCTGTTGGGAACTTCTGCTCTAGATGAACTTTTTGAATACAAAACATAAACATTTTGTTGCAGAAAGTGGAACGTGAGTTACAGGGCAAGAGCCAATCTGCTGCGGAGACTGTAGCAAGTCACAACCATATCCTGCAATATGCCATTTCGCAGGAGCAGTGCACTTCCACCACTACTGGAACAGCAGGTGCGGCTGCATCCTCGGCCAATAACACACTGCCACATATGCACATTGATATCGCCATGCAGCAGCAAAAACAACAACAAGGTTAGTATTCTCAATATGAAAAATATTCGAAGATATTTTTGCGGGAGGCTGTGTCGGCTAATCACGAAAGGAACGCTACGGACAAATTCATGAAAAAGAGGTTAAAAGTTAGCAATTTGCGGTGTACTTGCAATTTGGTATTTCAATGATGCTATGATCGATGAATAAATATAAAAGTGCACGCCCTCTTTGGCGAAGTGAAGTGAACAGAAACATTTTTTTGCTGGGCTCCTTTGCACACAATTTTTAATAAATCAGTTATACAAATTACCAGTTTTGGTCGATTTTGGTAACCAGCGCCATACAGATGGTTTTGTCATCGTCGTACATGACATGCAAAAATGCGAAGTAAGTTCACAGTTCACTAGCATGAACAATTTTTTTTAATTTTCTTTTGTTTAAAGTGCAAAAAAGTGTTTTGTGTTTCCATTTGTTGTACCATTTTTTTTTTATTATGTTTTAATTATAATAGAATGCTCAAACTGAAAAACATTTGTTTTTTAGTTATGTTTTTTTTTTCAGATTTATTTAGCATTAATGCTACAATTTGGTTTGGTTTGCGCCATAATATCCATAATACACAGTATATCACAAAATGTCTTCAAGACTACATAAATTTCACTACTATGAATTCTGGTTTTCCATGAGTTATTTTTTCAATTTCCCTCCCTTTGAACATTTTCAAACTGACAGACATCTTGATATCATAACTTAATTTATTAAATTCGTGCAATCCCTTTTGACCTGCTCGTTATATTGCTACTGCAGTTTTGTAAATGAAAGTCTATACTTCCTCTAGTAGAATAATTGTGGCACTAATTGTTCAATACAATAAAATTTTCTCAGTGATTTGGTAGATGATTTTTCAACTTGAATATGAAAATGAAAACAAGTAGACTATGAAATTTTTGATATTTAACCATTGTACTTCTTTCAGCATAAAATTTATTCTAGTATATTTATTTTCATTTAAGATGATTCTCATACCTTTATCTTGTAATATTTGTAATTTTGAAAATACAGTTTCATTTGCAGTGAACAAAATAGTCAAACAATATAACAAATGAGGAAGAATGATAGTGTTGTACACAATTTTTTTAGGATAAACGCTTAGGCAATGCGAAATTCTGTAAAAGTAATTTATTTTCTTGGATATTTTTGAAATAATATATTCAAGGTGCCTATCAGATTTTAATTTACTATCTATGTATATGCCCAAATATTTATAATTTTTTCATTATTAATTGTAAGATTTATCGTATTTTGTTCTAAAGATTTTCCTATTAGCATATATTTTGTTTTGTTTGTGTTTAAAGTTTATTTACATTTAACCAATTTATTACGTTCTTCATATCAGTATTTAACAGCTGTATTACCGTTTCAATGTCTTTATTATATACACCTTGGGAAAAAACATTATTATACATTATGATGAGGAAGAGAGATGGAGATATACAAAAGTATGTGGGTGCGTGAAAGACACTCGATTGTAGGATCCTATGTGGCAGCGTCGGAGTGTGACGGACAACGGGGTAAAGTAGAAGAGTGATAAAAGAGAGAGATGACAGAACGGGCGCTGGCGCCTACCGCTTAGACGGATGCGCTCAACAAATGCGATTTGTTTCTCCCATTCGCAGAGTTGCCGATACCAATATGTCATATTTATAAGAAATCTAAGTCTACCCAAATTTCGGGAAAAATAGCTGCGGATTCCACATAAGAGTATTCCAAAAATGAAAAAAGTTCAAACTATTAAAATTATATTAATGTTTCATGGTTCAAATCATATTTTTCATGTTTGTATATTGTTGTATAAATGATTTTGTAATCCCTATTCTTGTTGCCAGTAGAGATACAACAGTATTGAGAGAAACAGTATTGAGAGAAATCATGGACCGCTAGATAGGGCTACAACTACCATATGACTATCAAATAGTAGTGATAAACAGGGTTTGTTTATAGCACAGTTGCCTGGTGTGGCGAATTTGCGCCATAGGGGCGATTTGACAACTTTGAAGGACAACTATAACGGTTACTATGGTGCCCGGTATTCGGGAATCTGGCAATACCTGATGATTCCTAACGTTTATTACGCCAGATTGTTTGCTGACTTGCGCAGTACAACATGACAATCAACGTGACTAAGCACCTGGGAACCCTGGTTTAAGGTGTTATATTTAAAGAGCTTGGGGCAGTTAGGTATCTAGGTCACATTTTTTAATGTATTTCGAGAAATCCGTAATGTTGAGTAAATACTAGATCACGTTTCTTGCTTAGTTTGCTGAAAATTCTACAATAGACGTACATTTTGAGAAACAGAGATTTGGTGACGACAAAATCGTAACAATATAACGCATTTTCGTAAAATAATTTCTTTGTTGAAAAGACTGTGGCTTGATTACCCATTGAACGAGTATAGTGTCCCGCTCCGCTTTGAATATTCGAAACTATACTCCAGCAGCATTCAGCTTCAATGTTATCTTTATGAAGTTCTAACGTCTAGGCCATGCTGATTAAAAGCTTGAATGAAACAACACTTAACTCTAAATTCCCCACAATTCGGGAAGCTCTACTCAAATTGGCAACACAGCGTATCTGCCTATTATTCTCATTCGTGATACAGGTCTGCGGTTAACGGTAGGAAATATGCACGAATAGCGATGAAAGTAGACGAGCCGATGCGCTGTTGCCAAGAAATGATTTCCCATGTATAACAATGGTTTTTCCTAAGGTGTATATATTAATGTATCATCAGCAAATAGTTGAATTTTGCAATGTTGTAAAATATCAGGAATATCGTTAATATATAAAATGAATAGTAATGGACCTAATTTGCTACCCTGTGCCACATCTACCGAAATGTTCTTAATGTTTGATAATGTATTGCCAATTTTAGTTCTTTGACTTCTATTGATTAAATAATTTTGTAATAAGTTCAATACTGAACCTTGAAATCCATAGCCATGCAATTTCGTTAACAATTTCTCCCTGTCAATAGTCTCAAATGCCCTCTTGAAATCTAAGAGCAATGTTACTGTAAACTTTTTTTCATCCATATTTCGCCTCCGTTCTTCTACCGGGTGGTCCATCTATCGTTTTTTTTTTGAGTTACTGGTTTTTTGGGATATGTCAAGACTTATTTCGCATCTGATTTGACAGAACATCAGTCCTATCATTCCGATTAACGAAAATGGTTGTGTATTCGCTTGAACAACGCTGGGAAATATTAAAACAATATTTCGAAAGTGGTGGTAATGTTGCAGATTGTGTCCGAAAATTACGTGCAAAAATGGGAAGAAATGAAGCACCGTCAGCACCGTATGTGAGGTATTTTGTGCAAAAAGTTCGTGAAACTGGTCTTCTTATTGACAAACCAACACGTGAGAGACCGAAAACGGTGCGTACACCCGAGAATATCGATGCTGTAGCTGAGAGTGTGGCAGAGTCTCCAAGCACATCAACGCGCCAACGTTCTCAACAATTGAACATTTCACGCACATCATTAGGTCGAATTTTGCATAAAGACCTTGGTATGAAGGCGTACAAAGTTCAATTGGTTCAGCAATTGAAGCCAACTGACCATCCAATGCGTCTTCGCTTCGCTTCATGGGCCTGCAATCAACTTGATGAAGATGTTGATTTTGGTCGAAAAATCATCTTTTCAGATGAAGCGCATTTTTATCTTGGCGGCTATGTTAATAAGCAAAACTGCCGCATTTGGGGTTCAGAGAACCCACACGCAATCGAAGAAAAGCCAATGCATCCAGAACGAGTGACTGTTTGGTGCGGATTTTGGGCTGGTGGCATCATTGGCCCATTTTTCTTTGAAAATGAAGCCGGAGCAGCAGTTACTGTGAATGATGAGCGTTACCGTACCATGATAAATGAATTTTTCTTTCCACAAATTCAAGATATTGATGTCGGTAACATCTGGTTTCAACAAGACGGTGCTCCGTGTCACACAGCAAACGCTACGATTGCTCTTCTGCGAAGTGTTTTCGGTGATCGCATTATCAGCCGAAATTCTGATGTTGTTTGCCGCCTCGGAGCTGTGATTTGATCCCATTAGATTATTATTTATGGGGTGTCATTAAAGACCAATGTTATGCCAACAAACCAGCAACAATTGGCGAAATAAAAGAGAACATACGCGCTGCCATTGCTGAAATACAGCCACATACGATTGAAAATGTGGTCAAAAATTGGACTGACCGTATGGGCTACTGCAAAGCCAGCCGCGGCAGTCATTTAAATGATGTTGTATTCCATACTTAATCGGAAGGATTGTACTTTCAAATAAAAAAAAAATTGGAAAAATATTTAAAGTTTTTTTTTTTATAGCATTTTTAAAAAAAAATTTTAAATGGACCACCCTTTACTATCATTTGAATTGCTGTTTCAGTAGAATACTTTTTTCTAAATCCTGCTTGAAATTTTGTCAATATCTTATGTTCTTCAATACATTCAATGACTTGTTCATATATGATTCCTTCTAAGAGCTTCTCCCTTGGAACCAGGTTATTTTCTAACATTTATACCCGTTATATCGATTTTTTCACTCTCACATCCCTGGTCTCCAGAGCAGTCAAAGTAACAATACGAAGTTTGTAACATCTCTTCGCGTTGCTTCACCTCAGTGGACGTAAATTTTTTTCAATTTATTTCACTAGAGATCCTTTTGGCGATTCCATGTTATTGGTTCCTTCCGAGATTATTGGAATCGATTTTCGAATCTTAGCGCAATTTGATTCAAACCGATCCAATTTCAATGCTATCAAGATCATCACGCACAAGTTATCATTTTCTGGAATCTCTGAGATAGAAAGAAAAAAATATATATTTTAAGACACTGGATTTTTTTCCAGTCCTGTTCCCGTACCACCAACCGCCCAGTCAGCCTCAGCAGCAACAATCGCCGCTGCAGGTGCAGAATACCTTCTATGCCGCAGGCGCGGTAACCCCAAAAAGTACCGCTGACGGTCAGCAAACGGGACAACAGCAGCAGTACTACTTCGCGCCGTTGCCACCCACACAGCAGCAACAGCCCCAGCAGCAGCAACAGGTCAAGTTCCAGGCGGTCACATCGCATGCTGAAGTCAGTCAGGTTTGTTGAAATTTACGTTTTCTCAATTGTTTCTTTTGACACGTAGCAGTTTTTCAACCTTAATAGACCTTTGAACATCTAGGTCCAAGTAAACGAATCAAGAAAATGTTGAAAAAATTGTTGAGCTATTAAGGGAAGACGGATACGTGCTAAAGCCGATGAATGCATTCAGAAGGAATATGCATGATTTTTTTCTTATATTTTCTATCGATCATTCACGTTGAACGCTGCATTTTGGGCGCGCTTCGCAGTGACGCCATACTCACGTTTTTTCATTTGATTGTATATTTGGTTAGATTACTGTTGGGTTTTTGATATACCATCCGTTTACGGAGTATGTATAGGTTACATTATTACAAATTACAATGGTCTGGTGGCGCTATTGCAGCGATAAGTTTGAGCGCTATTCAGAAGCGATCTAAACGTTGAATGGCGGTTTGATACATGTCACTGAGCTTGTAGTTATCAGCGTTACGATCAAAAATTAAGAACAATTAAAAATGTTCAAATTTTACCATTTTGTAGTATGAAGTGAACCTCTGGTAATTCAATAACTGAATAGAGATTGTTTTATACTAGTAACTTTTCTTCCATTTTCCTTCCATGTTCATGAATTTTGAAATTTTTTACATCAGCGTTTTTCTCTGTAACAATTGAACAGCCAATGAAACACTGGTATAGTAATTGTCAGTGTAAAGTAAGCATCCAGTGTCTGAAAGCCCACTCATCAAAGACATAATAATAATAAATTTTTTTATACTCCAACTACCACGAATGCCTAAGGCCCTAAGCACCCTTTGGGTACCGTGGGGCTATAGGGGGATACAGGGGAAAGGGGGAACGCCACACGGACTCTGGCGAGGGAACACGTGTGCATGCAACATGCACACATTCTGGCTCCGCCTGCGAGATCCGCCGGGTGGTACCTCCGCGTTCGACAGTCAGTGACCGTCTACCACCTACGGTCAATCACAACATCCATAGCCAAGAGAAAAATTTCTCCTGGGACGGGACTCGAACCCGCACAGCGCACGGCGGCTGATCAGGAGACCGAAGTCTACTACTGCGGCCACTGCTGCTGCCTAATGTCTTTATTATGTATTTATTCCCACATAAAGTTAGATGACGCATTGACTCGACATCAGTAACGTAATCATACAAGATTCGGCCTGCAAAACGTGGCATCACGTATATGTCTCACCGTCCATATGAACTGATTTGAAGGTAAAGACGGCGAGACATAATTGTGATGTCATGTATAATAATTTTTTTAAAATATTAAAAAAGCCATATTTGCAAATAAAACAATATATTCTATACATTAAAGACTTTATTTGACCGAAAGAAACACAAAAAAAATCCCGTCCCTGAGACACAATTTTATGCACTCTTCATCCGTAATCAACGTGTTTGAAAAGCAAAACCTGAGGACGCGTTATTGCAATATTATATGGATCATTCGCATAATGCGCGGACTTAAGATTTTCAATGACTTTGCTGCAAAAGTCCGGCAGAATTTGAGTGACGATCTGGGTTATGTTGACTTTTAGCGTATCGGTGGACCATCGTATTATTGTCGAATCATAAAATCATTTTTGCAGAACACCGCGATAAGCGATCGACCGAAGGCGAAGCCGGTCTCGAAGAAGGAGGGCAAGAACGTCCGTAAGCAGCAGCAGCAAGCTGCAGCTGCTGCCGCCGCAGCTGCCGCCTTTCAAGGCTCTTACACGCCCCAGCAACAAGCTCAGGTCTTCGGCCAGCTGCATTTGCAACAGCAGTTCCAGCAACAACAGGATGCTGCTAAGGAACAGCAACAGGCGCAACATCAACAGGAGATTCTCAGCGTGCAAGGTATGACGTTCTTTTTCATCGTGATTTTTAAGGTCGTGCATAATTTTTTTTTTTCACGTGTTTGCCTGTTTGAAGCAGTATTAATCTGATTATTTTGGGTGGATGATTTTATCAGAATGAAAACCACAGGAAAAGTTTCAGGTGTTACATACAAGTTGGAACTAGTCGCCACTGAAGCTTACACAAACATCTTTCGACTTTCTCTCAAAATTTCAAAAGTTATCACGATATTTTTCTGAATACAGGGCTAGATCTGGATTCTATAGATCAAGAAACGTTAGTGGTGAAGAACGAAAACCAAGTAAACCTTTTGACTGCCTCTATTCTTCAACAGTTCCATAGTACGCCTGCTTTGAGAGCCGCCTTTTTAGGATCACCGGTAAGAAACCTTTTTTTAAAATACGCATCCTGTCAAAAGTCAACTGTAAGAAATGACAATATTTTGAACTCTTCTAAAATTTATCTTAGTGTTTTAATTTATACGTTCCTGTATTTTTCTTTTAGCAAAAAACCCAACTAGAGCTTTACGATCGTACCGAAGATGGTAGCAAGGTAACAAAACTCGAACTAACCGATAACGATTTTTCAACTGTGGACGATGTCGTCCAGACTTTAGAATCCTTCAATGCGACCGAAGTTAGCGAACAGACCCTCACCCAACATAATTTACAAGTAAGTCAAATAGATAATTCGCTCTGTTTTACGACAGCTTTTTTCAATAATCGCAGAAAATGGTTAGACACTGCAAGTAAGATTTATTTTCGGAAAAATTAGTACCAGAAAAACTAGTAGAGCCAGGAGATGTCAGGGATATATTTGAAGAATTCATAAGAGAAGTGGATCATGTGATGTTGAGTTCCTCTTGTTCTACAGAGTGTTAAAGAATGTCGTCAAAAACATTGAAAAGCAGATTCAGCACGTTCATCATCAAAACTCAGATTTACCTGTACAAGATTGTTTTCTAACGCACTTACGTCAGCGGTATTCGTGTCGACAAGACTATGTTTAGCGAAAAAAAAAACTACGTTATTGATACAAAAACTCTGACAGCTTCTACAAAAATGCATGGACTGAAATGACGATTATGTAAAAAATACACGGTGTTTAAGTTGTATACTGATGTTTTAAATAATGGAAAAATACTGCACTAATGTTTATATGAACTTTATTTTAGTTTTCTATACTGCTGAACCCGCCTTTAAATTTTCATGACGGCATTTCGTAACACCCAATAAGATATGTTTCAATTACATTTTTGAACACAAAAAATAATTCTTTACTAGGTATCGCCTTACCCGAGCGCCTTGGACGAGTCGATGATCGCCTCGCTAACCGCCGCCGGGGCAGCCGCGCAGCAAGAGCTGTCCGCTGCCGTAGCCGCAAGCGGAGGCGGTACCACCACCACAGCCGCTGCCGGCTCCGGCACCGAATTGTCCCGGGTGGAGTACTTCGCCGTGCCAGCGGCCGCCGCCCCCAGCGCTACGTCATCGGGCGTAGGTGGAAGCGCGCAGGCGGGTACCACCTCGCCGCAAGTGCCCATGCACGCCCTCTACCCTCACTTACTAACATCCGGGATACCCAAGGAGCAACTTTTCCAGGCCGGGTTTCAGGCAGGGTATACCCTTATGCAGCAGCATCTAGGTGAGTGGGTGTGATTGTGGTATAGGGTGCGCGGTTATTTGCAATTTTCTTAGTCAGATTTATAGACCTTCATTGAACGTTCAACGGAGGAATTAAATTTTCATTTCACAGTTGTCATCCCAAGCTGTCATCGATGTCAAAAATATTTTTCTTTTCTGGCCATATCTATTTGGTATTTTGATGATGAAATTGATGCAATTTTGTTTATTTATGCTAAATATCAATAAAACATGCAATATAATGTAATCACTTCCTCTAATTATATTGCAACCACAGAGAAGTAAAAAACTGAATATAGACTTTTAGTTCCATCCAACTGCTCGGCTGGATTGCAGGTTATTGATTACGTCTGTCAAATTCAACTATTAAAGTATGGCAAAAAAAAACAAATTTTATATTATCATAAATCATATCGTGTGACTATGAAAAAAATAGCGACGAGAAGATGCATTTGATCGAGATACTAGACAAATTTAAAAGGGTCATTGAACATAAAAACAGATAGCAGGAGAGTAGATCGGTGCAACTGGTTCAGTTTTTGAGATGGTGCATTATCGTGCACCATATTCTGGCCGAACACGAAGAATTCGCGACAGCAAACGCCTCATATCACCAAGATAAAACAGCATTAACCATTTGACCTGGTAGAACGAATTCTTTGTGAATAATTCCCTGCGAATCGTAGAAAAATCAACATTGTCTTCACTTTGGACTTTTTCAAACGATTTTTTTTTCTCGGATTTGGTGAGCTTGGGTGCTTCCATTCGGCACTTTGGCGCTTGTTTTCGGGATAATAATAATAATAATAACAGAAAAAAAAGAATACTTAAACATATAAACAAAATATTAACATACAAAAAAATACGTTCATAAGCATGACAACATTGACTACAGGAGACAAAATGCAGATAGTATTGTGAGAGTTTTAAATTTGAAACAAAAATAGTAGAAAATAGTAAAAAAAGCACATGAACACAAGAAAAACTGAACTAAATGGACTCCAGCAGCTGACTTTTCATTAATTTCTTAAAAGAAGCAATCCGTTTAGATCTATAGCCACTGTTGACTGCATTCTAATGCTTTACAGCATTATAGGTGTAACATCTTTTAAAGACCGAGGTACTGTGAGGAGACATGTTAAAATTAGCATTAAATCTAAGAGCTCTGGTAGCAAAACTACCACGGGGAACTAATTTGTTAGCAAGGTAAGCTGGTCTGTTAGATAATAGAACTTTATGCGTGAAGACGGTCAAAAGATATAAAAATAACTTATCAATTCGCAACCAGTTGAGTTCTTTGATTTTATCTGAGACGGGACTAAACTTGCGCAATCCAAAAATAAACCTACAACAGCTGTTCTGAATTTTCTGGAGTTTCCTTTTGTGGACGTAGTCTACACATGGGTTATAAAGAACAGGAGAGTAAGAAATGACAGACATCACAAGACTTTCGGCGAGCTTTTTTCGGGTTTTAACATTCAGGATGAATCGATTAGAATAGATACGTTACTCTAGATAAGAAAGAGACAGGTCGAATCTCATATTTAAGTCAAGGGTAACACCGAGATTCTTGGCGTAATCCACAAAAGGGATGAGTGTCTCATCCAAAACAACACACATCCTCTGCTTCATTTCACGGTGTGAGTTCTTCGAACAGTACAACATTGCAGTAGTTTTATTAGGATTGATCTTCAAGCAGTGTTTGTTACAGTAATCACTGATGTTAGCCAAATCTAAATTAACTTTAAAAGAAACTTCATCAACCTTTGATGGATCGAAACCAAACACTAACTGAGTATCATCTGCATAAGTTTGCATACTGCAGATCGATCGTATAAATCAGATATAGTAAGGGACCTAATACTGAACCCTGTGGAACTCCTGAAGGAACTGGCTCAGTGGAGGAAATTCCCTGATCAGTTTTCACTGTTTGTAGACGTTCTAGCAAGTATGACTCAAAGAACCTTAGAACTCTATCTGACATTCCATAATGAGATAACTTACTCAGTAGTATCTGGTGATTGACCATGTCAAAGGCTTTCGAGAAATCTAACAATACCAAGACGGTGTTGATATGATTATCTAAATTGTGAATGATGGAATCAGTAAGATGTAATAAAGACGAAGTAGTGCTGTAACCAGCTCTGAAACCTGACTGATGTAGAGGAAATAAGTGGTTTTGTTCAAAAAACTCCACTAGTTGTGAGTAGACAGCTCTTTCGAGTATTTTTGATAGAAAGCATAATAAGATAATTGGCCTGAGATCCGAATATTGTTCTGGATGATTAGTTTTAGCTATTGGAATAATAATACCATTTTTCCAACTGGCAGGAAAGTAATCTGTTAAGATTTAGTTAAGACATCAATAATGTGAGTTATATGGTCTATGGTATCAGGCAAACATAAGCAAACTATATTTAAAGTTAGACCATCAGAGCCACATGCCGTATTGAAAACCCTACGTTTCGTCACCAGTCACAATGTTGTCCAGAACGATTTTGTCCTTTTTTTGACTCTTTAATGATGTGTCTCGAATGTTGAATTCGAAGCAATTTCTGGTCATTCGTGAGCTTGTGCGGAACAAATCGAGAACACGATGTCCAAATTCTTGGTCAAAATGCGATAGATTGAATTTTTTGAGATATTTAATTGCTTTTTTATGTATCTTAATGGAGATTTTGGATCATTTTTGATAAATTCATGCACTTTTTCGACGGTTTCTGGTGTAATAACAAATTTTGGCTGGCCAACATGTTCGTCGTCTTCCACCGACTCACGACCCTCTTTGAACCGTGTAAACCACTTGTGGACTCGGCTACGAGATAAACAATCATCACCATACACTTGCATCAACATCTGATGCGTTTCGGTAAATGTTTTACAAAGTTTAACACAAAACATAATATTGGATCTTGTTCTATGCTCATTTTTCGATCGATGCTAAAAAGGCACGGTTACTTTGAGCGCGATAACTCCGCGTGAAGTGGTTCGATTGTCATGAAATTTTGACAGGGCACCAATGAAAGATGTAGCTATCCAACGCTACTTGGATCGGATATTTTTCAAAAGTCCTGTTTACTTTGCGACAGACAGACCTTGTATTCTCTCACAATTAGTTTCTCATATTTTTATTAAGACCCCAAAACGTGTTCTTTTTTACGATAACTCGGTTGCGAATGCCGTCATTCCAAAAGTACATTTTTATTTATTCTTTATCAGCTTGTCCGACAAGCACCGACACCCTTGCGGCAGCCACAGCAGCCGCGCTAGGTACCACTCAAGTGACCAGCGGCGCCATAACTGCCGGCATAGGAACCACCAGCGGTACCCAAGTCTCAGCCTCAGATCAGCAATTCATCCAAGCGGCGCAAGCGGCTACTGCAGCTGCCGTCCAGCAACATCAGCAGGTCGGACAGCAACATCAATGTCAGCATGGACAAGCTGCAGGGCAACAACAGGTTCGTTTAAGAGGTTCAATAGCCATTATTTGATACTCTCTTTCTTGAATATATGATCTGTAGAAATAACATGCTAAGTATCGAATCAATGTTTATACGAGCTTTTCATATTTCTACGTGCGAACATGTCCCTAAATGTTCATAAGAATATTATGAAACACCCTGTATGAATGATAAACGGTTTGTTTAATTGAACTTTATTTGACATTATAGTACGAATCTCATTTATAGTCAAACTGCTCGTTTTAATACCTCGAATACATTGGCGCGCTTTTCTTTTACACATCTATTTGCGATTTACTGGAAAATTATATACCTATAAGTTTAAATACTGTTATACCAAAAATAATAGATACTATTTTCACATTCCTCCAAGAGGTATACTTAAATTTAAATGATATACAAATTGCAATAGTTCTTTTTGCAACTTTTCTAAAGCTTTTTACTGTGTAAATCATGATGTAGTATTAACAAAATTAAACAATTATGGATGTACTGGAACTCCACTCAGTTGCTTTAAATATATTTAAATAATCGATCCCAAATTGTCAAATTATCTGTACAATATATTTCAAATAAATCTAATATAAACACAGGGGTATCTCAAGGATCAGTATTAGGTCCGATCCTATTCTTAGTCTATATCATCGATTTACACTATTAAACTTGAGCATAAATGGTCGATTCGTAGTTTTTGCTGACAATACACAATACTTTGCAAGACAAAGATATGAATGAAATTAAAACAAAAATTAATAGTAATATCAATCAAAAAATGGTGTTACAACAATTACTTGACTTTCAATGTTAATAAGTCAAAATTTATGACATGTAAATGCTCATTTAATTTTATAAACTCAAATAATGAATTGATACACAAAACGGACACCAACAAATTTCTGGGACTGACCATTGATCATAAATTATATTTTACTAATCATGTAGAGAAATTGCTTACTCAACTAGCAAATACTTCCTTTATTATAGAACAAATGGTTACAACGTAGGAAAAAGCAGAGCCTTAAGCAGTTACTTTGGCTTATTTGAAAGTGGATTGAGATTTACCATTCCCTTTTGGTGTGTATGTTCCCAAAGTTGCTTAAAAAAGGTGCTTTTTCTACAAAAACTAACTATTAGATGTGTAACTAGGCAATTTTAGAGCTATATGCAAGCTTTTGTGGGTAAATCTTAAAATAATGACTGTATTGTGAGTTGTGAGAGTTCTACAATTTACCTACTTAAGATCTAGTTGTATAATTATTTTATATTTTTAAGCTAGCTTTATCATTAAGACTGATTGCATTCTTCAGGAAATAAAGCATCCTTACCCATTATCCAAAATAATCATCATTACAACTTCTAAAATTTCATTTTATAATTTGAGATTCCTTCCTTTCAGGCTGTCACCCATCAAGTCCAAGCAGCCACCCAAACTCCCCAGCAATCTGCCGCCGGTGGTCAAGTGGTTGACTCCAAGAAGGTAAAGGCTTACATATCGGCAGGAGATGGAGTTAAGCTGAAGAAAGGCCGCGTATTGAGACACCAAACCCAAACTACGCAACAGGGGGCTGCAGGGTTCCAGCCAGGATACCAGATAGACCACAATTCCGGTAAGCTTGTTGATCGAGTTTCTCAATCTAACTTCAAATGCATTAATGTTAGTGATGATGAAAGTGCTGTTTATCGACTTTATTGGAAAAATATCTGATTTCCAATAATCAGTTTCTCGTCAACAATGTTTTGAAATCATCAAAACGAAAAAAAATGTGATGGAACTACGAATAATCGAAGTATTTCGAGTGTTCCTGAGGGTGTAGACGATGTGGTACAAGCGACTAAATGCTCAGTTCTTGGAAGCAATGGAGTAGAATAACTAATAGAAAGTGAGCATTGTTCGATTACTTTTAGAGGAAAATACACTACTCTAAAAAAGCATTTCAAAGCTTCTTGGTTTTTTAACTGAAAAAGTCTAGGAGCAAAGGTTCTCATGTAATATTAACAGATAGCGCAAGACGAATTTTTTGCAAAACTTTTGACTTTTTAGTCCACAGAGAATGAAAACTGGGATAAATCTGTAAGATTTGATTTCAGTCTTTGAAATTTTTTTTTTGTTTCCGTAGTGTATCCTGTCCTGTTACTCCTTCCCTTTGGTTTTTAATTTAATTAAAGCTGTGACACCATATCTTCTCTTTCCAGCCATAACCCAGTATAGCGGTGGCCAACAGCAACAAACTAACCAACAACAACAATGCCCGAACGCGGCGGCGGCGGCCGCCGCAGTGGTAGCGCCGCCCCCGGCTCCGACACCCGCCCCATGCATGGACGTCGATTCTGAGACGGAGAGCAATCACGACACGGCATTGACGCTCGCCTGCGCGGGCGGTCATGAGGAGCTGGTCGAGCTACTGATCAACCGTGGGGCGGATATAGAGCATAGGGATAAGAAAGGGTTCACGCCGCTGATACTTGCCGCCACCGCTGGACATGAGAAGGTAAGATGTTGTACTTTATATAGATTTTATATCAGAAACAATATTTATTCACACTAATTACGATCTGTGAAAAAATCAATAATCCACAAAAGGAAAATGGTTTTACTTTGAAATAGGATTCTATGGTGGCCGCTATAAGTGGTTTCATTTGGAAAGACAATCATGGAGTCCTACACTAAGAATATCCTTGTATGTGGATCTCGTTTCGCGATCCAATGGCTTGTCGTCCTAAAATAATATCTTCCTCTTTGTTCTCTTCCTCCTTTCTTTTCGTATTCCCTTTTACTATCTACGGCACTGCATTGCCGATAAAGTATTGTAATCGCACAAAAATTTGGAGATGGTATGTTTTTATATGTTATGTGAGATGTACATCACGAAAAACGATGTAACTAAATTCCGCGGGTCTGTCTGTGTATCTGTTTGTCCGCTAATTCTCAGCCCGTCTATAACTTGGAAAGTACTGCTCGAATTTTGATGGTAACTACTATGTTAAGGACGAAAAATCTTTGTAATTTTTAAAAATCGGTCCTCTTAATCATTTCCAGCAAAAGGTTGGTGGGGTTCAGACTTGGGGGTTGGGTATTGTTGGGGGCTATGGAAGGTATGTCTCAATTTTGTGACAGTGGTATAACATATGTTTACGCTTCTAACCCCGGCAATTCTACACACCTATTAGACATGTTTCAGACATCATACATTTCTCTGTACATTTGCACTTAGAACTTAGAATGATAGAGAAATATCTTTGATACGCGTCGCTCCCCGCTCAAGCCCCCCACCCTGATCAGCGTCACATAAGTGTCTCCGTCACTGCCACGCTGCCGAGTCTGACGCGCAGATGCATCGAGCGGTGAGATATGGGGGGAGGCGACATTGCCAGAGGGACGCTGCTGTCGGTACGGCAGGGAAAAGATGTCCATGGAGTACTAATAGTATGACCATGTTCGACTGACTTGATCTGTTTAATGTCTCTGTTTTACATATTTTTCTCAAAGGGTCTAACTTGTGCCGAAAATAATCCTCCATAAACTGTCAGCAGTTGCGTGGGAAGTACAGGCTATCTGATTGTCGCAATTTTTTCCTCAACCAAAGAGGAGCTATGCTAAGGGATAGCCGATGCGAATAAAGGGAGACATATTCCTTTTGGGACATATAAATTTGTTCACAATTTGTAATTGATGCGAATCAATTATTATTATATTTGAACTGGAGATTTAACGAAAAAAACGACCATGTATTGTTATTTTGGCAAGAGATGAATGCGGTGTTGTTACATAGATAATTTTTTTGATCAATTTATTGTTCTTCAAAGTAGCGAAATATTATTTTTTTGTTCAAATTTAATTTAGTCTGCACAACTTTCTCTCTTTTTTTTGATACAACTTGCTGGCTTTCAGACCTATCCTTAAAACGAATGTTTCTTATTCTTTTTATAGGTGGTAGACATCCTATTGAACCACAACGCGGACATCGAAGCACAGTCGGAGCGCACCAAGGACACTCCGTTGAGCCTCGCCTGTTCCGGCGGGCGGTATGAAGTAGTTGAACTTCTGCTGAACAGGAACGCCAACAAGGAACATAGAAACGTTTCGGATTACACGCCCCTAAGTCTAGCCGCCTCAGGAGGATATGTCAATATTATCAAATTACTATTGAGTCATGGTAAGTAAAAGCATTGATTAACGTATTCTACTTGGAGATAGCCAAGAATGTAGTGTAGGGATCTGAAAGATACTCACGCCATCTGTGGGACAGTAGCAGAACACAAAAATGCTTTTTGAAAACAGAGTATTTGGGTCTACTACTGTTTCATAGATGACGTTAAGATATTCAGTCACTTTTTGGCCTCCCTAATAATAATAATAATATTTATTAACATCATTTATAATAAGCTGTGACTAAATTGATATTCTACAGAAGGAAAATATCCTTGTGCGTGGATTTCGTTCTAACACATAATATAACATATACAGTAGTTACAATAAATTGATTAATGCCTGCTTCAATTGGATATCTTCAGATAGAGTACGTTTACCAATGTCTGGAATTCAAAACTCCAAAAAGCACAAGAAAGGGAACCTATTTGCCATTTTTTTTCTTTTTTGAAACTAAACCAGGGAATGATTTTTCCCAGGTGCTGAGATCAATTCTCGAACGGGATCGAAACTTGGCATTTCACCGTTGATGCTGGCCGCTATGAACGGCCATACCGCCGCCGTGAAGCTGCTTCTCGACATGGGCAGCGACATCAATGCCCAAATAGAGACCAACAGGAATACTGCGTTAACACTAGCTTGCTTCCAAGGCAGGCATGAAGTAGTCAGCCTGCTGTTGGATAGGAAGGCTAACGTCGAGCATCGTGCCAAGGTAAGTTCAACATTTGAATATCATCATCGTTCTTAACTTCGCTATTTTCGCTCTCTATTCTCTCTTTTTTTATTTTTCCAAATGTCCAGGGTCCATAACGGTGTTTTTCGGCTTTGAGTATAACTGAAATTTTGAAAAACTGATCGCATTCATTTTTGTATTTAAAACTACCATCAACATTTTCCTTTTTGGTTAAATATTTTTATTCCCCCTGAAACGCCCAAGGTTCGCAATTTTGGCGTGTTTGTCTAAAATTCACATATTTTAATATTAAACTTTTTTACATGAGTGCATCATCTTAAAACTTTCTACTTCAAATTTAAAACACATCGAGACCAGTGTATATATAATCGTTCTGTTTTCGGCAGATTTTGTGCGTAATTTTTATACAATTTAAGAATTTGGGAAATTTTTCGGAATACGTATATCGGTCATTCGGTGGAATACGACTAAAATCGGTAGACCTGGTAACATTGACTGAGACATAAAACATTTAAAACGAATTCATTTACTTCAACTTTTGTTTTTATTTATTTTATATATATCTTGTCTCAGTGTGTTTTGTTATAGATTTATAATAATAATTATAATAATAAAATGCCTTTATTAACCTGGCGAGAAATCGGGTAGAGCGGTTCTTCCTTTCCAACCAGGACACCAGTTGCTTTATACAAGCTACAAATCATTTTTCATTCTAGACTGGTTTGACGCCTCTGATGGAAGCTGCTAGTGGTGGATACGTAGAGGTAGGAAGGGTACTGCTAGACAAGGGAGCCGACGTCAATGCCAGCCCTGTGCCTTCATCTAGGGACACAGCTTTAACCATTGCAGCTGATAAGGGCCACGTGCGATTTGTTGAGTTACTGCTTTGCCGTGGAGCTCAGGTAAGATCAAGACACTTCATATAAAGGGCTTGGGGCAGTAAGATACCTAAACCACATTTGCATCTAAAACCACCAACAACAGTGTCCGAATTTGATTTTTTTGACCGCCTGCAATCTTCGACTGAAAGCAGTTCTGATAGATGTGGCTTATGCTTTTGTTACCTAGGAAAACTATTTTTTTCTGTATGTTTCACAATGCCACTAGATAATAATTTCAAACCATCTAAATAACTATAGTAGAAAATAACTTTAATACATGTCAATATGTAATTTTGTGGTGAGTCCCTTTTTTGACCAAATGAATTTGTACGAGGAACGTTCACAATATATTTAAAATATAGAACGCATCTGACACAGTCCTAAAAAAGAACTTTAACGTAGATAAGGAGTCCTTAAATTTAATGAAGTGTGCTACAACGAACACCCAAATTTTATGTTTATAAATCAAACCAGTTATAAATTGTTTTCAGTAAGGCAACAAACAACTTTGAATTTATTTTATGAAAGCGCGTTATATTTTTTCGATTCTGTTTTCACCAAATCTCTGCTTCCTAAAAAGTAAACCTGTTCAATTGAATTAAGCAAGAATCGTGATTTCCGGATTTACATAAAACAAAACTTTAGACAATGTAACATTTGAAACTTATCCTGTGGTTTTCATGTTGATAATCCCAAAAACTCAACTTCGGTAAGAGACACATGGCATATTATAACTTTAGACTTCTCAAAACAAAGGAAATGCGGCATAGGTACCTTATTACGCCAAGCCATTCATATAATTATACAGAGCGTGAAACCTTTATCGCGGAAATTGAGGGGCAGATTCAGCTGGGTGAATTATGAGAAAAGAAACACACAGATCCTAAAAGGATTCGTTTCCATGATAGGTTGCGTTAAAAAAACTTGATACTTGTATTTCTCGAATACATGAGTCACCTTCTGTAACACTCTGTAGGTTTGAGGGTCTTGAGAGAATTTTTGTGCAGATTTCTTTTGCTCTTTCAGGTTGAAGTGAAAAACAAGAAAGGCAACTCTCCCCTCTGGCTAGCAGCCAACGGCGGCCACCTTCCTGTAGTCGAACTACTTTACAACGTCAATGCCGATATAGACTCTCAAGATAACAGAAAAGTGTCCTGTTTGATGGCCGCCTTTAGGAAGGGCCACGTCAAAGTAGTCAAATGGATGGTACACCATGTCACGCAGTTTCCCAGTGACCAAGAAATGATGAGGTATGCCGTCCCATCTTTATCAGTAGCTTTGTCATATATTCACAGCAAGTTACTACGCATCCCCTATTCATCTCAAGTCTCATGTTAGATAAATAACCAAAAGCAGTACACGCCATAGAAGTCATGAGACAAAATTTACAAATAGTACCACTTCCATTAATTTTTATTGTTTAAGTCCTGTGTTATCTATCACAATACGAAGAGTCGCAAAAAAAAATTATACTTATTGATCCCCGAGGCATGGTTTTAACAGCGAAAATGTATGGATAGATCAAAGATTCGCGAAAAATACGTTTTTTAGAGAAAAATATTTTAGAACAACGGTGTAAGGTTTGGAAAGATTCATCCATTGGTGACAGACTTGAATGAAACCCCTATTTTTGACACTGGTAATGTAAAGGGCGCTTCCCTGTTGTTAATCATATAGAATTTGCGTCTAATTCAGATTGCTCATTTTCTCAAGATTTTCAATTTTGCCTTAGTTTTCCTAACATCTTACAATGATCTACTTTTATTTTGCAGATATACTGCAACCATAAGCGACAAGGACCTCCTAGAAAAATGCCAGGAGTGCGTGAAGATAATCCGCGCTGCAAAAGAGACGCAAGCCGCCAAGGCAAACAAGAACGCCACAATTCTCCTTGAAGAGTTAGAGTCTGAGAAGACCAGAGAGGAATCGAAGCGACTGGCGGCGGCACGCAGGCGCGAGAGGAAGAAGAAGAAAAAGCTGGAGAAGAAAGAGGAGAGACGTAAGTTGCTTGAGGAGAATAAGAAAAATGAAAGTTTCGATGAGAAGAAGAAGGGTGATGGTGATGATGATAAGGGCGAGGATGATGGTATGTGTTGTTTTTTGGCATTATACTGCGAATTTTTAGAAGTAGTCTGTCATCATCATTTCGCCGCTAGGCCTCCGGGATCCCATGAAGGATCGGCAAACAACAGTATAATTACCAGTAGCGGTGTATTAATTCTTATTATGATTTCCTTTATATAGGGTGATCTTTTACGAGGTATAGGATTTGATTTTCAAAAAAAAAACAAAAAATTTGAAAAAACGATTAAATCTTTATTTGAGTCGATAGAACGGTCGATATAATTTAATGTTTAAAGATTATTTCATGTAAATGTTGGCCGCGGCTCCGCTTTAGATGGCCCATGCGCAAGGTCCAATTTCGGCACACTCTCTCCAACATATCGGCCGGTATCTCACGAATAAATGCTTCAATATTGGCTTCCAGTGCGTCAATCGTTGCTGGGCCCCAAACGTGAGATAAACTGTTCACCGAACTCGCCTCTCAATAGGGCCATTGTTTCGTGTGCGGTGTGGCATGTGGCACCGTCTTGTTGAACCCACATGTCAGCCAGTTCCATCTCTTCCATTTTGGGCAAAAAAAGTTTATTATCATCGCACGGTAGCGCTCGCCATTCACAGTTCCGGCCATTGTCGTCTTTGAAGAAGTACGGCCCGATGATGCCACCGGCCCATAATCCACACCCAAACAGTGATTTTTTCGGAATGCATTAGTAGCTCTTGCAATGCTTCTGGCTGGTCTTCACTCCAGATGCGGCACTTTTGCTAGTTAAAGTACCCATTGAACCAGAAATGAGCTTCGTCTCTAAACACAATGTTTCGATAAAAATGTGGATCTTCCTCCAACTTTGCCAGCGCCCATTCACCAAATGGGAAACGTTGTGGGAGGTCGTGTGGCTTCAATTCTTGCAACAGCTGTATCTTAAAAGGTTTTACACCCAAATCCTGTCGCAAAATTTTCCACGTAGTGGAGTTACAGAGGCCCAATTGCTGCGAACGGCGGCGAATCGACATTTCACGGTCATCACTAACACTGGCGGATAGAGCCGCAATATTTTCTTCAGTCCTCACTCTACGTCTGCGTGTTGGTGGTTTAATGTCCTATAATGTAAACTGGGTTCGAAATTTAGTCACAAGCTTCCGAATAGCTCCCTCAGTAGGCCGACCAAGTTGCCCATAAATTGGAAGCAGTGCTCGATGCACTCTCTTAACCGAGCATGCATTTTGATAGTAAAATTCAATAATTTGCAAGCGTTGTTCGTTCGTATATCGATTCATGGTTAAATTATAGACCAAACTGAACAAGTTTGACAATGACACAAGACACGATTCACGCGTCATCTGACAAAAACAGTGTTGCCAAAAAGATACTAGCAAAAAATCACCCATTATAACTTATAAACAATTCAAAAAAGCGTATCTTGAAATGTAATCATCAGTCATCAGATGTAGGTCGAACCTGACTCCAGACTATTTGAACGTCAATGGGACTGCTTGGAAGCCGCTCGATGGCCGTCCGGTGATGATTCAGAACACTTTTGTAAATTCCCACTATAGCTTGGACACACTTGAGTAATTTTATTCATCGAAATGCCCAAAAATTATTAGCTTGCACAATTATTCGTTTGACTAAGTGGAATATAAGGTTTCCTCAAATTATTCATTATTCAGTTGAGGATTTATTCTCATCATCATAGACTCACTGCACCACAACGAACAAAAAGTCTCACATCAAAATGAATCATTCTAAACACGATGCCTTAGCGGGTTTCAAAGATCGACTGAATGGCAACTGCGCTCTCGATTATGTCACAGTCAGGTGTGCCTCTCTCTCTCTCTTTGCCATACGACGAAATGTACCCAAGACATACTGTTTTACTGTACATCTTATGTATTGCTACATCACCAATTTATAACGCAACTAATTTATAAGAAATTTATAACCATGTTGACTGGACTATTATTCCATCTTAATTCTGCGCTCGCTGTACACTGACTCGACTGAGTCTCGACTGTGACTAACTGCTTCCGCCATCACTGCCTATACTTATTCGCCTATCGATGAGTCGAGAAGCGTTCCTGCGTTTTGTAGATCCAAATCGAACTTTCAAGTGAGTCGTCTAGATGGAAGCAGGTGCCTCCAAATAAGTTTGCAAGCACGCTCCATACTTAGTCGCGTAACTCTGATTGGCTAAGCGTAGGCTCTGCCAAGCTACTCCTAACAGCTGAAGGTGCTATATATACAAGGCCGTTACAATATTTTTCCTCAATTTTGAAACACCTTGAATAAACAATAATATTCGTTCGCAGACGCCGCGAGCGAATCATCTCCGCAAGTGGGTGGCCACCCAGCCGCTACCACCGCCTCCGCGACTTCAACCGCCTCCACCGGAGGCGGTACCGCCCCCGGTGACAGCGGCAGCTCCTCCTCGGCCGCTGCGACCGAAGAAGGCGATAGTGGCATCGACGCCAACAGCCAGGGCAGTTGCAGCAGCGCCGAGCTGAAGAAAGAGAAGGAGAAACGCAAGGAGAAGAAAAAGAAGAAAGGGGGCAGCGAGAAGAGCGGTGGGAGTGGTAAGGCTGAGGAAAGGAAGAAAGGTGGGGCGGCAACGACAGGAAGGGATGATAAGGATAAGGACAAAGATGATGAGGAGGAGAAAGGTGATAAGGCAGATGCCAAGAACAAGGTATGTGCAAAGTATTCATGTTTGATCTTTGCTGGTTTTGCAACCCAACTACTAGACAAGTTGAGTGGTCGGAATGAGGGAAGTAAGAAAGGAAGAAGAAAAGCAAGGGGGAGTATATCGAAATATACTAAATTTTACTGACGCTAAATGCCCAGCGTCAGCGATTGCTATAGACACGGTTTTCGATCACGATGACGTTTTAGCTCAGTATCATGGCCGCCACGTTGACTTCTTTATTCAAAAACTTTCCATTATGCTTTTGATGTAAAAACAAAAACTAACCTGGATTTGAATGGTTATTGCAATGAAGTGTCTGAGCAAATATGAAATTATTCCAAACTTGCTACGCACGTCATTTGGAACTAGTGTTGATGGAAAACCAGAAAAAATGGAGTGCCGTGACATCAAACAGTTTGGTGATACACTGAATGAAGGCCTTTACAGTGCTCCCAACGGACTGCCAAGACGTATGAGTTGACTCAATTGTTGTTCGTATAATTTCCACGTTAATGCCATTTGCTTAGTAAATCGACGTTAATGCCATTTGCTTAGTAAATCGACGTTAATGCGTCGCTAAAAGTGCGACTGTTTAGCATTCTTGACAAAGACAAATATATCAATTATTATTTGCTGAGATTTTGGTTTACCACTTATTGCTTACGCCCTTCCAGAATCTTAACATCCGAAAAGCCCACGCCTATGAAACTACTAGATCTCCAGCTGAAAGAGACGACTTTGAGGCAACTGGCAGTGAAGTATATGTTTCTACCAAGAAGTCAAAACAAACCTACGACGAATCTACTTCTCAACCTTCGAAAAATTCTACTAGCCCTAAACAGGTAATTCTCACTCTTAGTCCTTTTGGTCATAATTTGTATAAATGTTTGGATTTTTTATACCTTTTATTGGCTCGTGTTTCTGTGTAGTGTGAACGAAATCTATTGTTTACATATTTGTTTTAGTCTAATAACAAGAGGGAAGAAGGATGGAAAGAAGTGGTTCGGAAATCCTCGGTGCAGACCCTGGCTGCTTCCGAGTCCGGCATTAAGAAGGTGTCAGTGCCCCTGAACGCCATCTCGCGAGTGATCGGCAGAGGTGGCAGCAACATTAATGCTATAAGGGGTGCTACCGGAGCCCATATAGAGGTCGAGAAGCAAAGCAAGGGTCAGGGAGAGAGGATTATCACCATAAAGTAAGTCACATTAGTATTTGTGGTTTTTAGTAATATTTTCTCGGACCCAAAGATCAATCTTGCACTGTACAAATTTTCCAAAATTGTCTATTAGCCATTATATACAACAGTTATTTTATCATTTTGCTGGCTGTTTGTGGGAGGTGCTTTTTTAAGTTTAAAGACTTTTTAAAATGGTACTTTGAACATATGCGCTACCATTCTTAAGTTTAGATTCTAAATATCTGTTTTCATTGCAGGGGCTCTGCTGAAGCTACAAAGCAAGCTCACAGTCTGATAGCGACGTTAATCAAAGACCCGGATGTAGATATTCTGTCAATGCTGCCCAAGACGAATAAAACTACCAGCAGTACAACAACGCTGTGGGATAAGACACAAATTGGAGTAAGTCCAGATAATTTTTCACCACTGAATTTGTCTATATTCTTCAGAAATCATATTACCATAACGATTGACAATTGGCTGCGATAAGTTTTAAAATGTTGCCGATTTATAAATTTTTTGTCTACGTGAACTGTACTAAAGAATGTAAACAGTAACTGTGCGCTGGGGACTGTGTACATCCATAATTTCAAGCATACTGTTATTTTTAATTTTTTCGCTCATACCTTGAAAAACAATCTGTTCAATGACTTTCATAACATATACTTAGTTAAAGCATTCCAAATTAATATTCAGCACTGCCAGATACTTTTAACCGGCTATCACTTCTAGACATTTTAAACAACGTGTTTCGCTATAAATTAACGTCTCTCTGTTTTGTATGAGCGTTTAGAAAAACAATTACACAAAAAATAATATAATTTTTTTGGCAATGTCTTTTTTGTATACCAGATATCAGTGTTATCAAATGAAGTGACCCGTTAAAAAAATACAACTCGATAGGACTTTTCGGAGATAAAAAAAACTTTCCATTAAACCCTGTAATTTTTATATGAAACTTTTTTTAAGCCGTCATACAAAGTTCCAGAGAGATCAATTTATAGTGAGTTTATAAAGTTATGGCAGGCAGCAGGCTGGAAGTGTAAGGCAGCGCAAGCGTTATTACCTTGCAATAGCGTTGTACAAAGTTATATAAAAATCAAGCACCAGAATTTAATTCAATTAGAAAATAAGTAATGTCTGGCAACACTGACATCTTACTTCTGTAAGGGAGTACTTAATTTCTCCACCCGCTGTCCAATATTAAAATATTTTTTCTTTGTAGACGAAAAAGAACGCGGGCAAGATGGCCGGCGCTTCAAGCACAAGCAGCACTACAATGCAGTCAACCACGCCCGCCCTTTCCGCCTCCACCGCCGCCCATTCTAAGACGTCCGCCACTTCCGCGGGAAGCCAACAGCAACAACCCGCTACCGGGATGTCCGCCCCCATAGGCAGGTTCTCGGCAACGACTTCAACAGCTGGTACCGCCTCTAAGGCTAGACCCGCCTCCACGGCACAAGCTGCGCGTGGGGCGGCCACAGCGAGGGCAGCGGCTTTAACAGGGCAGTCCGCCTCGATGGATAAAAATAATCAGCAGAAGGCGGCAACTCAGCAGACTGGAGCCACGCAGAGGGCGTCCACTGGGAGCAAGGCCGCACCCGGTGGGCAGACGTTCGCTGCTAAGCTCACGGAGACGTCGCTTACCAATACGCAGGTGAGTTGCGAGGTTTATAGTGGAGTCTTCTTTTTAGTCTTCTGCAAATGTTGAAAATCTAACAGAAAATGTCGAGAGGAATTTCTACAGAATAATTCCGAAAAACGTTCAAATAACGATACATTGATTAATTACCCTCATAACATACATACAAACTTCACTAACTTCAGCGTATTATCAAAGTAGGTTTTCATAATAACTTCTAACTCTAATATTAATAACATTTTTTCTCGAAAAGTAGTTGTCTGAGAAAATTTCTCAATATGAGCGATTTAAATTGAATACTTTATTGAGAAATGCAATAGATCTTAAAAAAGTCAGTGGCGTAGAAAATAATTTTCTTTTCGCTTTTCTAATGTCTTCGCACTAATGTAGTCTCAGGACTAAATTTTTTGTTTGTAATGGCTATGACGACTACTATATATACGAAATTTTGAGTCGATTAACTTAATCCACTCTGAAGACACGAGATCTGTAAATTAAGTGACGAGACTATTGTTTTTATATTCAAATATAGTTACAATTTTATATTATGGATCAACATGCAGAAATCACTTCAAACATTTACAAATATTACCACTGCCATCAAATTATATTGTTGAAGCCCTATGTTATGTGCACAGAAATCTCAACAAATATCAAACCTCTGCAGAAATATACTCTCATACACTACGTAATGTTAAATACCTAAGGAATCCTTAGTCGCGACTGAATATGACTAAAAATAACTATAGATTACATAATTTATCAGTCAATGCAAATAAAGAACATAATTTTGAAAATATGTCTTCTCGCTACTTCTCAAAGATTGATTAAAAAAAGTTGTTTAACCACTATTCAGTTGATGAGTACGTTTATGCTATGATGTCACTCGGATAGTTAATATGTATGTACATAATGTGGTCAACAAATCGTATGGTATGCCAGTCTGTCAGCCTCACGTCAAATCATGTCGATATTTTCATCGGTTCTTGAAGATGCAGGCCTTCCGCGTCGTGGTTCATCTTCAATCGCAAGTGCACTGTACCCAAGTCTGAAGCAAAACCTGATAGTGCACCGTTGCTCGAAACTAAAGTCATTCACTTTTAGAACAAAAGAGACAAAACTGCTTCACAAGAAAAATCGCTACAGACAACCAAATGTGCATCTCATGTTCTCCAGCCTCCTCTCCAACCCGGCGCCTACATTGTTGCAAGATCAAACGTTACGTTGCCAGTTTTCTTACTTGATTTACATACCTTGTATAATTCTAAATTATAATTTCAACAACCTGTATATTGGTAAGGGGGCATTTTAGGATATATTTATATGTTTATATGAACTTTTCGTGTTAGTTTTTAATCTTACACTTTGTGCTTTATGAATATTGCCATTTTTTCTGAAACACACCGTATACATGGTTGCGTTTCCTTGTTTTGGCTGCTTAAACTTGTCTTACCATTAAAAAATTGGAAGCCGTTATTATTCAAAAAATAGGTGTCGTTTTCCCAAAGCTGTATTGGCTGCATTTACAAAATATAAAATGATTTCAAAAATCACATTTCCTATAAAGTTCTTGCATTAATATTAATTGTTTCCTAAACATTATGCGCAAGATGTAAATCTGACGATCGCCACCTACCAATGGTTTCGCCAAACTGAAGACGATAAAGATGCCCGCCCTCTAGCTCAAACTGCTCGACTTCTGCAGAGATACCGCACAACCACGATTGACGCGTCAAATAGTCGGAATACTATACATTCACAGAGCAAACCAGTAATGGGTTTTCTATGCATATATGCATAATATACACGACTAAAAAGGACATGTTACTTTCCGCCTTTTGTAACTATGACCATTAGCTCGATAGATCTTAGGTTTAGGCGTGGAGAGAGACGAAACGGAAAGCAACCTTTTATGGAGAACGTCATTTGAAAACATCGTAACATTGTGCGCAAGTAGATGGAAATCTGACGATCGCCATCTCCCAGTGGTTTCACCAAGCTGATTTTTATCAGCATCCACATAACGATGAGAATGATAGAGTTGTCCGAAACATTATTTTTCTCATTTTCCAGTTGATCATAAATTCGTCCCACGCGGCAAACAGCGGCGCGACAAGTGGAATGAAACGTTCGTTGGCCCCTCCGCAGAGCAATGCTGGCCCAGTATCACCTCAAGGCGCGGGACACATCACATCTACAACCAATGCAATGCAGTCGTCGCCCAATAGGAGTGTTAGACCAACACCGACCTCGTCCGCCCCACCGAATGTGCCCCATTATCAAAGTCCTGGAAAGGTAAGTGCAAAAAATGATTCGCTACTCCAAAAATGAGCTTGTTCAGCCAGAGGTCTAACGTGCCGCGCTCTTATGCTAAAATGCAGTAGCAGTGATATAGCTTTGGCAGTTGGCTACACTTCATCAACAATCTATCAAAGCTAACATGGCCAAGTGAAGTAATTTTTATAGATTCGCCTTTGTAGTTTTGTATGGGGTTGTCCAAAACGGACGCAGGAAAGTAAACGCATATTAAAACAAGAAAGATTGATATTCAAATCAAGTTGGGTACTTTATTTTGAAGGTTCATTTATACCATTTATGTATGAAAAATAATATCGCTCAAATGTTCACCACGACTGGATTTACAGACGTCCACGCGATGGTCGAAATTTTCAATGACATTTTGCAACATGGTCGGTTCTATGGCATTTATTTCGGCAATGATGTTGTTTTTGGGTTCTTGGAGGGTGGCTGGTTTGTTGACGTAGACTTTGCTTTTCAAATATCCCCATAAAAAGAAGTCCAAGGGAGTCAAATCGCACGATCTTGGTGGCCATGGCACATTTCCTCTGCGCGAAATCACGCGATCACCGAAGAAGGACTGCAATCGATGGATATTGACGTTGGTTGTGTGGCATGTTGCACCGTCTTGTTGGAAATAAACATCGTCCATATCCATTCCTTCAAGTTGCGGCAAAAAATAGTCCTCTATCATACGTGATATCGCTCAGAATTGACGGTAACGGCGTCTCCGGCCGCATTTTCGAAAAAGTAAGGTCCGATGATGCCTTTTGACCACAATGCACACCACACAGTCACTTTTTGAGGATGCATCGGCTGCTCTTGATACTCATGGGGATTTTCGTTCGCCCAGATGCGGCAGTTTTGCTTGTTTACCGTCCCATTCAAAGTGAAATGCGCTTCGTCGCTGAACATAATTTTTGATGAAAAATTGGCATCAATTTGGCGGTGTTCAAGGAGCCAATCTGAGAACGTTCGGCGCGAAAAATGGTCGGCCCGACGCAGCTCTTGCGTCATATGGATCTTGTAGGCGTGTACATTCAAATCCTTGTGGAGAATGCGGAGCAAACTGCTTCTCGAAATGTCCAAATCTTGGGATCGACGCGTTGTTGATTGTTTCGGATCGTCTCTCACACTCTCCTACACAACAGCAATATTTTCCGGTGTGCGAACGCTCCTTGGCCGGCCAGAGCCTGGCAGATTTGCCGCAGAACCTGTTGCCTCGAATTTACGCATCAGACGACCGATGGTTGTTTCGTTTGGGCGGTTGTTGCGACCGAAATGTTCACGAAGCGCGCGAAACGTGTTTTTTATTTTTGCACCATTTGTGTAGTGCTCTTGAATAACTTTAATGCGGTCTTCAATCGAATACGACTCCATAGCGATCAATGGTAAACATTCAACTAACAAAATGACATGTCGGTGACAGAAAACAAAGATGGCGTCTATGTCAAATTGACGTTTACTTTCCTGCGTCCCTATTGGACAACCCTATATAATTTGTAGTATTACTCTTTTTATTTGCAGGTGATGCCAATGTTTGGACAAGCATCCCAGGGTAGCACTGGTCACACCGTAGCTGAAACTACAACTGGAGGATTCAGAAGTGTAACACCTAATATTTTGTCATCAGGCAGTATGCAACACAACTTGAGTCAGGTAGGTTCCGTCTTTATAAAAAAGCTTCACTTTCATTTAACGGCGAACAAAAAAACATGGACGTATATCAAGCAGATTTAAGTCTCGTTCTCATGATGTTGATATTTACTCTTCTAAACCGACTTGCGATACTTCTCGTTCCAAGTTGCAATCTATATAGAAAATTGTTCGGACCTCTTTACAAGTTCTACTGATTATCAACAATTAATATCTTATCAAGCAACTCTCCTCCATAGTAGTTGAGATACTCAAAGATTTAGGTTTTGTTTTTGATGAATGCGCTCTCCAGTACATAAAAACTGACTTAACGTAGTAACAAATGCTCCAACTTCAACAGGACGAGCACATGTCAGCATCTACTCACCACCACCACCCTCAACAGCAACAACACCACCAGCATCAAATGCACGTCCCAACTTCTGCAGCAGTGGCACCACCTCAGCAACAACACTCCCACCACCAACAGCACACCGCGTCCACCACAGGACCAACAGTGGCCCAATCTCATTCGTCAACGCCCTCCCAACAAGCTGCTCAACAACAGCCCGCCTCCGAATATTCGCTGTTTTACACGCGCAGCACTGATCATTGGCCGCGAGGGGGTGGTGCATCGTCGGAGACTGGCACAACGCAGAAGCCGGTGAATTTCGCGGCTGTCACTGGGGGCGGCAGTGCGAGTGGCGGTGCGGTGCAATCACAGCAGCAACAACAGGATGGCAGAAAGTTTGTGGAGGAAGCACCCAAACAGGTCAGCTCATATACTGTCAATCTGAATCCCACGCAAAATAATAATTGAAGATATAAGTGTATAAAGGTGTTAACGTTTCTTGCTGAATAATTTTTTTTGTGATTTCTGGCCCCCTCTCATACTTTGTAACTTGTTATAATTATTGATATATTATAAAGGGTTGTCCAAAACGGACGCAGGAAGTAAACGCATATTAAAACAAGAAAGATTAATATTCAAATCAAGTTGGGTACTTTATTTTGAAGGTTCATTTATACCATTTATGTATGAAAAATAATATCGCTCAAATGTTCACCACGACTGGATCTACAGACGTCCACGCGATGGTCGAAATTTTCAATTACATTTTGCAACATGGTCGGTTCTATGGCATTTATCTCGGAAATGATGTTGTTTTTGAGTTCTTGGAGGGTGGCTGGTTTGTCGGTGTAGACTTTGTTTTTCAAATATCCCCATAAAAAGAAGTTCAAGGGAGTCAAATCGCACGATCTTGGTGGCCATGGCACATTTCCTCTGCGCGAAATCACGCGATCACCGAAGAAGGACTGCAATCGATGGATATTGACGTTGGTTGTGTGGCATGTTGCACCGTCTTGTTGGAAATAAACATCGTCCATATCCATTCCTTCATGTTGCGGCAAAAAATAGTCCTCTATCATCACGTGATATCGCTCAGAATTGACGGTAACGGCGTCCCCGGCCGCATTTTCGCAAAAGTAAGGTCCGATGATGCCTTTTGACCACAATGCACACCACACAGTCCCTTTTTAAGGATGCATCGGCGACCGAAATGTTCACGAAGCGCGCGAAACGTGTTTTTTATTTTTTACCATTTTTGTAGTGCTCTTGAATAACTTTAAAGCGGTCTTCAATCGAATACGACTCCATAGCGATCAATGGTAAACATTCAACTAACAAAATGACATGTCGGTGACAGAAAACAAAGATGGCGTCTATGTCAAATTGACGTTTACTTTCCTGCGTCCCTATTGGACAACCCTATATATTGATAATCCTTTGTAGAAAGATAATCTCAGTTGATAAAGGTGGCATCGCAAGTGATTTGCGATTATTTCGGTTGATATGGGACGTAACACGTCTATCAACTAAATAAGTATCTATGGATGAGTTAGGTGGTCGTGACATACCACCTTTTAGGTTATGTTTTGCAAGTCTAGTCTACCTATTGAGTGCTATAGTGTGTAAAAAGAATATGGAGAGTAGAGGTGAAAGAATTCTCAAACTATTAGCAGAAAAGGTGAGGCACTCTACATGCAGGAATTCAAAGTGACAAGCCGATCTCTGCTGGTGAGCTGGAAAAAAGACTAGCAGCGACTTCCTCCTTAACGAGAGAGACATGGAGGTTATCACTGCTTGGGGACGCAACAATGTGTTAGTTCTCCCATCTGATCAAAAGCGGCAGCTGCTGGGAAAAAGCTAGGATATTTGTTTGGGTCTAAAAAATCCTTTTCTCCACACGACCTTTTCAGTCTGTGCAAGGCACAGCTAATACTGCTCAGATTCTCGGGGTGCTGCCGCCCCGACTGCATTATCCATGCTCGATGCTGTTCAGAGAAGGGTTGTTCAACTGATCTCTAACGGACAGTCTTGAGACCATTTCGCACCGGCGGGCCGTCTTCGATCTAGCTCTCTTTTGCTAGGCCAAAGGGCTTTGCTCCTCAGAGCTCTCCTCCATGATGCCGCCGCGCGATGTGCCTTCCAGATAGACCCGCCTAACTTAGGCCTCCCGCCTTAAGCGTGTCGAACTCCGTACATTCAGAGTTGGGCGATACGACCGCTCCTCTGTCTCTAGGGTATCCATATTGTGGAGCAATCTACATGATGCTTTTCTCAGTTCTACTGAGCTCAAGCAGTTCAAAAATCGGATTATACATGAGAACTTACCACATCCAAAGAAAAATAATGATACTTTAAACACGTATTTTTTAATATGCACACTTTGTTAATATTATCTGTTTCAAATAATAAAGTCTTTGATACTTCTTTAGACGTATCTGTTGTTCTAACATAGTTAAATTTTCAGTGGATAAATGAGTTACGTACATTTTTTCAGTACCCTAAATCTAATACAATAAAAGTACTATACTTCAAGATATCTAACAAGTAATTTTAATCAGAACCGTAAAATAGAGGGATAACTTGATGTTGTATGTTGTTTATGGCATCATGCACCAGATCGGTGCCAGATCCAACGGTCGCATCGCTGGAGCTGGTTTATTCAATAATCAGTTGCCAACTCTGGCTTGCAGAGTTATACTGTGTTGATACTATGGAGTCGGCAAAAAGGGCCAATGGTGGCCCGGTTGCCAGGCTTGGCCTTCACACCTCTGCTACTACTAAACCTCACTTTCTCCACATCAAAACAAACGTGAGCTGTTTGTTTCTATTACTTGTCGCTACATGTCCAAACATTTTATGGCCCGCAGGCCCTAGAAGGACGCAAATTTGAACGTTGGGCATTGGTGTTTGCTTTGACGGGGAGTCGAGTAGTTGGATAAATTCTCTAGCATTTAGTACTGGTATTTCTAGAGCAACGTTTCCACATTCACTTATCAACATTTCTATTCATTAGTTGAACTGGGATACGTTTTACATTGACTGAAAATGCTTAATTACTTCGTGAAATATGCGAATAATAAATGTCATTTTATTCTCTAAGGGCACTATTTAGTTTAGTTTCAGCATTTGATAGTCGGTTTAGGTTATTTTTTCAAATATAAAAGAAGTAGTTTCAGTTTCAACTACCGAAAATGAATTCGTTTTTTTTTATTCAGGTGGATGCATCCAAAGCACCTGGCTACAGAGGTGGAGCTATGTGCTCACCACCTGTCGGTAGTGGAACTAAGTCTACAGGAGGTGGAGCTAGTTCTGGTTCAACACCTAGTATTGGCACCAACGGATTTCAAGGTTAGTTTAACACTCGAGTAATCATCAATTTGACATTCTTATTTGCCTTCTCCTTCCCTTCTTTACCCTACCTTTATCTGGTATCTGTATCTCACTATAAATCTATAAAAGCTACTACATAAAATGACAACTAGATCAAATTGACAGTGAAGTGTATTTTTAACAGTAAGTTGATAAATAATTTTGAAGTCATATTATCTTTCCAAATACTTAACCATTTCGTCAGTTAGCATTTTCGGTTTGCATTATTTTTGTAATTTTGCGAACTTTGGTTTTAGATACGATTTTTTTCCATCAGTACACACGTTATATCGATTTAAAATTTTAACTCGTGTTGGTTGTAGGTTATAACGACCAGTCGAAGTCCCAACAACCTTTGGCACCAATTGGGAGCAATGTGATTCACTCCAGCAGAACAACAGTGTCTCAAAGCAACGCCGATTACTTTGGTGAACTATTTAAACCTGGAGTTTCGACAGCTAGCATCCCTAGCATGCTGGGATTGAATGATGGCCATCTGTTACAGTCTAGCTACAATCCAATACAGGTAATTTAAAAAAATATTATTCTTATCGACATACACAATGCTTGGAGATATTTCAATTTGTCATCAATCATTTCACAACACAACACATTATAAATAAGCCTCGCCCCCTTTTTTCTGATGTGTATGTGATGGCATTTCCGGGCTGTACTCAGGCTATGAAAACAAGAATACCCTAATAGTATGTGAAGATCAACTTTCTAGACAAAAAGTGCCTTCGAAGCTGTACGAAATATATCGAAAATTCTAGACATTTAGTTGAAACAGTTTTTCGGCAACACAGGTCGGGATATTCTAACATATGAGATACATGACATTGACATATTTGGATTCACGGCGTGATCTGGAGTGATGGAGACGATGGTTTTAATAACTGCCTCTGACATTGGCCCTTTTAAAGTTTTAATTATATACAGTAATGGTCAAAAGTATATAGTATATATTGTGCTGTATTTCTTTTTTAACTTGCTTTATTAATACACCAACCTGTATACATAATTCATTATAGCATAATACTTTCTTATACATAAATTAATTCGTTAGACTCCCTTCAATAAAAAATAATTGAAAAAACTGGAACTATGAGGACAAAAATATATAGACAAAGCAAAAAAATTATAGAAAAAAGAAGCAAAGTTCATTGAATTATACAAAACCAACGATGTTTGTGTTAATATTTTGTAGTATAACCATTATTACGAGGGATGTCTTTTAAATTTTGCCTATGGAAATAAAACAACACAGTAGGTAGTTTTAAATGACTTTATTGTTTTTCCAAGTATTCTCCACGAAAATTAATACACATCTGCATGCGCTCGAACCAATTTTCGAAGCACTTATTCCACTCGTTTGCTGGCAGATTCAAAACGGCATTTTTGAATACGTCAACTGCTTCTTCTGGTGACTGGAACCTTTGACCACGCAGTGTGTTTTTAATTTTCGGGAAAGTAAAGAAATCGTTAGGACTTATATCGGGACTATATGGAGGATGATCCAATAATGGTGGTATACCAATCCGCAGTAACAGTTCATTGCTCATTAAGAGGAATTGTTGCAATATGACCCGCTTTTGACACAAATGTCGCGACCATCTTTTTCGAAACACTTCGAGAACGGATGACTTTTGTTGGCTTTTCTTCACCTTGGAACACCCAAACAGCCGACTGTAGTTTATTTTCTGGTTCCTAACAGTAAATCCATGATTCATCACCACTAACAATGCTGTACACATTTTTTGAGTTTCCGGAATTGAAACGGTCAAGCGTTTTTTGCCACCAATTAACCCTGGCTGCTTTCTGCTCTTCAGTCAACAGGTGGGGTATCCAACGAGAAACTAATTTTCTTACTCCTAATTCTTCATGTAAATTTTTTTGAATTGAGGTCTTTGAGATCTTTGAGATCCTCAAGGACACCTCAGTCTCGCGATATGTCACATGTCTATCTTCAATTATGAGTTTGCGCGTAGCATCGACGTTTTCCTGGGTGACTGACAGTTTTTGGTGCACCCACCCTGGAATCGTCGCTAAGACTCACCCGTCTACGTTTGAATTCCCCATACCAACGGGAAATTGTCGACTGATGTGGCGCTTCGTTGCCGAAAACAGACAGTAACTCAGCAAGGCATTCTTGTTGCGATAGTTGTCTCTGAAAAATGTAATAAATTATGGCGCGAAAATGATCTCGGTTGAGTTCCATTTTTCTAATGACTTGGTGACACTTAAAAATTCACTGTAGTGAGAACACTGCACGTATTGTTGTGAAACTTTGAATTTAAGTTTACTAAAGAGTGAGGTTAAGATTCAGTACTGTCGTTCGATCCGCGCGGCCTACTATGTTTCTATATGCAAAACTTAAAAGACATCCCTCGTATCAATCACCGCCTGGCATCGTCTCGGCATAGATTGTAGAAGTTTCTTGATATAAGATTCATCAATCTGTCTCCACTTTTGCTCTAGAGTTCATCCTTGTTTGGATAATTTTTATCTCGTATTTGCTTATCTAAGTATTCCCATAGATTTTCCATGGGGTTTATATCCGGAGACTGTGAAGGCCATTTGAGAACTGGTATTTTTTCATTCAGAAAGAATTTCTTTGCGAGATTTGAAGTGTGCTTCGGGTCATTATCTTGCTGGAAGACTGATCTTAAGGGCATATTGTCTTCCATATAGGGTAACATGACATGCTTTAGTATGTCTGTGTATATAGACTTATCCATCCCAAACCCCGAAAAGCACCCCCAGACCATAACAGACCCGCCTCCATGTTTGACAGTGGGCAAAGTGTACTTGGGGTTCAATCTTTGCCCACTAGGAAGTCTAACGTAATGAACACCATCTGATCCAAACATATTGAACTTGGATTCGTCACTGAAACATACCCTCTTCCGGTCACAGATGCTCCAATCAGGATGCAAACGTGCAAATTGTAATCGGTCCTTACGGTTTTTGCTCGAGATTAGCGGCTTCTTACTTGGCCGAGGTGCAAATATGTAACTTCAAATCATTAAATCTTCTACTTATAGTTTTCGTAGAAACACTGACAATTCCTTTTGTCTCGACTTCGGCTTTTATTTGTCTTGGGGTTTTAAACGGATCTTTTGACGAAATTACTTTTATTAATATAACTGATCTAGCATTTAGTTTTCTAGACCGACCACTTCTCTTAGAGGCTTCCAAGATACCTTTTTGTTTATATTTGTTCAATATTGCCCAAACTGCTTTACGCTTCAGCTTCAAATTTTTGGCAATTTCGACTTGACGTTGACCATCTTTGTATAACTCAATGATTTTAGTTTTCACATCGAATGAAATTTCTGGACCACGCGGTATGGCCTTAAAATCACTCAACTTATTCCACAATTTTTGATGAACACAAACTAAATCCTCTTCTGACACGAAACTGTACTAAACTAATGTTGAAAAGAATTTGTCTACATATTTTTGTCCCTCATAAAAAGTGCTTATATTCAGACTTGTATTGTGTTCATTGCAGATAATGTAAAAACAAGGAATTTAGTTTTTCTACTAATAACGGATTTGTTTATGGAGCAATGAAGTATGAATTCGTTTTCTAAAGGTATTTAGGTAAATATTCATATTTGTCTATATACTTTTGTCCATTACTGTATGTCAGAAATGATGAACCAACCATTCTCTGTTGTTTGATTTTCGACACTAAATAGCATTGCGTTAGCGTCCTAAGATTACGCTAGTATGTTATGAAGCCATATCATCGTATTGAAATGTTCTGCAAAGAAATACATAGTTTTTATGGTCGCGCAGATAACTGAAAGTTTCTACCACATCAGAGTGATGTTTCTATAAGATGTTTTCTATTTCAGAACCTGAGTTTCTCTCCTGCACCATCTCAAGTCAATCTACAGCAGCAGCAACAACAGAACGCGAGCCTATCTCGATTGAACCCGAAAGCTCCCGAATACTCGGGCTATTCTATGCAATCAAAGCCATCTTCGACTCAGCCAGTCTATAACGGGTACCAGATGACATCTGGGCAGGGGACTGCAACAGGAATGTATATGCCTCAGACGCCTTCCAAACAGGTACTCATTTTTAGAAATCTACTAAACTAAACCCGCGGCTCCGCTCGCGTGGAAGTAGTCTAAAGTATAGTAGATTCGTTTCGCATTAGTGTGAAGGAGATTGAATTTGGAGAAAGAAAATATTAATTCAACAGTTTACTTGGAAATTTATCTGATTTTAAAATAACCTTGAAGGTCGGTCAGGTTCATAGGCAAGGATATAGTTAAACATGAAATTGTCCGTAATTTGCATATCTGAATCTTTTTAATCCTTACAACTTTGTTCTACAGCATTTTTCTCTAGGAACTGTATTTTTCGAGATATTTTGATCTATCCATACTTTTGAACACCCTATATATTTTTGCCAATAAAACCATACCTATGACCTTCATCAGGTTTCAGTTAGTAACTTTTACGTCTATCATTGTGGTTCAGACATTATGCTGAGAGACTGGACAGTTTATTATTAACATTGCGTTGGGAAAAATGTTACCAACAAAAAATCAGATTTACAGAACTAGAAAAAAGTGACTCTACTACCTAGAACATGACAGCATAATAAAATTCCTAGAATAAAGATGCTTACTCATATATGTAGGATACTTTTCTTCTGGAATCTTCTTATATTTGTTTTCATGGAGCTACAAGTATGTTTTCTGTTCAGATGGGAGCAGAATATCACAGAAGTGGATTAGCACAGAATCGACCGCCATTGTGGATGCAGATGCAGCCACAGTTCACACAAAATGATCAGCTGATCAGCAGCATGGCGGGATTGACCATACATAATCTTGCTAAATTTACTGGTAAGTATTAATTCCAAGGCGTTTTAGGATCTAGAAAAATAATAAATTTGCTTGTTTAGATTAATTTTCACAATCAAAAATATATTTTCAAAGTTTCACGGATGTTAACTATTTAAGCCCTACTTAAAAAAGTCTCAACTAGCCTATTATGCACACTTATTAGATATACAGTAATAGACAAAAGTATATAGACAAATTAATATTAGTATAATACTCACTTATACATAAATAAATTCATTAGATTCCCTTCAATAAAAAAATAATTGAAAAAACTGGAACTATGAAGGACAAAAATATATCGACAAAGCAAAACAATTATAGAAAAAAGAAGCAAAGTTCATTGAATTATAGAAAACCAACCATGTTTGTGTTAATATTTTGTAGCATAACCATTATTATCAATCACCGCCTGGCATCGTCTCGGCATAGATTGTAGAAGTTTCTTGATATAAGATTCATCAATCTGTCTCCACTTTTGCTCTAAAGCGGCAAAAAGTTCATCCTCGTTTGGATAATTTTTATCTCATATTTGCTTATCTAAGTATTTCCGTAGATTTTCAATGGGATTTATATCGAGAGACTATGAAGGCCATTTGAGAACTGGTATTTTTTCATCCAGAAATAATTTCTTTGCGAAATTCGAAGTGTGCTTCGGGTCATTATCTTGCTGGAAGATTTATCTTAAGGGCATATTGTCTTCCATATAGGGTAACATGGCATGCTTTAGTATGTCTGTGTATACAAGCTTATAAATTTCTAATCTATGTAAAGGTCCCATCCCAAACCCCGAAAAGCACCCCCAAACCATAACAGACCCGCCTCCATGTTTGACAGTGGGCAAAATGTACTTGGGGTTCAATCTGTGTCTATAGGACGTCTAATGTAATGAACACCATCTGATCCAAACATATTGAACTTGGATTCGTCACTGAAACATACCCTCTTCCAGTCACAGATGCTCCAATCAAGATGCAACCGTGCAAATTGTAATCGGTCGTTACGGTTTTTCCTCGAGATTAGCGGCTTCTTACTCGGGCGACTTGCAAATAACTTCAAATCATTTAATCTTCTACTTATAGTTTTCGTAGAAACACTGACAATTCCTTTTGTCTCGACTTCGGCTTTTATTTGTCTTGGGGTGTTAAACGGATCTTTGGACGAAATTACTTTTATTAATCTAACTGATCTAGCATTTAGCTTTTTAGGCCGACCAAGATCAAGATACCTTTTTGTTTATATTTGTTCAATATTGCCCAAACTGCTTTACGCTTCAGCTTCAAATTTTTAGCAATGTCGACTTGACGTTGTCCATCTTTGTATAACGCAATGATCTTAGTTTTCACATCGAAAGAAATTTCTGGACCACGCGGCATGGTCTTAAAATCTCTCAACTCATTCCACAATACTTGATGAACACAAACTAATCCTCTTCCGACACGAAACTGTACTAAACTAACCTTGAAAAGAATTGGTCTACATATTTCTGTCCCTCATAAAAAAGTCCTTATATTCAGACTTGTACTGTGTTCATTGCAGATAATGTAAAAACAAGGAATTTAGTTTTTCTACTAATAACGCATTTGTTTATGGAACAATGAAGTATGAATTAGTTTTCTAAAGGTATTTAGGTAAATATTCATATTTGTCTATATACTTTTGTCCATTACTGTATTTCTCGCACCATAGATTTCCTCGTGCATTTGCCCTTCAAGCTTGAGAGTGATATTTTCAACACACGCGTTTCTGGGTATACGTAGATACGTCGCGGTCTTAACAGTGGATTGTTGCCGCGGCTGACGAGAGACGAGGTCCGACATTTCTAAATCGCAACGTTCTCAAATGGGTGGTATTGTGGACTAATTACATACAAATACGTGTTCAACTTGGCGTCATTTTTTTCCTTAAATTTAAATTTTGAGTAATTGCACTGTTTGCACTAGAAGCTGAAACAAAAAAGGAATGCCGAAAATCAGGGTAATACCATGTTTTTTACTTCCAGTATTGTAATCGCGAAAAATTTCAAAAATGAGATATGTTTTTTGGATGTTATATGACATGTACATCACGGAAAACCAAGACACTTATTTAATATGGAAGGTACTTCTTGGATTTTTATGAAATCTTTGAAAATCGGTTCAGTGGCGGCGAAACTATGGGCAAAGAAGTAAAAATCGCTCAATCCTGGTTTTTTGACGTTTCAGAGGCTCCAAATCATTTTCAGAAAAACATTTGGAGATGTTGAAAATTGGAAGAGTATATCTGTTTTTGCCTTAGTATATTTAAACGCTTCCAACCCTGGTAATTCTACACATCTATTAAAGATATTTCATACATCATGGAGTATCCGTCTTGAAACTTGAATGAGGTATATTTTCAATATACACGTCGCGTACGAGCGTACGTCTAACTGCTACAAATGCTGAGCGATAACTGAACGATGATGGGTGTAAGTGTACCCAACGTCGTGTCGATCTGGCTTGGCAGGCAGACTTGCCACGTTGCCGGGTGGGTGATAGGCTAGATTGCAATGTTGTCAAATCTGTCGGGGCTACGGACTAATTATACGGGCTTATTTGACTGACTTGATTCATTTCTCATTCAGGTTCTTAACTATTTTCTAAAAGGGACTAACTTGTGTCGAATATAATCCTTTATGAACTGATAGCGTTGCGTGAGAAGTTAAGAACTTACTTGACGTCATTTTCTTTTCTCTAAAGGCAACGAGGTGCTTGAGAACGGCAGTGGTGTGTCCGGTGCCGGAGGTGACCTAACCGGTCTCGGGGGCGGTCCGAACTCACCTAGCGGCATGTCCCCGAACCTGCCAGCAGCCGCGGCGGCCGCAGCAGCAGCAGCGGCGGCGGCAGCTGCGGCAGCGGCCGCAGAGGGAGGCGGTTACGAAGAACGGAAGCCGCCCCAACCGATCGGCACAGGTCGGAAGGCCGCATATCAACAACAGCAACAGACTGGTGGGGGTATGGATGCGTGGAGATTGCCCGGTACGGCCGCCGCGGAAAAAGATTGGCTGGCGGCAGCCGCCGCTGGAGAGTATGCGGCTATCAGGCATGCCACGGCAGGAGTTTATGGGGAGGAGATGCCGCCCATGGATTATTCGGTGAGTTTTTAATGACAATTAACATTTTCACATTTTATTATCAATGCAACTGGCAACCTGACAAAATGGACAGAAAGTGCAACTGACATCGACTTCAGTTTCAGTGACAATGTGGTAAGGTATGTGGTTGGGTCTTTTCGCTCGGTGTTGATTGAAAGGACACACCGTGATTTCGTGAATTGACGTGTTTATTTTTTTTTTTTTGACATGACATTTCGCGAGCAACGTCTTGTTTTGTTTTATCTTCCAACTTGCGATGATGAATCTTGTCTGGCCGCGACGTTGCCGCTGTTAAACAGTATGCTCTACAAATGTTCATATTTAACAAGTGTCAGTGTGGTGTGTTGCCAAATTCTCAACTTATCACTATAATAATAAACAGGCGATATTTTTACTAAAAATTTCTTGTAATTGATTGGATTTGGGGTCCAAATAAACACATTCCTATTACAAAATTGCCGAAGTTGAACTTGAAACACAATTTACATGTACATTAATTAACAATTTAAACTATAAAATCGATATAAAAGATACTTATTTTAATAATAAGACGAACGAAAGATATATGACTATACTTATTTTAGTTAAGACATTACATAAAATGTACTATCAAAATACATCCCTGAATCTCATTAAAAACTTAGCAATTACCAACATATACTCATATAAAAAATACCAAGATAAATTTATTAGTAATTTAGATAGATATTCAAAACGAATGAAAAGTTTTTTTTATCATTTTAACTGCATTATCTAGCTGCAATAGAGTGGTCAGCAACAGACAGCGGTATTTGGCAGTATGGCCAGGCTATATTGCTACACATTTTTGATGTGTAATGTAATTTATCGCCTCGCGTACATTTTCGTCAGTAAACTAATAACAGCTATGCGCTTGCCGCAGTGGTTGATTCTGGTGTGACAGATGGCGCTCTGCGCTGTAACCTCACAAATTTTTGCGAATTTTTCTGCCAGGTTGCCAGTTCTACCTCCTTGTAGAGGTGGAAAGCTAGCGCTTCAGCTGCTACTGTTCTGGGCCAGTTTTACAGGGCAGGCATAAATTATCATAATTGAAAATATACAGGGTGTTCCTTAATGATATGCGAATATTTAAGGGTGTGAATCTACATGAAAAATTAATGTTAGTTTGCTTTATAAACTATGGTCCAAAAATGTTTCCACAAACTCGGGGTGTTGAAGTTTTAGGAAAAAAATGGAAATTAATTAATATTTTCAGAACCCCTTCAGATATTTCACTGATATTTAGTACGTAGTGAAAGTTTATAAAGTTGCATATTGTTCAATGCAAAAATAATTTTTAGCTTTAACAGTGTCGTGCGTACGGGTATTGACTTCGATATTTTTTAAGAAAAAAATGGTACGCCAATGGTTTTTTGCCAAATAAAAATTATTCTTGAATTCCCCGTTCAGTTTAAAACAAATGATCTCTCTTGAGTTGCTTTCCTTCGATGCGCCATTTTTGAGTAAAAAAATAAAATCCGTTCTAATGTCCGAGAAAATTAATGATTGAAGAATGCAATTTAGCAATAAATATCTAGTTGCTCTGGAATATGTCACCGACTTTTGACATCTGACAAGTCTCTGTTATTCAAATCTGTTCGCTGTGACATCTTTTACATTATTTAGTTTTTACAATCTTGTTAATAATGATGAATTATTCAAATGCAGAAATGGCGGAAATGCATTACGTATATGGCCTTGCCGACGGTAATGGTGTGCCAGCCAGACGGATTTATCACCAGAGATATCCCGATGGTACTTTGCCAGATAGCCGAACCTTTTCTAATATTCATTGTCGTCTTGTTGAAACTGGTTCTGTCCGAAAAGGAGCATCTGAAGGTAGACCTCTAAGTGTGAGAACACCTGAAATTGAGGAAGCAGTGCTGTGCTGTACGAATTCAAAGAACACCCTGAAACAAGTACGAGGAAGATCGCTAGACACTTAGATATTTGCCATCAAATTGTTTGGAGAATTTTAATGGATTTTTTGTTTTAAAATTACACAAAATCCGCAATTGAATCAATGATTCTGTTCACGGACGAAGATAATTTTTCTCGAAATGCCATTCAGAATTTCCACAATAATCAGAAGAAAATCCCTCTGCCGTAACCGAAACCCATTTCCAACACCAATGTTCGGTTAACGTATCGGCAGGAATTATTGGCAACCACGTTATTGGCCCATTTTTCATGCCGGGACGACTTGACGGATAGAGTTACCTCAATTTTCTTCAACTAAGTTGCCTTTGCTGCTTGATGATGTTCCGTTACTAGTAAGAAACAATTTGTGGTACATGCATGATGGTGCACCAGCGCATTTCAGTGTAGTGGTTCGTAATTATTTACAAACTGTTTATCCAAATCGTTGGACTGGCCGCGGTGGGCCCCAAGAATGGCCACCAAGGTCCCCGGACCTCAACAGTTTAGATTTCTTGTTGTGGGGCTATCTTAAGACACTAGTGTACACAAGTCTCATTAACACTGTAGAGGAATTAAGAGAAAGAATACTTGCAGCTTGTGATAGAATAAAAAACACTCCAGGGATATTTCAACGAGTGCGCAATTTCATGAGAAGGAGGGCGGAAGCATGCATACTAAGTGAAGGGGGTCATCTTCAACAATTTTTGTAATCATTTCCTTGGTTTTAATATTATGTTTATGTTGTCAGTTGATGTTGTTCATTACCCCCAATGTGTTTAATTTTTCCAATTACATTAATAATAATTCTGCATGTTAGACAATAGGACGGTTTTTATTTTTTTACTCAAAAACGGCGCATCGAAGGAAAACAATTCAAAAGAGATCATTTGTTTTAAATTGACGGGGAATTCAAAAATAATTTTTATCTGACAAAAAACCATTGGCAATATGCAACAATATGCAACTTTGTAAACTTTCACTACATACTAAATATCAGTAAAATATCTGAAGCGGTTTTGAAAATATTAATTAATTTCCATTTTTTTCCTAAAACTTCAACACCCCGAGTTTTTGGAAACATTTTTGGACCATAGTTTATAAAGCAAACTAACATTAATTTTTCATGTAGATTCACACCCTTAAATATTCGCATATCATTAAGGAACACCCTGTATATTGACCTAATAGCGATACCGTTAGAGCCACTCACTCGCATTTTCATGATATCTATTATGAATGATTCGAGAGTAATTTTTACCATTATCGTAATTATAATGATTTGTTGGATTATCCTAATATGAAAAATTTTAACAGCGTCCGATGCGATTGGACTCCCACAACTTCATGAACGGTCCGCCGTATTTCAACCAACAGCAGACGCAGTTAAACGCCATGCGTCATGACTTTATGAAATCGCTGCCCAAGCTGGACATCATGTGGGATAACGCCCAGCCTATCCCCGAATTACAGCAGGACAAGCAGCATGTAAGTGCCAACCTATTAATAAATCAGTAATTCAGTATCGGAGTATTGTTTTTCGTGTTAACTCTTTACGGTTTCTGCGTTGACAGCACAATTAACCAATCCGACATAGTTTTACCTTATTATGTTGTATTTGGTCGGTTGTACGCCGAAGCCTAAAAGAGGATGGGTGGCCGGACAAGTTGATCCAAAGAACAATGGCAATATTTTTTGTCAGAAAGTAAATAAAAAATAATACGATAAGTTCATATAAACATGGATCATAAAGTTGCATTCTTACCGATATACTGGGTGTTTAAGTTGTAATTTCAGAATCAAGAAAAAATGGAATATCCGGGGCAAACTGAGGTATCGACTTAAAATATACATGTAAAATTAATAACACTTTGAATAATACATAAAATCATTTCTGTAACTAAGGTTACATTGAGGTTAGTAAATTTTGACCAGTGTAGAAGAAAATCTATTTTCTACGCCTCTAATTTCTTTGAAACACCTATTGCATTTTTAAATAAGGTATTCTATGTTACATGAATCGTCTTTCTTGAGAAATTTTTGTCCTAATTCAGTCTCATCAGTGGCGTATACATTTACAACATCCTATATCTTTGTAATGGAGGAACTTTTCACGTTACTTTTGTACTTTGGTTTTGTCTGGTGGAATATTTTGAATCCATGCTATAAATGCCTTGTTAATTACTACCATCATAATTTTATTATTTTTTGCAGGTTTGGAACAATAAGTGGAACTAGTAATCTTCATACCGGAATACACATGTGAACTATAAGCGTAAATATTTTAAGTCCAAAACGTGCGAAATTTAGCTTCTATCTTTGTGATTTTCGGAATACAAGTTTTTGCCCGTAGAAACATAGTTCTAGTTTTTATTTTCATTTTAATTCGTTAATGGTACCATGGCCCAATATACAGGCCAACAACCGAGTGTTTATACATATTATCCTACTGTGAGTCACTTGGGTGTACAGAATGTTTAATCCTTTCAATGGAGATATTCAAACAGGTTCCTAGTTATACGAGTGATTTAAAAAGAAATGTGGATTTAGAAGAGTTCTATGGATAACGAGAAAGTAGCTGACTTGGTTAGATGATAGATTATTATTGTTTATTTGTTATGTGGAGTAGGACCTAGATTAAAAATTGAAGCATAATATTTGTTTTTCTTATTTAAATTTCAGTTTTCTTATTTTAATACCTTTTGAGTAAATAACATCTCTATTGATGATCTCTGAAGAAAAAATGATATCTTGAGTTTTCAGCCTTAGTTTCCCCGACTTCAGTACTTGTTAAATTATAATATTGCCAGATAACATTTGTAAAGACAATTACACCGACATAGTTTGAATTTACAACAAACGATCAAAAACCAATGTTATTTATGTCAGATGAATGAGACTTTTATGTTCTGATTATTAAGTTGGAATTTGGCACACTTGAGGGCTGCTCCTTAAATCTTATTCTCATTCGTGTGTTTATTGAATATCCTTGCGAGGAGTTTTGATCTTCACAAATTTCTGACAGCTAAAATGCTATATTTATTCATTGTAAGCACATTTATATGAAACAAGTACGTATTTAACAAGGAGAGCGTCAATCATATTTATCATGGAAGTGCGACACATAACATTTGAGGAATCAGTGGTATTTGTAGACTCAAAAATCACTTATTGAGTATCTCCATTTTACCACCGGATTTTCTGTATTAATACAGTACTTGGGGAGAATATTAACATCTGGTTGAAATTTGGCAAGGAGTTAGTTTGTAGTGCCAGGAACAAAAATCAATCCTTGCCTCACTTGTAGGAACTGTCGTTCTAAAAATATTATGGTTTGGATGCAAAAATATTCTTTTTTTATATCTCGATAAATATGGAAATATAAATCTGTATTGGTAAAATGAACGCTGGGGATCATTCAAGTATTCCTTAAGCACTGATGGGGGCGGGAGGTTTTCACTTTGCTTAGTTTTGATGACATGGGGGATGGGGAGGAGGTCGGGATGGTGATTACGTCAGCATTATTTATTTTTTTTACTTTTTCGGATTTTATACAAAATTTAGTCGATTTTGATTTGAACACATATGACAACCCTGATTGTTTATGTTCGAAATCGAAACGACTCTTCAGGGAGAGCGTAAAATGGCTAGTCTTAGTCGGGGACTGTTGACGGTTATTATGTTACTGCAAAGGATGTTGGGTCGGGCGCGCCAGATTTTCCTATTTTCCAGAGATTAAATGGTATTCAGAACATGTGCGTGAAAGCCAAAACTTACTTCTGATTGTAAAATGTACTACAGTGTTTATGTATATATGGGAGGGTGCTAAGAGATTTGCTTACTTTTGCTGACAAAGCAGAGGAGGGTTCAATCATTGTAAAAATCTGCTTACGTAATACTTGAACGCCACCTTGGGAAAATTTACTATAAGAATGGTATTTTACAATATTTGTCTCAGTTTGTTAGATTTTGCGAACACATGATTATGTGTGGTTTGGTGATTGTCCTATGTTGTCATGCCACAACACGCTGCAAAACGCTGAGAGCGACGGAAAATTCGGTCATATCATATAAGCTCACTAACAGGAAACATATTTGAGGGATTAAGTTGGAGTAATACTTAAACATTAGTGATACTATTAAAACAGGTTTCTTTAAAGCCCTGTTCATACAGCTGTCGCCAACCTGTCAATGATCGTTTCCAAGATCCCACCACACATATTCCGTTAATTCTGCTATGCTAATACAGACAGAATTTACAAGGCTGGGTCCCAGACATAGTCACTGACAAGTCACCGACTACTGTACGAACAAACCATTAAATCTTGATACATCAATTTTTCACCGAGATATGTCCAAATTTGTCCTTCGCTCATAGCTTTAAGTAAATTTTTTCAATCCAGGATAGAGATTTTTGAGATTTTGCATATGTTTCGAGATATCATGAAAATAATATTTTTGCTATGGAACAGTAATATCTTTGCTATATTTATAGTTTAATGTGATATGAGGATTGAACAATGTTTCTAGTACTAGTAACACCATTGTTTCAAATTTTTCAACCTGTTGTTAATGTTTCTGACCTCAAAACCCCTGAGTATTTGACTATAAAACAAAAAACATGGAATCCCTACACCCCATTACAATGTAGTTTTATTGCATATTTTTTTCTTTTCTTTTGTAACCGCTTATAGTTACGGTCTCGTTATATAATGTAGCAGAGGACAGACGCAAATGGATGGATGGAAGAGCTATAGACATATATAATTACTAAAGAAAAAATATACTAAACGTTATGTAAAATGTAGTAGTTGCGCAAAAAGGTAATAAGGGTTGGCGATTATGGGACAAGTATATACACTTGTGATTCTTTGTTCTCTAATCGAATATTATATTCTTTTCCTACATGCTAAGAGAGAGTTAGCGGCTACGAGGTATGCCGCATCGCGGGACACGCTTAGTCCCTGAACTTTTAAGTCTTAGAATTATTATTATTACTATTATACGGAATTATGTAATATTTGCTTGTACATGAAGACTTAAATATATCTTTATGCACTGTATTGCCTTTTTCATTTTCCAGTATTCCTTTCACCCTGCCTATAGTTAAAGGCCCGAGTATAAAATTCAACTGACATAGGGCAGTAGGTTGAAAATCTTCGTTTAGGAAGAAAAACTGTTTCTGAAGACATTTGAATTATCAGCCCAACAAAACTGGAAATATTCTAAAAAAAAAATATCCGTCAAACAAATTATCACACAATATGGAGGTCATGTTTGAATGCCTTGGTCAAACTTACGAGGTCTGTAGATTAAGTGACGAGACTATTTTTTATGCAAATATAATTACAATTTTATATTGTCACCCTCGAAATAACTTCCTTCTGAAGCTACACAGTGCTGGAGACGGTTCTTGCTCTCGTCATAGCAGTGCTGGAATTCCGATACTGGAATAGCCTTCAGCTGGTCAGTTACAACCATGTGAATGTTTTCGACTGTCCCAAAATGAGTTCGCTTAAGGTGAGTTTTCAACGTCTGGAAGAGAAAAAAGTCACGTGGACTCAAGTAAGGCGAATAAAGAGGCTGAGGAGCCACAGGATTGTTTTTACTGGCCAAAAACTCTTTTACTGACATTGTGTGACAAGGAGCATTATCGTAAAGCAACATCCAGCTCTCCTTGATCTAATGAACAGTGGTGTGAGTCAAAGTTAACTCTTCCCCCATCACCCTGACTGTCAACCAGCGATCTGAATGCACAAGGTCCCGGATTCTGTCGATATTTCCACCGGTGCTTGAAGATGAAGGCCTTCCGTTTCGTGATTTATCTTCAATCGACTTCTGAAAATACCTTAAGCCACCGAAGAACCTGGGCCCTTGACATTACACTATCTCCACAGGTATCCTGAAATGTAGCAACTGTTGCACTGAGCCTAAGGCTACTTGCACTCACACGGATTTTGGACGGCCGAACACATTTTAATAGTAAACCATTGGAGGGCATTGAAGCTTGTACACTGGCCGACCACCGACCTGCACCGGAAAAAAACTCGGTTAGCAGCCAGACATTGTCACTGTGATGCGTCGGTACCGGGAATATAGAGGCATACGTGTTTGAATAGGAGCTTGCACACTCACCTATTATTCAAAGTCCCGTGATGGATAAAGAGATGAACATCGATAATGACATACTTATTGCGCTAGTGGAAACAAGACCAGTTTTATGGGATACAACTTTTGACATATTTAAAGGCAGAAACGCTACTAGAGAAGCATGGAGCCAAGTTTGCTGCAAACTAAATGAGGAGATTTATTTAAAATAATATTGGAAATCAGCACTGCACCGGTAAAAAACCGGCGCGTGTGTAAGCAGAGCCTACCTATAAAAAATCGGTCGATATTTTACTGGCCGTCCAAAATCGGTGTGTGTGCAAGTAGGCTAAGTCTGCTAGCCTGAAAATCGCTACGAACAACCAAATGACTCGAGAGTGTTCAAACTTGAGGCCTATTTGACTAATTGAAAGGCCCCAGTCTAAAAATCTTGTAGGGCTATACGTTACACCTTTGCTTCTTCAAATGTTTGTCAGGCCGCTAATTGAAACCACATATGTTTGAAATACTGTTCACTGACGACGACGTTCCGACAGCAATGGTGTACTTTTTCAAGTTCAATTTGAGAACTATAACAACATATTGTGTCTTCCAGGTGAAACTTCGTTTGTACTATACAGTGTTACTATAATAGTATTATGAACGGTCATGTAACATGCTGAGATTACGCGGAATCTCGGCGTGTTTCAGGACCGTTCAGACTATTCTAGTAACACACTGTATAGGAATGTGAAAATGAAAGAAAAACAAACCAAGTGTTACTTGTAAGACATATATACAAAATATATGTTCGGAATTCTCAAACTGTACTTGAAAAAGGACACCGTTGTAGCCAAAACGGCGTCATCAGGAAACAGTATTTTAAACATATTCAATATATTCGATGTGGTTTGATTTAGTGGTCAAACAAGGAGGGTTCTGGTCATGAATACCACAGGATAAGTTTCAGGTGTTACATTAACGACTTTTTGGATCGCATTTTGAAGATTGTATGTGAGTTCGTTCCTATCAAGACAGGAAAAGCGAGAAAATAAAAAAGTTGCCAAAACGCTAAATCTTTTTGAACTTCCAGCGCGTCTAAATAAACAGTTAAACCCAGGACCCTGAAATTTTACAAAGCTTCATACCTTCGTATGTAGTTTCCAGAAAAAAATGAGCCAAATCTGAGAGATGATTCGTCAGGTCAAGTTTGCCCACAAAAGTCAAACTGTTAGCCTGTATTGTATAGCCTCTGAAAATAACGTTATTTCCCTCACATTTCACATCTTCAAGGTCAGAGGTAGGATCACATTCTAAGGACAGAGCATAGGAAAGTCTATTACGTTACTCTAGAACTTACGTCACACTTTTGGCGCAAAATTCCTCGTTTAAACTTAGAGCGCGTTTCGTCGCGTCTCATTCATAGAAAAGGGATTCAAAATGTTGATATTTTATTAGCATAAAATTTTTGGAAATTCCCATCCGGTATGATTTTTCTGATTCTACTATCAATAGGCAGCGGCGGTGGCTTAGTGGTAGACGTTATGGGTCGAACGCGGAGGTACCACCCAGAGGATCTCCAAGGCAGGACCAGAATGTGTGCATGCACACGTGTTCCTTTTCCTCGGTGAGGCGTATCCCCCTTTCCCTTGTATCCCCGTACAAAAAATTAGAAGATCATTCTAACTCGGGGGAAAACAAAGTCGAACGACAAAGCCACACCACCCCTGGTTCTTCAAAAATAATTTTTGTAGACCCCTACCTCTAGTTACAATATTCCTGGGTAGATGGTGGTAGATATGGGTTTGCCTAAGCTCAAGCAATTTACATTACAAACGTGCTAGATGAGTTGCCTGTATGAGTAACGGCATGTAACGGTTAAAAGTTTAAATGCCAACTGACAACACAAAGCCTGGAATAACCCTAAATTCAAAGTGTTGAAAAACTAAGAAAATCTATAAAAAATTGCAATTGCCGAGCAAAAAACGTGTCACATTCCTGATTTTATTTTTTGATTAATCCTTGTAGTGATTGTAATGTGTTCATCAAAATACGTGTATTTATGTTTAGTGATTTTTTGGTAGATATTGACTAATAAATATTCGGGCAATAATATAGGACTTTCGTAGTGGAAAATGCCTCACCGGAAGAGGTATAGAAGATATCGAAGAAAAAAACAAACATTTTCAGACAACGCAAACCATGTAGAAATAGTTGACAAAATAACTAGCCCCTTACTAGAAAATAATTCCGTACTGGAACCTGACAACTCTCCTCACCACAGGACTGTTATAGAATCTTTAAAAACCCCTGCACATCATACAGAGACCACAGACAAGCAGTGGAATAACGAAATAACTACACCAGTTAATAACTCGAACTATCAAGAGTCTAATCACAATGCCTATAATACACTCACTACCCCAGTCAATATGAATTGTGCAGACACAACTCCAACAAATAAGGACTGCACACCAAAAAGGAGGCATGGATCCTTGAATGTAACAAATCTGAATGTACTGTTCACGTCAAATGTAACATATAATGATTTAGGTAAGTTGTGGAATATCAAGATTTTCTTATTTCAATAACTAAATTGTCGATAACCAATAGTTTGATAATATGGGTGTTAACAATGAGAATATTGAAGACCTCTAATAAATGTTTCTACAAAGGACCTGACAACATGCATATGAGAAAAGTGGTTTCAGGTAATTTCACTAAATTTTTCATATGTAATGCACCTTAGCATCTTTAACAAATGTCTCAGAGGGCACAGGTCCTCTCACACTCAACAGGTACTAAGATATAGGCAGTGCACGTAGTATAATGGGATATCAGTCCTACTTGGCTGTCTGCTTTATGAGGAAGAGTGTTTTTGGTTAATTTACTGCATGTTGTGTGTTTCGACATTGTAAACATGCCTTACTCAATGGGTCCCAAGATATAGGCCTGTCCAAGGCAGTATAATAGTGTGTCTATTTTACTCAGCTATCTGCTGTTTCTAAGAGAGTCGTTTTGGTTAATGTGACTGAATTTGAGAAATATCATGTATGTTGGGATCCTGAACAAATACCTCAAGGTCCACAAACCCCAAAACGCAACAGGACCCAAGATATAGGCCATTTAAGGAATAGAAGTGTCCCTTGTGGAACTCATAGTACTCTAAGTAATACTATTGATTAAGGTATTTCTTGAATATGTTAATCAATAGTAATATAATATTTGATAAATTCTACTACAGAAAGAGGGTTTTGAAAAATCAGTAAAGCAAAAAATTAATTTTAAAACCATTTGCAGATTTTATTTTTATTCCAATTTTTTAACAGATTTTTTACTTTATTTTTACAAATATAAAATCATCCCAAAAATATTGAAGCATACATAAGTGTGACCCAATTTTTACCTCAAAGTGGGCCGCTCAAAACGATTCGGTTTTTTGTCAATACAACCTCAAGCTAAAATCTAGTACTTTTTTCTCTTGTATAATAAATAATTATTGTTTATCTGTCTTCCAAGTGACAATTCATTTATTTTTTCTTCTCTTCATCCATATGCAGTGTGTTGCGACAATAGACTGAACGGTCCTGAAGCATGCTGACATCACAGGAATTTTAAGTCGTACAATAAACATATAATGTGGTTTCATTCAGCCAGATAATGGGGTCCTGTAAACATTATCATATTTTAGATCAATTATATGAGACTCCTACATTGACTAAGAATATGTGTCTTCAAAATCAAGTGAATGAAAACATTAGTATTCGAAGACGTTCAAGATCATACACCCCTAAAGCTCACTGCCCTGTCAAAGAGAAGTCTATGCATGTTGATAAGGGAACTCAGATAGACGTAGTGGAGCCAGAAGCAACGGGTCAACTGCTTGAAAAAAGGTGCAATGAAGTTTTCGACACGCCCAAGCATGCGAATCTACCACACTTTTCGAGGCTGGAGAGGTCACAGAGCAATATTGACAAAAAGGTAAATTGTCTAAAAAAAAAATGATACTCTGTGAATTAAATAAGTGTTCTGCGCCACCAGCATTTCGCCACTAAGAAAGGGCTAGAAAATATTTATTTTTCGCCTAACGTCAAGGATAAATAAATCGGCAACATTGCTACTCAGTGCGACATTTAAAAATAAGTAATTCTTGATGACAAAGCTAACTTAAAACAACTATAACAAGTTAAAATATGTGGATTTCAAGTAAATGCATTTTAGAACTCATAAAAGGTATAATATGGTTTATTTATTGAGATGTGTTTGAAGCATCAGGAAGGCACATGCCAGTTTTCAGACAATGATAAATTATCTAAATTTTTACACGTACTGATTTAAGTACTATTAATTACTTAAGATATTCTTTTGCCTATAGTAACTTATATTTTATGTTTCTAATTTCAATTGATTTTTAAAAATAAGATGTGCTGTTTCTGAAATGAACAGTGAGACAGTATTATTTCAAGATTTAGAAACAAAGGCTTACATACAGCTCTAGGAGTGTTTTTAGTTGTATATCTAATAGGTCGTTTTTGAAGTGAAAAATGAATATAATATACAGGGTGTAAACGTTATGGTAGTCATCATTGAGATGAGAAATACGGGGGTCAAAACAAGTCAAAAAGTTCATATGACCCATGGTCCAAAAGTCAATAGATTTTTGTCTAAATGGCTTTATAGTTTACAACTTTAAGTGCTTTATATCGACCACAATCACAATCTTACTAATTTTTATAATCTAATCTAAAACGTTTTTAAATTGGATAATTAACAAATAAATGGCTTTAAGTTTTTCTAAGTTAAGTCAAAATCTGTAGTCAGTAAGTAAGTTTCATTAAATTAAATATTTAAAACACAACAGCGCGTCATCACTCTTATCGAATCGGCAATAGATCGCAAACGGTAACAGTGGTTAGTTATCGGGCATCGGACGTGTTTGTTTTTGTTCGCGTACGTCGTCGTGTTTGTTTACAATGTTCTCGAATCAAGAGTTCGCCGACATGTTAGTTTACGGTGAAGCTCGTCAGAATTCAAATCTTGCAGTTCAAATTTATTGCGACAGATTTCGCCAACGGGTACACCCAGACAGAAGGACATTTGTGCAACTGTACCAAAGACTTCGAGATACAGGAAGTGTTGAGCCCACTAATATTCGCACTCGTGAAAGACAGGTTACTGTAGAGCAGGAGGAACAAAATTTAAATATCGTGGAACTCAATGCAGAAATCAGCACTCGGGAATTAGGCCCCCTCGTAGGACTATCGCATACCATAGTCCATAGAATCCTACGGGAAAATTTGCTTTATCCCTACCATGTACAACGAGTGCAGGCCTTGCTACCAGAAGACTATCCTCGCAGACTAACATTCTGTTAGTGGTGTTTGCACAAAAACGTTGAAAATCCGGATTTTTTAAAAAACATTCTAACGGCGGACGAATGTACTTTTACGCGAGACGGGATATTAAATTTCCATAATACTCACACGTGGGCCCAAGAAAATCCTCATACCATTCGTGAAGGTCATTTCCAACAACTTTTTAAAGTAAATATTTGGGCGGGCATTCTTGACGATCAGGTAATTGGCCGTTTCGAGTTACCCCCAAAGTTGTCAGGAGAAGGATACCTTAGCTTTCTAGCCAATAACCTACCAGAACTTTTGGAACAGACTTTAGATAACATGCCATTACAACAGAGACAGAATTTGTGGTTTCTTCACCACACATTTTTAGAGGCGTCATTCAGTATTTGAATCAACATTATCCAAATCGCTGGATCGGTCAAAATGCTCCTGATCCTCGAAAATGGCCAGCAAGGTCTCCTGACCTCAATCCGATGGATTTCTGAAATAATAAACGGACAACTTTGAGGGCCTAGAGTAAGAAGAAACTGGGTTCGCCGTAATGAAGCTTGTGTGGAAAGTGGAGGGCGACATTTTAAAACCTTCTTTAAATACAAAAAAATGCAGTGTGAGATCTTAAAAGAAAAACAATGTATGTATCAAATTTGTAGTAGTAGTTGTAGAAAGATTTATTTAGCACATTTGGCTTCATAAACAGAACAATTGTAAACAACTTAGAACTAGTAAATTCAAGCCATATGGTGTATGATGTAAATGCTGGGCAACCTATAATTGTAGATTTAACAAGTGATTTCTCAATTTTACTTTAAATTTTGTCAAAGTTTTCTGGTCTTTTATCTCCGAGTATAATTTATTATATTCAATCAACCCTTGATGGAATACAGATTTGTAGCATATGTTATACTTTTTGGTCATTAAATGGAAGTCATCTTTATTTCTGGTATAATGTAAATGATGGTCGACATTTGATGATGTTAAATTAGTTAGACTTGATGGAAATATATTATTTTTTACTTTATAAATGAATATCATTACAAGATATTTGATAAAATTTTTTACATTGCTAAACATTTGCCTAATTGGAGTATATTTATCTTTATTTAGTATTATTCTCATGCACTTATTTTGTAAAATTTGCAGTCTTTCAAAAATGGAATTATTTGCTAAATATAGAATAGTCGAACAGTACAAGAAATTTGGAAGAATGATGGTATTACAGATAATTTTTCTGCTATATGAACTCAGACATCCAGAAACTCTCGATAAATATCCCACTTTACTACTAATCTTATTTATAACTTTTTCATAATGAATATCAAAAATTAATCGAGAGTCAACAAAAACTCTCAGGTATTTAAAATTTTCTACGAATTCAATATCTTCACCATCAATATTCAGTTGAACATGTGTACATTATTTTTTTCCGATTAACAAGGCTTTCGTTTTACTTGCATTTAATTTTAGTCTGTTAGATGCTAACCATTTTGAGACAAGCTTCAAGTCTTCATTTATATAAGAGATACCAGACTGAATATTTTTAGTACTTATATAAATCATACTGTCATCGGCGAAAATTTGAATTTTGCATTTTTTGACTATGGCAGGTAAATCATTTATGTATAAAATAAAAAGAAGTGGTCCCAGGATACTGCCCTGTGGAACACCCAACGTATTTTCAATTTTTGATGAAGTAGTGTCATTAACTTTTGTAACTTGCATCATTTTAGACAAATAATTTCTAAACCAATCTAAAACACTTCCTGTTATACCATATGCCTTCAATTTACCTAACAATATATCTCTATCAATCGTTTCAAATGCCCTCTTCAAATCCAAAAATACTGCTATGACAACTTCTTCTGAGTCTATGGCTCTTCTCCAATTCTCAGTTACCAACTGGAAAGCTGTTTCTGTGGAATATTTTTTTTTGTGTTCCTTATTTATAAGTGGATTTTTTAATACGTTCAATAAACTTTCACACACCAGGTGAAGCGCTGATACAGTTAGTGGTAAGTCCCGTTTTTTTAATTGTTTACATTTTACGAGTACATAATAAAATAATGAAATAATACCTAAGAGCCAAAAATAACAAACTCCATCTTTATTTACACTGCGTTCCGTCGTAATTTGCGTCTGGCATTGCGGCGTTGACAGATTTTATTTTACTTTAAAGTCGCTTTTCTTTAAAAAAATGCCGCTTTGACCCCCATGTTATATGAAACTTTTTGCTTCTTTTAACCCCCTCTATCACCTATTTAGCTATCATAACATTTACACCCTGTATAAATGAAACACAAATTATCGTTGGCCGCGCGATAAAAAAATGGCGTCAGGTAGGTCGCCTCTCCAGTTCCTGAGCAACGCCGTCATCAGTTCATAAAGAATTAAATTCAGCGCAATTCAAATAAAGTCACGAAAATGTACAACAGAGAAATTAAACGGATTAAGTCAGTCAAACAGGCCCATACAAACAGACAAACATACCAACGGAAATGGGTGACATGGTTTTTTGTGATGTACATGTCATATGACGTCCTAAAAATACAATATCTTGTTTTCGATTTGCGATTCCAATACTTCCTCGCCCAGTGGCGTATCAGCGAAAACGAGGACAAAAACCAATTCCTTATTGCCCTTTTAGTTTTAGATCCAAAATATAGATATTACGCCGAGAAGAACTTTTTTAAAAATATCCAATTAGGCAAAATTTTCTCTAGATATTTTTTTTAGCAAGTAATATACGGCAGCGAGATAAACATCAATCCTTACTTGAAGAGTGTGGAAGGCTACCTGGGGAAGAATGTTGATAGTAGCTTTCCAGAGATATTCTTTTCGCCGAAACTGCTGGAAAACAAATTGTCATCAACTCCAATCGAAAGGTCGGCTCAACGCAAACCAGACATCGGTGCGGCTGTCGTAGACATTAGTAATGCCATGCGTGACTTCACTGGTCACATTGGCAGTCCAAATCTGAAGATAAACAGTCTTGTCGGAGATAAGGTAAGGTTTTATCCGCGAAAATGTTTTTTTTTACTCCAACTACCACAAAGGCCTAAACACCCATGAGGTACAGTGGGGCTATAGGGGGATAGAGGGGAAAGGGGGAACGCCACACGAACTCTGGCGACACTTTAATGAAATACTGGATTTGAATATTTATATACATACATTTGCACTTAATCTAGGTGAAACACAAAGAAGACAGTATCCGTGACTTCCGCCTCAATGTGTCTAGGAGGAGCTTCACTCTTTCACCAAAATCGCTAGCAAGAGTCTCAAAATTGAATAGGTCTAGGCGGTCCACTGAACTGGGCACCCACGTGGAACGTTCCATCGGTTCAATTGAGAATCAGGAGAGATTCTTTACCAAATTGAGACGTTATGGCAGAAACACTAGGTCTTGGTCGTCAAGGATTATCTCCTTGTGTCAGAGGATTGGCTCGGAGTTAAGGAATGTAAGTACAATGATTCGAAAACAAACAAAAAAAACACACACACACACCATCGCTCGTTGCTTAAGAGACGGGTACCTCGCTAGGCACATTTTACCTCTCAGGCGGAAGCCGTGGGGGCATATGACCCCAGTTGCCCTCCTTAATGGGCGCCCATGCTTATCGCATCAGTTTTCTCTGTGAGACGCTTATCACAAAAAATTCAACGCAAGTCCTATCTCAAACTGGTTCATAGCAGCAAAACCTTTTTCTTTTCCAGGGTCTTCAATCGCTGTGCAACCTTTACAATCCCGGCAATGTAACTCTTAACCTTTCTGTGAATAGAACTAACAATGACGAAATAGTTGAATGCAACAAGTGTGTGGAATACAAAGTAGAACTTGATAGACATGCCAGGGAGATCGAAAATAATAAAAGAGAGATCGAAAATAATAGAAAAGAAATTGAGAATGAGAGAAGAGAGAAAGACAGACTGAGCATCAGAATTGAACAGCAACAGGATGAATTGGTCAAGGTAAGTCGACTTGTGACTATGTTCGATAATTCGTAATGTGATCGTCGGCCAATGCAAAGTTGTGTCTCGGAATAAATGACTAATATCTCTGGTTCATGTGGAACATTAAAAAATGATGTGATTAAGTTATTTTTCAAATATAACAGATTGCAGCCACATATTCCGGGCGTATGTTGCGCAACATGTGCCTGCAGCTTTACAGAAGATCCATACAAAAGTGCTGGGCATACGTTGCGTGTTGCAGTCATTTAACGCATGTTCCTCCAATATAAAAGCATTTTTATATTAATTATGGATTTAACCAATAAATCAGCTGTCTCCGTCGAGTAAAAATAATTGAACAAGGATGATAATTATGGCCATCAACCAGCATTAAATAATAATATTTAATTCGAGAAAACTTACTTGTGTAACATTAAATAAACCAGTGTACTAAGATATAGAACAATCAACCTCTCTTGTGATCCTAAGCCGGTATTACCTGTCAGATGAAGCACATGAACATACGTCACACACTATTATCCACATGAGCTTATGAGCAGTCGATCTATTCATTCCCATAAGCAACTTTTCTGTATAGTGTTTACTGCGTCAAACGTTACAGAATAGTTCCTTAGCTTATTCAGCTACGGTTCTCACGATCTGGAATGATCTGACACGCAGTATTTACCGTGTTACGTTAGCATTTGTGGCAATGTCTGTTCTCTTGTTTCAGCTAAAAGAAAACCTGAAGGAGATCCAAAACCGAATTCGATCTTGTCCCCCTCCACCGCCACCGCCTTGTCCTACATCATTTCCCCCACCGCCGCCACCTCTTCCTAATCCACCCCCTCCACCGCCGCCCCCTCTTCCCCCGCTGTCATTAACCGCGCCCAGTTCCACTTCATTAAAGATCACTAAAAACGAGAAGAATGGTGGGGGTAGGACTGCAGCTCAACCCAGGCCGGTGATATCCTTGGAGGATATATTGAAGGTCAAGCTGAAGAAGGCTTCAGTGGGTATAATTGTTTAAATATACAGGGTGATTCACAAGTCGTGACCAAAAATAAAACATCATACACAGGACCGCATTTTAAGGGGGTCTTCTATTTAACATTTTCCCCACGAGTGCTTCATTAAAAAGATACGGGGTGTTGAAGTTTTTGATTTTTACTTTGAAAAAGGGCCACCGAGGTGGCCCAACCGTCAGCAAAGTTATATCTAAATTTGTGGTTTTGTTTCTTGTTCCAGGATCGTTGCGGCTCGACACCAACCGGCCGCTTCGCCGGCACCCGTCGCGCTTCAGCCACCGTGCCACTAGAAACGCTGGAACAAGTTCGCCTGAGGCCCACGCCTCGATTGGGCGGTAACCTCCCGTCGGAGGGTGGTCTGACCACGCCCACCACCGGTGACCCAATCCCCACCAGCCCGATGACAGCCATGTGCAGGATGCTGAAAGCAGACTCGGCAGCGGTGCATAGGCTGAAACGGCTGCGAAGGATTGGCGGTTACAGTTGCGATTCTTTTTACAGGCGGAGCTCTAGCGATTGGCGAGAGAGGGAGTTCTAAGGAGGAGGAGCCTAGCTGGTGATGGGAGGTGCAATGCTGTGATTTTGTTGTTAGGGGCGGAGCCGAGTAGGTAGATGATGGTTTTAGTGGTTTGCAGGAGCAAATTGGTTTATACAGTATGGTGTAAATTCGAAAATGGCGAGGCATAGTCTAAAAAACTCATTCAACATTACAAACTCAAAACTTTTCAAATAGGCTTTGCAGAAATAATATAATAATAAAAATAAACGACTTTTATTTCAGAGAAATAATATGTTGAATAGCTTTATGCAGAATGTTAAATTATGAACTTCCAGTAGGCTAAATTTAAATGAAACTTCTAAAGTTTTTTTAGTAAAGCAGTAAGAGACAAAGATCTGTTAAGGATCAACACAAAATTGCGGTTACAAGTTTGAGATGGTGAGCTGTAGTTTTATAAAAAAGCATTCGACAATTTTTGAGGAAATAAAAAAAATTACAAACAAATGAAAAATGATAAACAAAATTTGAAAGGTCTATTAAGGATCGCAAAAAACTGTGGCAGATGTCCGGAATACGTAAAGTAAAGCGGCGGATTTAAAAATTGATTGCATTCAAATATAGGTGTATGCATATTTTCATATGAACACATTCAACTTTGAAGTAGGATCTATAAAGACAAAGATCTCTTAAAGATCACATACACGATTAATCGTAAAACTAGCTGTAGCATTACTATGATGAAAATAAAATATCGCAACATCATTATCTTTAAAACATTTTCGTTATTGTTTCATTGGTCTTTAGCTTGAGCATCTCTCCACATCCTAGTTATTCTAATTGTCAAATGTTTCAAGTTTAGCGTTATGTCTATGCCAGAATTTGAGCCAGTATGTTGGATAGCATAATAAAAATAGAATTTCCTCCTGCAAACATTTTAAGGTTTGATTTTTTCGTAAGACGATGATAAAGTGCTGGGTGCTTTTACTTTATATACATATTTATTCGTATTATATTTTATTGCTTTATATTAAATTTTATCAAATATTGGTATTTCGTCATCTACTTATGGAATATTTTATTAAACGCGATCAAATATAATTTGGTTTACATAGTATATTTTACCTGTTAGATTTGAACCATATCCCATATCCTTTACATATAGACATTGATCAAGCGCTGATAGCCAACCTAATGCGATATTCCGTGTCCAAAAAATTATCAGAGACAAATTGAGATGCAGTAGCGACGTCTATGAGATTCTGTCACAGCAGTTTCTCAAGTCACTATAAATACTATGGCAAGGTTAGTATCTCTTAGATGGCGCTGTCTATACGAACACATACAAGCATACATGAATGAGACACTAAGTTTTTCAAAGTATATGCGGGTGTTTCAAATTCGACCCTCAAAATTGGGGACAAGTCGCTCAAATAGGAGCAACGTTGCGTATTTAGGTGTTTACAAAATGCTGCTTACAAAGTACTTACGGGGAAAATGGAAAAACCCGGATTTTCCCAAAATCGATTTAATTTTTTCCTGACTTTGTACTACGGGATTTCAAAGTAAATTACACATTAGATTGCCACTTTTTCTCCTCTACAAGATAGCATAATAAGAATTTCAATAGATCGTTGCGTCCGTAGTCTACCAGCGTCAATTTTATTTTCTATTATGTACGCCATATTGGATTTTTGCACAGATGAATGTATGACATATTATACATTTTTGAGATCATAATTTAAAAGTAAGAAAATGATCAAAAAAAACGTTCTGTTTTTGTACGTTTTTTAACATTCCTATTTTCGCTTGCATGTTTATCAAAGGCAATAAAGAGATAGTTTCATGTACATCAGTTTATTCAAAAAATAATCGGAAGAAATACGAGTACAATAAATAATACTTAAAAACTAATTGGTCAGGTACAAAATGCATTAATCCTAAAATTGCACTCGCTCATTCACTCATACGATTCGTTCGGAAAATTAAGTTAAATTAACTAGTTTAATTTAGAATGTATAGGAGAAAGATGTTCACTAGGAACAGGCCTACATTAGTTTACAAATGTTTTTTCCTATCACATTAAGGTTTTGACATCTATTTTTATTGGAGACTAATATAGCGTAAATCTGCTGTGAATGTCGTTCTTTTTCTAGGATTTAGGCACCATTTATTGCTTGGAATTATTCATTCTTCAGTTACTAGTTACATACACACGTTTCTAGAACGTGTCTCGTATTACGGTTATGTAGACCTGTTTCCTATTATACATAACAATAAAATGCGCTGAATATTTTCATCAGTGAATAGTCACAAAAACGTCTAACTTTACAATGAAATAGAAACAATTATTTTGCACAATTTATACAAGTGGCGAAAAATGTTCATACACAACTGTTATTGCTTATTTAAATTTAGAAGTGATGATTCTTTTTGAGGTGATATCTTGGGTTGGAAATTACGGTTTTAGATTCATAATCTTCGTTTATGTAGTGGAATTACAAAACAAAAGCCAACAAATTTGTACGGAGTTACTTTATCCAACATATTTCAGCTATGAGATAAAGAGGACGTCATGAATTAGCATGTTTTCTATTCTCAATTTAATGATCTTCAATCGGAATTTTGAACTTTCCATAACTATTCAACCTCAGTACAGGTAGCTACAAACATTAAAAGGGCTCGTAACTCTTCTACTCTACTAGAAAATAAGGTGAGCGGTATATAACATGTTTTAGATTATGAATTGCAAGTTGTGAATTGAATCAAAGAGTTCGAGAAAATCCTCCTAATATTACGTGTACATGTTATAGGAACATAGCAGTCATGGTTTGCATGTAAACGTAAACGAAAAATGCCCTAAATGGAAAATAATTTACAAAACAACGAACGGCTTTTCACTTTACACAAAAGCAAGACTTGATTTGATTTTGAGTTACTAGTTACATACACACGTTTCTAGAACGTGTCTCGTATTACGGTTATGTAGACCTGTTTCCTATTATACATAACAATAAAATGCGCTGAATATTTTCATCAGTTAATAGTCACAAAAACGTCTAACTTTACAATGAAATAGAAACAATTATTTTGCACAATTTATACAAGTGGCGAAAAATGTTCATACACAACTGTTATTGCTTATTTAAATTTAGAAGTGATGATTCTTTTTGAGGTGATATCTTGGGTTGGAAATTACGGTTTTAGATTCATAATCTTCGTTTATGTAGTGGAATTACAAAACAAAAGCCAACAAATTTGTACGGAGTTACTTTATCCAACATATTTCAGCTATGAGATAAAGAGGACGTCATGAATTAGCATGTTTTCTATTCTCAATTTAATGATCTTCAATCGGAATTTTGAACTTTCCATAACTATTCAACCTCAGTACAGGTAGCTACAAACATATAATGGGCTCGTAACTCTCCTACTCTACTAGAAAATAAGGTGAGCGGTATACAGGGTTATCCAAATTAAGTGTCCACCATTAGTAACTTTGTTATTAGTGAAAATACAAAGTTGTTTGAATTAGCAAACTAGTAGCATTTTTAACGCTGGTAAAAATGAGAAATAAAAAAAAAACAATTGAGAGTCGTTATTTTGATTTTTTTCAGTAAAATAACATTTTTTTAAATGGAAACCCCTGTATATTATATTTTTTTCTGTTAAAGCATCAAATTTTAAACAAAAAAGTTCATAATGACTTTTCCGCTAAAGTCAAAAATAAAGTCAAAATAACGATAAATATTTTTAATTATTTGCAGTATTATAATATTAAGACGGCTATGAAAACAACATGGCGTTCGCGATTTGACAGCATTAAGATAAGCGACAAATTGTTAAACTGGACATACTCGCAACTAGAAGGCTTTGGAAAACAATGATAAAATCAAATAATGTCAAACATTAGTGTAAATACTTGTTTATAAGCTTTATTGTGTCATTAATTTAAAGAAAAATGTTCTCCCATGAAGAAAAGTGTGATATGTTAGAATGCTATTTAGTGTGCAGAAAATCCTCCTTGAGAGCAAGAGAATACTACAGTGAATTATATCCCGCTCGCATTCAACCGTATGAACGATATTTTCTGAGACTTTATCGAAAATTTAGGGGCAACGAAAATGTTTTTGCTAAAACAAGGGCAAAAAAAGAATTCATAATAAGCGAGGCCACGGAAATTGCAGTTATTGGATATTTTGAAGCTTATCGTGAGAATTCAATAGCAGATATTCTCAAGGACTCTAATTTCAGTTATGGTACTGTTCAAAGGATTTTAAAAAAATACAAATTTATTCCGTATAAGTACCGACCAGTTGAAACGCTTTTGGCAGGGGATCCAGAGAGAAGACTTGTTTTTTGCCATTGGTATCTTAGCTTCTGTCGCCAAAATGTAAATAACTTTCGTTACCTTTTATGGACAGATGAATCAAATTTTTCAAATTCTGGAATGTTTAATAGATAAAACCACCATTATTGGTCAAGAGAAAATCTTTTGTTAGTACATCCAAGAGGCCCACAAGTCCGTTTCAGTTTCAACGTTTGGTGCGGTATAATTGGTTCAAAAATTGTTGGCCCGTTCTTTTATGAGGGAACCCTAACTGGTGAAAGATATGTGGAATTTATGTCAGAAATTCTGACTAATTTCTTAGACGAATTGGATCTTATAAGTAGACATCATCTGCATTTTCAGCAAGATGGCGCACCTGCCCACAACTCCAGAGGTACTTATCATTTTCTAAGTACTACTTTTAATGATCAGTGGATAGGAACAAATGGCCCAATACAGTGGCCTCCCAGATCACCAGATCTAAACCCACTTGATTACTTCTTGTGGGGTTACTTAAAGAACCAAATTTACAAGCGAAGGTACGATAACCTTGACGCGTTAAAGACTGCAGTTAGGAAAAGATAACCCAGATAGATGGTAGGACCATACTTAAGACAGTTCGAGCAGTTGAAAAACGTGCCCAAAAATGTATTGAAGAACAAGGTGGTGTTTTCGAGCATCTTCTTTAAAAAAAATTGTTATTGTATTTTGTAAGATTATAAGTTGATGTTGAAAATAAAGTTTGTCGATACAATTTAATTGTTTCAGATTGGAGGCCATAACTTCAACAATTTGTAACCTAGGAGAAAAGTTATTGTAAGCTTTTTTGTTTAAAATTTGATGCTTTAACAGAAAAAAATATAATATACAGGGGTTTCCATTTAAAAAAATGTTATTTTACTGAAAAAAACCAAAATAACGACTCTCAATTGTTTTTTTTTATTTCTCATTTTTACCAGCGTTAAAAATGCTACTAGTTTGCTAATTCAAACAACTTTGTATTTTCACTAATAACAAAGTTACTAATGGTGGACACTTAATTTGGATAACCCTGTATAACATGTTTTAGATTATGAATTGCAAGTTGTGAATTGAATCAAAGAGTTCGAGAAAATCCTCCTAATATTACGTGTACATGTTATAGGAACATAGCAGTCATGGTTTGCATGTAAACGTAAACGAAAAATGCCCTAAATGGAAAATAATTTACAAAACAACGAACGGCTTTTCACTTTACACAAAAGCAAGACTTGATTCTTTTATATTTAAATAATAATAATAATAAAAAGATTGGTAGCAATATTCCATCAGTTCCAAAATTGGTACGTTTCAACTTTTATATTGATTCGTAATTACTTGGACGATTTTTGAAGCCAATTGGATGGAAGTTAGCATTCTTTCAAACATTTGCTTTTTGATTTCATGAAAAGCTGCCACTAAACGCAGATTATACAAGGTGTTCTCAAAGATGGGACATTACAGAGCATACAGGTTTTTCCTACCAACACATATACCAAAGCCTTGAGATGTCTGAGACATTAAGTTCCGACACACTCTAAATAAGCCACTCAGACCTTGGTCTCCCCCCCCCCCCTACATCAAAGTGTAGGATGTTTCGTGACTGTGACTATGTGTATCCACGTGGTGTGTAGATTAACCAAGTTTATAATATGAAATATAATATAAAATTGACACACTCCTACAACTATAATGTAGTTGTCCATTCGATAGTTCACTGTGAGCATCTTCAAGATCCTATTGATACTTCGCGAGTGTATACGGATATTCAGAACGACGCCGTCATACTCGAGCTGCGTAGGTTTGTTTCTATTGTTCAAAAGCCGTTTAAGTGACGTAGACAGCAAATTGTTGCAAATTTAGGAAGAAATAAACCAAGTGGTGTTTTTGGATTGGTCAGCGACAATTTCAAGCAGTGATTACAAACAAAACATGTCTAAACTTTTAGGACACCCTGTATAACTTGAACATTTCTTTCAACATGATTATAATTTTTCTATGCACTCAAAGAAAATATTATGAAACTAAAAGGAATTATTTTCACTATAAAAATCAAATTAAATAAGTGAAATTACCTAATTGATAAATCTAACTCTGTTTCTCATGCCCTTCCGCCGTGGATTTTCAACCAATTTAGAGTAAGTACAGTTCTGTTCAAGAAATTCCTTGGACTTTTGCTACTTTTATCTTCATGAAAATAACTCGCTCAAGCGAATTTTCGTTGTGGAAGGGTATGGAAGAGAATTTAGCTAAAAATTTCACTAAAAAAATTAAAACTATAAAAAACTAGCTGCTCATCGAAATGCGTTTCGTTTAAACATTGAATGTCCATTTCGATACCTTCTACCATATTGACCCACCAAGACAGCAAAAACATTCTTCAAACTGCGTGATAAAAGTTGCAAAATACTTGCCTATTAGCATAGAAGGTATTGAAACGGACCAAATATATACATCAGCCAGTCATACGCGTATTCCAATAATGCTTATTATGTTTCATAAATAAATGTGTATCAAAATTTACCTACTTAATACCTACATGTATATGCTTAAAGTACTCAAAATTACTTATAAGTAATCATATCACAGCAGTTATTTATTTTCAAATCGCTAGCTGTACGAAAATGTCGCACGATTTAGTCCATGTCCAAACCATGGAGCTCCAATTTTAGGAGGAAAACATTTTTGGGGAAATATTTTGGTTTTAACAAGTTGGGTGGGTCGACTACATTCCAAATCTTCATCAAATTAATTAGGTCAAGAAGTATCTTCACACTCGCTCCGAAAAATATTGATTCGGTTTTTTGCATATTTTGCATTTTTTCATATATTCAATAATTGCTTATGTCTCAACTTTACAATAAAGTTCTTAAGAATCTTTTTTATTCAAACAAGTTTTGGAATTTGTTCAAAAAACGGTTCAATTTTTGACGGAATTTTGGTGCTGGCAACATGAAGATTCGTTAAAATGGGTCCTCAAAAAAACCGATTTAGAATATGTTTCCGGGCGGATTCGAATATATACATAGTCATGCCATAAGTTCTGTCCCTCGTTTTCAAACAAGTGTAGACCTGTTAATACTTGTCCGATTGTTTACATTGTGGTGTCAGTTGATTAAGCGCTTTTCGGGTAATTACATATACCTCAGTTTGTATTGATCTCTCGAAGCATAACGATGGAGTGGGGCAAGGCAGAGAACCGTATTGCAGTGATAGCTTTACATAAGTGTAATCACAGTGCTAGTCAGATTTTTGAACTCTTACGCGGCCTTCAAATATCGCGTAAATTTGTGTCTAGGACCATTCAGCGGTACAATGAGACGTCCTCTGTTGATGACAGGCCAAGAAGCGGAAGACCTCGTCAAGTAAGGACTCCAGCAGCCATCAAAGCCGTAAAAGCCAGGATTCAAAGGAATCCACTCCGGAAGCAGAAGATCCTATCCAGGGAAATGAAGATTCCTGTCCGGACGATGTCGCGCATCATTAAACAAGACCTAGGGCTAGGGGCTTACCGGAGACGTACGGGCCAGCGACTTACGGCCACCTTGCGACACATCAGGGCGACAAGATCCAAGAAGCTCTTGGAGAGGTACGCAGCTGGGGGATTCCGAAAGATTTTGTTCACGGATGAGAAAATCTTCACCATAGAAGAAAAATTCAACCGACAAAATGACAAAGTGTATGCAAGGAGTTCACAGGAAGCTTCGGAGATCATTCCGAGAGTTGAGAGAGGCCACCACCCTGCGTCAGTCATGGTTTGGTGGGGGGTGTCCTACGAAGGGGTCACTCAGCTCCATTTCTGTAAACAGGGCGTGAAAACAAAAGCGGCAAACTATCAGAGCGACATACTGGATCCTATCGTCAAGCCTTTAAGTGGTACATTGTTTGCCAACCAACACTGGGTCTACCAGCAGGATTCCGCCCCCGCTCACAAGGCTAAGAGTACGCAGCGCTGGCTGGAAAGCAATGTGCCAGAGTTCATTGCTGCGGAAGATTGGCCCTCAGGGAGTCCGGACCTCAATCCTTTAGACTACAAGTTGTGGGACCTGCTAGAGCAGTTGGCCTGCTCCAAAGCCCACCGTAATATCGAGTCCCTGAAAGCGGATTTGATCCGATCAGCGGCAGCTATTCCTTTGGAAGCTGTGCGTGCAGTGATAGATGTGTGGCCCGCGAGATTGAAGCAGTGTGTGAAGGCCAAGGGGGGACATTTTGAATAAAACTGTTTGATTATGAATTCTAAAAATGTTGTCGAATAAATAATATCTTTCATATAAATATATCTTATCTTGTTTCATTTTTATCATGAGATTATCATGGGACAGAACTTATGGCACGACTACGTACTTCCGGTCATCAAACCAAGATCTAAAAACGTGTGACATTTCGTACATCGTGAACAAACTCTGAAGAAAAGTCTGGGTGACACTATGTCTATTGGTATATATTGATATAATATTTAACCTAGATGCGTAAATGTAAATGATTTGCTCTGTCTGAGAAAGATATGTGTGTTTATATATGACTACGTGAATTTGTGTATATGTATATTTCAGCTACCTATATTTGTCTTTATGAGTAAAGGCAGTATTTATTTGCTGTTAGTTTGATTGCGAAAGTTGCAGTTGATCGTACGCTTCGTGGAATCCTCAATAGGTTCAAAGTTATTTGTGCATCTCAACATGTAATGCAAAAGCTACAGAACTCTACCACAGCATATAAACCCAAGATTTTAACTTTATAGGAAAGGCAGTCTTTCTTTTTTAGATCTGTCTTTTTACAAAAAAAAAACAAGAATAAGATAAATTCAATTTTTTGCCTTTAAAACTACTTTGGTAAAGGGATATCCAGCGATATGCACTATCAAATGCACTATGGTTCTAAACTCTACAGAAACTACACGATATATCGACAATTCATACAAATGTTGATGCAAAATAATTTAAAAAATATATACTTTTAAAAATCTACATTATGGTTGGTATACATCAGTAATTAGCAAAATAAATTAAATAATTTTTGGTTTTACAATAAATCTCGTCAGTTCAACAAAAACAATAACAGACGGGTAACTAAATTATTATTCTAATAGGAGAATCATTGGAGGTCAAATTCAGACACGTGCAGTTTAGCAAGAAATTTCGATATGAAAATTTTTCATTAAAAAATGGGTAGTTTTACAATTGAAACAGTAAAATTACGAAAAAGAATTAGCATTGATAAAAAATGCTGGTGAAACTGCCTGATATGACTAGAAAATAAATGAATATCAAAAAGCATATGATTGGATTTAAAATAGTGATGATTATGGTTTGATAATGACTATGATACTTCAATTGAATGTTTGTTATGAGAAGAACAAAACTGAATTCGATACTTTTGAAGTTCTTAAACCGCCCCCCGTAAAATTCTCCTACACTGTCTACAACTTTCAAGCAACTGAAGCAGTTCAATTTTTTCGATTTATGGTTACGTATATATGTAGTGTATATGTGCGAATATATTTTGTAGTATATGTGTATACTTATTTGTGATGCGTGTAATCAAAATCAGTCAGGTATGATTACGTGACAAAAATGACTAGATACATTAATAAAAAATGTCAACCTGTGATGTAAAATGTATGTATAAGTATATATATGTAAAAAATGAAAAATTAGTATGAACTTTAACTTAGTACATTTCACAAAAGTATATTTGACATCTGTCTAATCAAAACGAAAACGATGTTGAATGAAAATATACTCAGATCTATGAGTGAGGATGTATGCATATAATAATTTTCTATTTTAACTTGTACTCTCTCCCAAAATATTTTTCTCCATGCAATACTAATCTTGAAAATATTCATTTAAATATTCTTTTGCGAAATGCTAAGCTATAGTGTATAAAATGATAGGCTTCAGGTCTAGCTTATTAAAAATTTGCCGACAGGCACAATGAAGGCAAAATATTTCAAGAAGCCACGATTTGGCGCTGTATGATCAATAAAAGTACCATTTATTTTGTAAGTGTGTTCTAAAAATGAACTTTGGTGATTGTAGCAAAAAGGACAGTTTTAACAGAAAATGGGCATATTGCTTTGAAGCCATAGTTATCTAACAGTCTGTTGGAAAAACATTGTTAGGCATCCTTCCATTATGTACTACCACTATTACCTACCCATCGAAAGAATGCAAGGCAAAGTAACGTGGGTGGACATCTAGTTCTTGGATTGATATTCATTGAGAACATTTCAGAATGCATCAAAAGCATTCTCTACGCGACACATGTTCATACAATTATTGCATAATTTTTACTCTAATGAACAGATACATGGCGCGTTTGGGTCTGACGTTTCTCAAATAGGTAGTACGGAAATGACAAATGGAAAGTGCCGCAAAACAGCAGCTCAGCAGTGTGACAACTCATTGATCGTTGAAAGTCGTCCAGTTTCGATTTCTCATGTTTGTACATGGCCATTTGTGGGAAGTGGCATCGTGTTCCCGGAAGCGGAACGTTAAATAATCAGGGGAACATATGGCTAGGGTATCCATGCAAACATATTAAGCGCTCTGTTTCCTGGACATGATATTTCGCGCAGTGCCCCTTGCGGTATGTGATTATTTATTGTGGGGCTACCGTCAAATAGAAAAGTCTACAGACATAAGCCCCATACCATCCAGGGATTGAAGACAGCAATCAAGAATGAAAGTGCTGCAATTCCAACTAACATGCTGCAGCGAGGAATGTGAAACTTAAATGACCGGCTCAGGAGAATGTATTGCTGAGCAAAAGTTAGTCATCTCTTCTAGGTTGAATATTAGCAATTTTACAGCCATTCAAAATAGATCAGATCCAAACACGCCATCCTGTATAAGCTATTGAAGTATTCTAATGTCATGAATTTGCTGGAAGCCTCAAAAGAGCTTTCAAGTTGTCTCGTGTGACAACACTGTAGGGTGAAAAGTACCGGAATGGTTAATGTCAATTGAAGGGCTGTCAGTATTAAATACCTCGCACGAGCAAACCATCATCAACTTATGAGGATTTGACAGATATGTTTCTCAGACAATACCGACACACCTATCGGTTTCTGCGGCATCCTTCATAGTTTTCCATCTTGCATTTTGTGGTGGGCAGATAATACTACATGTTCCATGTTCGTCGTTGAATTCCCGGGAACCGACAAATTGGGAAGGTGCCTTAACCTCGAAAGCATCCTGTTAGCAATTCACCGAGGCTTGTTGGATAAATACAATAATGAGAGATCAATCTAGGATGTCCGAGTTGTAACCATACATTCCTAACCGTGACGTATATCTTATTGCACACTTTACATCTGGCACTTGGATATTTGTTGTCTGCTTCATGCAGCTTGTATATTCTGTTGATGAATCTGGTTCGCCAGTCTGCTCTTTGCCATCGACTTTCCAAGAGGAGTGAACTTTTATGTACAGTCGAGTGCATAAAACACGATTTACACCGATCGCTTTTTCGCGTCCTCTGTTGCATCTGAAAGAATACGATTCATGAATGATTGATTTTGTCTTTTTCTACTACCGATACACAGAAAAGTATTGTGCGAAAAACTAGAAATCGATTTTTGTTCTGTTTTATGATGTTACCATACCGCTTGTTTGCTTTCCATTGTTTGTCTCCAAGACAATATCTATACCATAATAATTGCTAACAAGCGTGAAACGATGGTGATATTGTATATAGTTGCTCATGGTCACAGAGGCGGAAAGTAAACGATCCAGTTTAGCGGTAGCAGCTACTATCAATTCATTTTTAAAATTCGGTGTAGTACCAGCAATGCCCAGGACCGCCTAAAACTTCTGCGCATTTGGATCCAACATTAATAGTAGAAAATTGCATAACGGTCAGTTGGCGCGTTGCGACAACAGTTCTCTGTTTGCTCGAAGGACGGTTGGCATTTTTGAGACGGTGAGCGAAGGTGACGTGTCTGGTACATCACAAACAGATGATCTCATGCTCGCTTGTCGCTTTGGAGTGGGAATGCCTATCCTAGGTCCTAGACTTTTGCTGGTTTTACACTTTGCCGCCTTAAACTACAAAAATGGTTTCAGTCTGTAGTCGCACCAGTGTATAGTAGCGAAAAAAGGAAAAACAAATATACTGTCACCCAGAAGACATATGAACTTGAAATATATTGTCATTTTCAGTTGACTTTGAAAAGGGCCACCGCGGTGACCGAACGTCAGTCAAAAGTAATTTGTACATTTTGTACATATGTGGTTTCATTCGGCGAGGAAATCATGGATTTCTATGAAAACAACATGATACGTTTCAAGTGCCTCAACACAGTATACTGAACTTTATCATTTGTTTAGCCGTGAGTTTTTTGCTACCTCTAATCCATCAATTTCTCCGATGTTTGAAAGTTTGCGTTACCGGTTTCGATTAGGCTCTAATTTTTCAAAAGCAAATTTCTTTTTTAAAAATTATGATTTTATCCGTAAAATGTATTGGTGAAATAATTGAAACTTTACCTGATCAAAGCTTGGTGTTCTTCTGCTTACTGGTCACCACCGACTGGTTGACATAGTCAGTCTCATCCTCGTCGGTATCTTCCGAGTTTCTACGACTCACTAACCGCCCCAGGTCGATCAGGGCGGAACTAGACCGCGATTGGCCTAAAAGAGGCTCTTTGGGGCAGCAAACTTCCAATGGGATGTCACTGTCCGTCTTTTCGGGGAACAAACCGTGTGGGGGGTGGAACGCAGAACCTGTAAGTGGAAAATTGATAAAAATTCTGGCTAGTATTGTTGTTTTTGGACATAAAAATATATATTTTTTATGGACGGACGGAGTCGTTAATATATCCGTTACCACGTATTTGCCATTAATTGGACATATATATTGCACATCTCTAAAGGCTTTCCCGTCAATGCTTTTTGATGACTATTTTGCATAAACGTGACCGAATTCCGTTGAGGAAGCGTTTAATTTCTTCCTCAAGTTCATAAATTTCTTGACGTAGTCATTTGATTGCAAATAACCCCATAAACAAAGTGTGATGTAGTTAAATCATAAGAACCGATACGTTCGAACCTGTGCGGATTACGCATCGTTTTACCCCGCTTGACGATGCAAACGGCGGTGCACGTGACCCGCCGTAGCCAATCGCTTCTGTGTAGGAGGTTGAAAATTGTACTGCGGAATATGCCTGAGTCTAGCTTCTAGGTTACCTATTTTGTGCCAGAAGCGTAGGGACCTTCTGTCACATTCAGCGTATGTGCTGAAGATGTATCAAGCTTTGGCGAACTATTTGTAGATGGCGTTTGTCACCTCTTTGAATTGTTTCGTGGGGTGTATGGCATGTGGCACCTACTTGTTGAAACTACACGTTATCCGCACCAATATTACTCAATTTAGACAGAAAGACGTTCACAGGGACTCGTGTGCATCGGAGAAGGAAATCCAACGCTACAACAAAATTCAACTAAACCAATGCAAAACGGTCATTAAAAATTGCAGCATAAAATCGCGTACGTGCCAGCAAAGCTGAGCACGTCAACACTATTCGGTGTACTTTATGACTCAATAAAGAAACAATAAAACAACTAAGTTTTATTATATTTAATTCGAATCTTGTGTGCATTTTAGGACACACTGTAGAAGAATTTGGAGTTTGACTGAAATGCTTACCATTCATGGACTTAGTAGGGGATGAGGGTACTTTGGTATCCGGTGGTGGTGTCATATCAAGTTGGTCATTTTCTAACTGTACAGATGACAACGGCACGTCCAAACATGGCGAGAGAAGTCTTGGGTTATTTGCTAGGAACTCAACGATTTGCGATGAAGTTGGACGTTCTTTGGCCTCCCGCCGCCAGCAAGACTTCATCAATCCATCCCTGAAAAGAAAAAGTTTGATTCTTGATCCGTTAACAAAAATAACTTTGAATACTACTCAGTTTCACCATCGAAATTCGACAGCATAAAATGCCATCTATTGCCAGAATCGATCACTGCGTGAGTGAAACGCAGCTATCAACTGGAACTGTATCTCGGTTCGCGTCGACAGCCTAGTCACCACTGTGACTGTTTGATGCCGTCGTTTCTGGCCATACCGTAGATGATGGTCTAATCGACATTGAAAAAGCTAAGACTGCTTTTGTCCGTCGTAGGCTTTGTCTCTACGTAGGACAACGAACGAAAGCAGATGAAAGTATCAAATTATCCTCCATCTGAGGTATGAGGTCTGTACGGTTTCACCATCAGCTTAATCAATGTGGTTTTATTGGCCAGACAAGCATGTGGGATTATCGACATGTAAACCACAGGAGAAGTTTTAGCTGTTACATTATTACGAATTACATTTCACCACCTTTTAATAAATTAAAGTTATTGTTTTTGGAAAGAAAAGTCTAAACTTTTAAAACAACCTATATAGATCAGTGAAAATAAACAGGTTAGTAGTACGAGATAAGCATAACTTACAGCTGGGGCTTCACTCCTTTAGGTACTTCCAAGGTGACACCCTCTTTGACCAACTCCAATACTTGAGTGTTACTTTTCCCTTGAAACGGGAAGGCGCCGAAAGTGATGATTTCGTAAAGCAGTACTCCAAAACTCCAAACGTCGGTCGCAGGTGTGAAAATGCCTTGAGCCAAACTTTCCGGAGACATCCAACGTACCTAAAAAATATTTAACGTTTTGAAGCATTGAAGCATCATATTCGTTATCCAAAAGTGCTACTTATAGCGACGCATTGAGTGTCACTTCATCCTAGTGAGGATAAAACTTGTGACCAAAGTGTTATTAACTGACATTTTAACAATATTGTTTCTTTAGGCCCGTATCGTCAGTCGTCCCTACAATTGTAGGGCGCCTTTATGGCCTCCTAGATTGTCATAGTTTTCTACTTCTCCGTGTCAGAACTCTATTTTGAGGTTATGTCACAAACATCTATTTGCATCAAATTATGCGTGCTTTTGAGTTATATCATGTTTTATCAGCCTGAAATGTCCTACAATTTGAAAAGAAAACATATCTTCAGAATAGGAGAGCGCTGGCGTTGACACGGGACAAGTGTAATCTAATTTTTGAAGGAGAAAAAGAAGTATGACAATCAAGGAGGTCATAAACGCGCCCTACAATTGTAGGGACGAGTGACGATACGGGCCTTAAATATTGAGGGTTATAAACGAAAAATCACCAAAAATATGACATTTGTACACCATTGGAAGGCTTACCGGAAGCATTCCTTTTCTGGTGAACTTGTAGTAGGCGTTATCGAACATTGCTCTGGTCATGCCAAAGTCTCCGATTTTGACACAACGTTGAGCATTGACGAGGCAGTTTCTGGACGCGATGTCTCTGTGAACGTATTTCAACTCTGCTAGGTAACTGAGACCTCTGGCCACATCCAGGGCCATGCTTGTCAGTCTTTTTGGTGAAACCTGCAAACAAAATTTTCAATAATACACCCGTTCACGGTTTTTTGTTCAAATTTTTCTCACGTATTCAGATGCAATGAAAATTTAAATATGCTGACGCCACTATTTTCTTCTGTGTCAGTTACCCAACCTGGATAAAAAACACCATCGAAAAGTGATTTATACCTTTATGAAAACAGGATTTCTTCGCAATACCTGGTTACCCCCTAGCTAATTTGCTTTTGTGCCAAACACGGGAGATTACAAATAGTTTAGTATCAAAATAGAAATGTCAGTATAACAGAAGTTCTACTCGATCAGCAGCGAAATCTGTTGTAACCCATAAGTGGCCTCATATTTTCCTTATGCCTTTACTTAGATTATACTTTATTCTGTCGTGATTGTATATAGGTACTAATTTTCAACAAATTGTCAGTTTTTTTTATACATCTCGTATTGTTAAGGGGGTTAGATGGTAGAATAGATATATTATCTAAATCTCGCCTCCTGTAATAATATTACAAATAAAAGATGTTAACTATTATTATTATAAATTCAAATGGTGCATACCCTCAAATACCCTGTGAACCCTCCTTAACAAGCAAACTGTGGGGTTAAACCTGATTTATTCCGCTTCAAAGCGTAAATGAGATACAATTATATATACAGTATCGTCAAAAATAATCACGTCACGAAAATGCCATTGCTATAACAGGTCTGCAAATTTCTGTATTATGCATTTTTTAGCTTTTAACTAACAATTTACAAATGCAGAGATTACAAACATATCTGACAGTATTTATCATAGAAATCAGTGCACTTTTTACTGATAATCCGCAGTGACTTAAGGTCATATTGGCGGAAAGAGCAAGCAAACAAACTTTATGGCGGATAAACTTAGGAACGTAGATTTTCTCGTTACTGAAAAAGTGTACTTACGTCCTCGGACTCCTCGATGTCTTTGTTTTTGACGAGATGTCTTCGGGCGAGAAGGTAAGTCTTAAGATCTCCGTAGAGCATGAATTCCATAATGGTGTACACAGGTTCATCTTTGGTGCAAACGCCCAGAAGAGTCACGATGTTTTTGTGGTCAAACCGCTTCATGGCCTCTGCTTCGGACAAGAAGTCCAATCTTTCTTCGGCTGTTGATCCAATCTAACAATGGGGAAAGAAAATAAATAAGAAACTAGTGTATTGCATATCGAAGGAGACAGCAATAATGTTCAACGTCTACAGGGTGTTCTGAATCTACGTTTGAAATAATAAAGCTGATGTGGGTCAAAACTAAGATTCCACGACCTGGCTATGCGGCTCATATCTCAGATCTGGCCCAATTCTTTTTCAGGAGAGTACCTATGAGGCGTGAAACTTTATGAAATTTCAGGGTCTTCGGTTTAAAGATGCGCTCAAAGTCTGAAGATTAGGAAAAAGATTTTTGCGTTTTGGCAATTTCGCAATTTCTAGGTACTCATAGCTCTGGAAAGCATTAGGCTCCATAATATATGTGATTACTCCAAAGTAAAATTGTCCATTTCCAGAGGAACTCAAAAATAACTTCCAAATTTAAATCTGATAGATCCTCGGTAGATATTTTAGTCAAAAATAATTCCGAAACAATAAAAATTTACTTTTTTGGTATTGGATAAGGATCAATCTATCATTCTTTGTGGATTAAATTTTGTACCCGGGAGAAATCATGTCTCAGATTTTGATAAATTTTTTTTCTTAGAAGTCCCTAAGTAGATTTTGTAAAATTTTAGAGTCCTAGGTCGAACGGATCGGTCTGGAGCAGTGCAGTAAAATAGCAGCAAAAAAATTGAAGAAATTGACCATTCATTAGATACTCGTATACACATATTCCAAGTACCGTCCTGTCACATTTTGTTCACTACAAATACAGTTTGAAGTACGATATGGTACACTCGCCAAGCATCAGCAACATCTTGAAGGTACCGTAAACTAACATCAAATCGGTGCGTTCGCTATCGCTATAGGAATGCACCATATTCGTTTTTTCAAATATTTTATAAACAAAGAGCTTGCTTTACCTACTTGTAGTTTCATGCTTCTGTCGAAGGTACCGCAAGTTAGTTATAGCATATTTTCTGGGCAATCATACAAAAGACGGTTATATACCGAGTACCCACACTCTTAATCTTTCCCAATTCTCAAGTGGGCATTATCATAGTTAAAATATTTGTTATATAAGGTGACAAAGAGGTAATATATGAAGATTTACCTTGAGCGTCTTTACGGCAACAGCTGTCCATCCTTTTCCAGGTAAATCAGCTTCACCACCATAAACGGTACCAAAAGCACCTTCACCAAGCTTTCTGTTGATGCACACGCATTCTCTGTGGATTTCCCACTTATCTAGATCGGAGTGCATGTCAAACGGTAGACCCAGAGACCTGATGACAAAAAATTGAGTTAAAAAATAATTTTAAAAATTTTACTCACAAAAATATTTTACTGCGACTGAAGAGTTTTTTAAATGATGACCTTTCCAGAATTTTGGCTTATATATATATGGTCGCTTTTTTTGATGGACCAGAAAAAACTGAGATCAGATTTGTGATCTAAGCCCTCAAAATTTACCCTAGAGATTGAAGATAAGCCAGCATTTTTGCAAATTTTCTTCAACAACAGTCTTTTAAAGAGTGTATCGCGCTACCTATTACCAGAATCGACCACTACGAGAGTGAATAGCAGTTGGAACTATAAAGATCTCAGTTCTTGTTTGATAGCCTATCCCCAGTGTGACCGTTAGAGGCTGAGGGTTCTGGGGGTATAGTAGATCTGGTCTACTCATCATTGATCAACTAAACATATTGCTTTCGTCCATCAAACCATGGACAGCTGTTTCGTGTTTTTTCAAGGTATGAGATCTATCGAAATAAGACAGCACAGAGCGCCATTTAAAGCACGAAACAAGTGTCCATGGGTGGCTGAGTTTCTCAAAGAAGACAAAACTGGTTACACTGGGATAATTTTTAACGCTGATTTCGAATATGACCACCAATAAATCCTAAAATCCTATTAGGATAAGAGGTATCAGTCTTCTGGGGCCGCCTGGCAATCTCCGCGAAAAACTGATGTCCGATTCATGATCTACGTACCGTATTTACCCCAGTAACGGATTTTTATCGATACTGTAGCCTGGCATGAATTTTTGAAATCATTCCTCTGCTAAGGAGATTGTGAAAATTATCTTTACAGATAGTCTAATCATATTAGTCAAAAATAACCCTGGTTTGCAAAATAATTGTAAAGCCTGTTTTTATTGATGCAAGTTGTTTAATGGGGTATTTAAAACATGGACGCATAAAATGGGTACACCAATTTTTGTGGGAAAACTTATTATTCGATAACAAAGAATGAGAAGACGTGTCTTTTGGGATTCAATCGAAAGGGTTGGCAGGAACGAAAAAACTCTTCAAATAAGATTTTTAGGTATTTATAAGACCTACAGAATGCGACTACACGTAAAAAGATCCCACTAATAGTAAAAAAGTTATGGCCGAAAACCGAGGCAAAATGCAGGTTTCGGCACTTGTTGCTAATACGATGATGATTTCACGCAATTACTTGAAATTCTGCAAATCCAAAGGCTTCTTACTTCTTAATAACCGCAACAAAATTGGAGTCGATTGGTCAAGTAGTTTTTGAGAATTTCTAATTGTTTATCCGAAATACCTGTCTTCAGGCCATCACTACTAGTTTATTGAGCAATATACAGGGTTCGTTCAAGGGGCATTTTATAGCAAAATACACGAGTTTACCTTGTCGACATGAATCACATCCGAAAGATAATTGTTATTTTTATGCGAAAAACAAAGCGTTACGTTTTTTATTCTATACAAATTAAAAAATTTCGTATTTGTAAGTAATTTTTTTCTTCGCAACAAAAGGTAGAAGACACATCCGCTTTGTTTTAAAATGTGTATGATAACGTATATTTTTCGAATATCGTAGCGAATCTGTTCAGTTACTTACAAATACTAAATGTTTGAATTTGTTTAGGAGAAAAAAAGGAAACCTTCGTTTTTCGCATAAAAATAACAATTAATATAATCATTCTGTAGGTCTCATAAATACCTAAAAATCTTGTTTGAAGAGTTTTCTCTTTCCTGTCACCACTTTCGATTGAATCCACAAGTTTTCTCATTATTTGTTGTCGACTAAAAAGGTTTTCCCACAAAAGTTGGTGTACCCATTTTATGCGTCCATGTTTAAAATACACCCGGGAACAACTTGCATCAATAAAACCAGACTTTACATTCATTTCGGAGAAATTTGCTAATAAGATTAAACCTTAATATGCCAAGAGTGTCTTACCTGATGTAGCTCTTCGTCTTCTCGACCTTCTTATCATACTTGGTCTTCATGTAGTAGCAAACTCCAACGACCGTGACGAGCAGCATCCCGGCAACTATGACGTTCAGAATGATGATGGCTGTTTGGCACTCAACATCGAAAACGTCAGCGAGAGTAGATACGGCGCATGATGGTGGTGGTAAGGCGCCATCTTGAGGGACTTTCCTGTCAGGAGTGAACCACCTAACAAGTACAAATTATTAGAATTTCAAATTATAAAAGTCTTCCGAGCTAATACCGATCGGGCGACGAGAGAGAGAAAAGCAGTAGCAGTGGCGCGTAGACGATGATGATGGTTCAGAAACTTACATAGATTTACAGAGTAGATAATACCCCACTGTGTTATGTCTAGGATACACGGAAGACCCTGAAATATTTTTAGGTAGTGAATTCAATTAATTTTTCTTACCTCACTGCAGAATGATTAAACGTCAAATTTCCCCCTCGGATTTCCGGTTTGCCGTCAGTGAGATTCGGATGGAAGTGACCAACGATGTGTATCTTCCCATCATACCACTGCATAATGTCGATCACTGAAAATCTGCTGGGACCTCCACGGAATTTTATCCGTCCAGACACACCGTAGAAATCGGTTTCCTCTACGAGACGCACCAGTTGGCTGCAAAATCAATCGTTTTGTTATAAGAGAGCAAAAACACCTAAAAGTTTTTAGTATGGTCAGTGAGTGATCAGTTTCAAAACGATTTGCAATCGATGGATTCAGTTAGAGTTGGACAGGTGGATTGACAAAAAGTCACTTCACTACGCGTCAGAATGAGTTTAAACGATTTCGTGCATCTTATGTAAGTTGTTTATGATTTATTCATGGTAATACAAAAAAATCTTTAAATCCTTATAGTACATTCATATAGCATGAAAGCAACATCACACTTAAAAGTTTTGAACTATCACAACATCAGTATTCAGAAAATCATCAATTTTATAAAAAGCATTTTAGATCAAAAATTGTCTCATACGAACGGTAAAACCATCTTATATTTAGTTACACATCTAAAAATTTATCTTCATTCTATTTTGGATGTTAATTTTTCTCGTAGAGAATGCAACTTACACTATATACTTACACAATAACATAGTTTACATTAATAAATGAGAACAGTGCATTTGACTAATTTCTTTTCTTTTAAGTTTCTGATTTGACTATTAGTAATCTAAGTAATCCACAAACTTTCATAAAAAAAGATTGATCCAAATACTGATTTTAATAAAAAAACCACTTGATAAAAATCATTGATTTAAGCCACGGTTTATCAAATGATTTAAAGCAATCATCCCTGCTAAAAACAGACTTCATTTTCCTTTCAAATAAACTTGCTTATTTTTTTAACAAGAATAATATAAGACTCACTTGGTAGTATTTTCCGTATGCAACTGCGACATAGCCTCAGGATCCGTCTGTGAGAGGTTGTTTAGCGCCAGAGCATACGTCCAGATGGCGTCGTAAGCGAAACCAGCGTATGCATTCACATTGGTAAACTTTTTGTATTTCTCTTTCCATTGGCCCACGGTTATGTTCTCCTGCATTATGGCATCATCTGGAGCGTAGTAAGCATGCGTCATCGCGAAGTAACCAGTTATTGCCTGAAATATCAAGAGGAGATATGGATATTCCATCAACAAGAGAAAATAAGTCGAGAAGAGTAACTCTCAGTAGTTCTGATAAGTGAAATATGGGACATGCTCGATTTCAAAATTTTTTAGTTCCCTAATTTTTTCTTGACTACCCTTCAAAAAAAAAAATTCAGACCATTTTAATTTTTCACTCATAACTACTTTAGTTTTCAAAAACCTATTAAAATGTCTTTCAGTGATTGGCACTATAGTGATCTTGGGCCGAAAATTTCATCAAAATTTGAGCTGTACTTTGCGAGTTATAGAAAAACGTCCCACGTATATACAGATATATTTTATATGTGTTCCTTAATGATATGCGAATATTTAAGGGCGTGAATCTACATGAAAAATTAATGTTAGTTTGCTTTATAAGCTATGGTCCAAAAATGTTTCCTTACAAAAACTCGGTGTGTTGAAGTTTTAGGAAAAAAATAGAAAATAATTAATATTTTCAGAACCGCTTCAGATATTTCGCTGATATTTAGTACGTAGTGAAAGTTAATAAAGTTGCATATTTTTCAATGCAAAAATAATTTTTAGCTTTAACAGTGGCGTGCGTACGGGTATTGATTTCGATATTTTTCAAGAAAAAAATGGTACGCCAATGGTTTTTTGCCGAATAAAAATTATTTTTGAATTTACCGTTCAATTTAAAACAAATGATCTCTCTTGAATTGTTTTCCTTCGATGCGCCGTTTTTAAGTAAAAAAAATAAAAACCGTTCTATTGTCTAACTTGCAAAATTATTATTAATTTAATTGGAAAAATTAAACACATTAGGGGTAATGAACAACAACAACAACTGACAACATAAACATAACATTAAAACCAACGAAATGATTACAAAAGTTGTTGAAAATGGCCCCCTTCACTTAGTATGCATGTTTCCGCCCTCCTTCTCATGGAATTGCGCACTCGTTGAAATATCCCTGTGTTTTTTATTCTATCACAAGCTGTTGAGCTCTGGGGACCTTGGTGGGCATTCTTGGGGCCCACCGTGGCCAATCTAACGATTTGGATAAACAGTTTGTAAATAACTACGAACCGCTCCACTGCAGCACAATGTGCTGGTGCACCATCATGCATGTACCACATATTGTTTCTTATTACTAACGGAACATTATCAAGCAGCAAAGGCAGTTGTTGAAGAAAATTGAGGTAAGTCTGTCCGTTAAGTCGTCCCGCTGAGAAGAATGGGCCAATAAAGTGGTTGCCAATAATTCCTGCCCATACGTTAACCGAAAATTGGTGTTGGAATTGGATTTCGGTTACGGCATAAGAATTTTATTCTGCTCACAAATGATTATTGTGGAAATTCTGAATGGCATATCGAGAAAAATTAGCTTCGTCCGTGAACAGAATCATTGATTCAAATTGCGGATTTTGTGTAATTTTTTGAAGATACCACTGACAAAAGGTCACACGCCTTGGAAAATCAATTGAAAGTAATTCCTGTACTCTTAAAATATGGTAAGGATACAACAAGAAATCCGCAAACATTCTCCAAACAATTTGATGGCAAATATTTAAGTGTCTAGCGATCTTCCTCGTACACGTTTCAGGATGTTCTTCGACTTCGTGCAGCACTGCCTCCTCAATTTCAGGTGTTCTCGCACTTAGAGGTCTACCTTGAGATGTTCCTTTTCGGATAGAACCAGTTTCAACAAGATGACGATGAATATTAGAAAGTGTTCGACTATCTGGCAAAGTACGATCGGGATATCTCTGGTGATAAATCCATCTGGCTTACTCACCACTACCGTCGGCAAGGCCATATACTCGTACGTAATGCATTTCCGTCATTCCTGCACTTGAATAATTCACCGTTATTAACAAGATTGTAAAAACTAAATAACAAAAAAGATGTCACAGCGAACTGATATGAATAACAGAGACTTGTCAGATGTCAAAAGCCAGTGACATATTCCAGAGCAACTAGATATTTATTGCTAAATTGCATTCTTCAATTATTACATTAATTTTCTCGGACAATAGAACGAGTCTTATTTTTTTACTCAAAAATGGCGCATCGAAGGAAAACAATTCAAGAGAGATCATTTGTTTTAAATTGGACGGGGAATTCAAAAATAATATTTAGTTGGCAAAAAACCATTGGCATTGCATTGGCAACTTTATTAACTTTCACCACGTACTAAATATCACTGAAATATCTAAAGCGGTTCTGAAAATATTAATTAACTTCCATTTTTTTCCTAAAACTTCAACACCCCGAATTTTTGTAAGGAAACATTTTTGGACCATAGTTTATAAAGGAAACTAACATTCATTTTTCATGTAGATTCACACCTTTAAATATTCGCATATCATTAAGGAACACCCTGTATATCCTTCGCGAATTAGTGAGTAAATCAACGCTCACTATTTTTGTAACGAAACCATAAACTTACTTCGATCATTTGCTTGGTGGTGCAGTTGACAATCTCACTTCCGTTGACATTGAAGACGTCAGTATTGTACCAGGTCTCGTTCAACCAAACGGGCAGGAACCAGACGTAACCCTGTTTGGCAGTCATCTCGAGTTTGTATGCTTCGCACATGACAACCCTTGCTACGTCGTCCACCACGTCTGCTATGATGATCCTTGCCCTTTTGCTCTTCAGATCTTCCAGGTGCTGAAAATGCATACATATATCGGTTATATTGAAGAATCAATGCCGTCAGAAAAAAATATGTAACTTGTGCAAACCAAACAATGGTAATGGAGTACTTTCCAGAATTTTAAAAATAATATTCCAATGATTTCACTTTTTTCTATCACCATGAAGAGGCAAAACTTATTGTCCCTCCGACCACAGACAGCCAACCATGGTCAGCTGTTTCGTACTTTTTGGCAACTCATCAGGCAGTCTCAGGTGGACAACGAACAAAAGCATAGCAACTATTTTCTATCCAAGGTATGAGATCTATCAAAATAAGACATCGTCATGTTCAAGCATACCCTTGGCCATGCATCTAACCATGACCTGTAAGGTCATCTTAATATCAGATAAATTTTCAAGTACCTAACTCTACTTTTTGTGGAGGAGATAAAAAACATTAAAATTTATTCATTTATTGTTGCATTAAAATGTTCGATATACACACATATTTTGCCTCACCCTGAGTACCAATTAAATTCTGGCTACTAAAGATAAACTTAGCAACAAAGTTTCAAGTGTATCAGGACATAAGGCTATTTAAAAATAATAAAAACACATATGCATATATAAATAATGGATTACTAGCAACTCGGTATTGTTGGCATCTTTTTTATCTGTAATAAAACATTTTGTGGATGGATTGCTTTACAATGCACTTATGTTACTGCTGTGCAAATATCAATATTCCCAGAGGCCTGGCAGAGGTTATCTTAAATTATTACGAAGAGATTCATTTATTAATAGATCTATTTTTCTGACATACCTAAAACATTGAATATTTGTAAAAGTTGATAAACGCTGTCGTGTAGTCAATAAAATTAAAATCTACGGTTTGCACGTGCATTTGGCGTAACGGCATATAAGAAATATACAGTGTATATGTTACATCAGACAAAACAACAGTGTCTTTTCAGAAATGCTCACAAACAATGCAGTGTTCCTGATGCTCTGCTAAATCGCACTTCTCCCTCTTTCCATCTTTTCCATTATACTCTTAAATTCATTTTCAATATAACTAAAATTATGTGTTATCTTTTAACTTACCCATCTCATATCTTCAGTCTTTCTTTCTCTAGGAAACTTCTTGTTGGCAATAAACTTGATCTTCTCTTTTTCCAAATCTTCTTGCATCAGGGAGATGTACTCGGTGTATTTTTGGCCGTCTTCAGTCAGTGCTGCCACTCTTCTCCATTGGAATTTTTTGAACAGGGACAAATAGACGTGCTTATAATGCTGATTTTCACCTACGGAAAATGAAATTAACCTAATGTAGCACTTTTATTCTGAATCGTAAAAAAAAAATCAAATAGGACGAATCTGCAATCGCTGTTATAATTTATATTCTTAAATGGGTAAAGACATATTTGATAGAAAGGTAACCTATTTTTAACTAATCTTCATATCGTTTTGATGTGTATATACGTGAACAGCTGATCACCAATTAACATCTATGTCTGTTGGACATGACCCCCAACCTATCACCATTTACTTCTAGCTTTTCAGATTACAGCCACGGGAATTAAGCAAATAGTGATGATCCTTGTAGAACTATTATAACTTTTCCCAAATACTTACCTATAGTCCTGAAGAAATACGGATACTTCTTCCTATCGGAAAAACTGGCCCCTTCAGCACTATACGAAACAACCAAGATGTGATAGTGCTTGGAAACACCTGCTATAGGCTCTACGGTTTCAGAACACGCGGGTCCCAAAACGCCCGCAAGTTTGTTGTAGTAGTCCCTGAGCACGATGAAGTCAATGAAGTTCTTCATCACCAAGTCTGGGGAACACTTGCCATCGGTCACTGTAATAGAGAGATAAGTACACATTTACTATAGTTCAAGCAATTGCACAACTTTGAACCCTATGTTCATTGGTATATTCGTCCGAAAAATCAATCAATTGTTGTTGGCAGCAATGTTGTCTTACCTAGAAGGCTGAGGTGATAATCCGGCAGAATGGTCTTGTTTTTGTTGACTGCCATCACAGCAGTTTGTGCAGCTCTTGAAATAGCAGTTCCATTATATGACGACGATGACATCGGAAATATACCTCCAATGTATATGACAGCTTTAGCGGCTGTTACCTGTAAAATAGTTATTTATGTAGCTAGGGCGTGAAGAGGAAGATTTTGACCCGTGGCATAAAATTAGAACCAAAGGTGCGAAGCGCTGTGGGTCAAGGAACACACCGTTTATTATGTCAGAGATGGCTATAAAAATTTATTTACGACAGATTATAGCATAAGTAGACATGAAAATAAATAATTCTCCTTCTTTCCTTTTCCGGCTGTGTGTGCGACCACGTTTTCGGGCTATAGTCGAGCTACGGATGGATTTTTTGAACGAAGCCGTACCATTTCGTGAACAAGAATACCCCGGAACACACTAATAACATGTGAAGATTTTTCTAAAGAAATAGTACCAAGAAAGAATCGCGAAGTACACGGGTGTCCCAATATTCGATGAAGTACAACGGACTTTTAGACTCAAAATAATTCGTAACACGTGTTTTGCTAGACGTTCTAATATTTGACTTTTACGAAAAACTCTAAAGGGTTCGATAAGGGTGAACCCTACCCCCACCCCAATACAAATTATAGCGGAATTTCCCGACTACTCTGAATTTAAAAGATCTTTTGACTTCACTTTTCGTTCCTATAAAAACAGGTGTTGGGATCGCAATGTCAATTTCCCCTTAATTTCTATTGTTTGATCCAACGCTGCTTTTCTTGGTACTAAATTTGGTCGCGCCTATGGTTTTTTTTTTAATAAAGAGGAAGAGCGCATTCTCACCGCGAGCGGAACAAGGCCAGCCGCCCAATCGCTAGAACCGCTGTTAGAATCACGCACTTTTGCTAACGCTGTTTTGTGGTACGGCCATTTTTTAAAAAAGATGATTACTGTGCAACTGGCTGTTAAGAAGAGACCAGGCACACCGAGGGATACAAGCCAACACTGTTTCTGCAATTACCTTCGCAAAAACGAAGTACTAACAACATGTTCGTCAAAAGAATACTCCATATGCACGAAAAAAAAACAAGTAACAACAACAACTTGACCAAAAATAATCTCAAACGTTCATTAATTTATGAAGAACAAACAACAAATTAACAATCAAAAATAAACTCATACATTACTCATTAATTTAAACTCTATGAAGAATCTGACACTGACTTTACATCCCACATTTCCATCAACTAGATTGCTTAGTAGATTTCAACACGATGTGGTAAGAAATTTTTTAGAAACCAGCTCCAAAAAAAAATTTCTTTATCTAGAACATTATGCGAGATGGCATGCTTTTATAAGAGACGAAAACATTCTGCTATAATTTAAGTAGGGGTCGGGGTATTTTTCACCCTTCGTTAGGGTTTTCTGTAGAATTCAGATATTAGGAAGTCTAGCAAAGCACGTTTCCGGCTTTCTCACGAAGTGTCCTAACCAATGTTTGGTAAATTTTACAGGAGAGCGTGTTCTTATTTGAGCATTCTATGTAACGTTTAGATATTTCCGAATTGAAAATTTCAGTGTATCGGCCCATATTCATTGTCGATCAATATTTGCGGTAGCTTGTCAACTTATTTTGGAAAAAATTGGGAAACGCACGTAGGTCACTTCGTGAGAATTTTCAGAAGCTTTTGTCAGATAGAGTTAAAATATATGTTTATTAAAGTCCTTGTTATTATACTTTTTTAAGATATACAGAATTATATTATACTTATAAGCATCATATTTACAGCTAAGGCGGCGATTATCTCAGAAAATTTATTGATTTTTTTTTATTTTTTTCATACTCCAACTACCACGAAGGCCTAAGGCCTAAGCACCCATTGGGTACCGTGGGGCTATACGGGGATACATGGGAAAGGGGGGGGGGACGCCACACGGACTCTGGCGAGGGAACACGTGTGCATGCAACATGCACACATTCTGGTTCCGCCTACGAGAACCGCCGGGTGGTACCTCCGCGTTCGACAGTCAGAGACCATCTACCACCTACGGACAATCACAACATCCATAGCCAAGAGAAAAATTTATCCTGGGACGGGACTCGAACCCGCACAGCACACGGCGACTGATCAGGAGACCGAAGAGTCTACTACTGCGGCCACCGCTGCTGCCTACTTTAATTTTTCAAGGAATCGTTGGTCTGCTGACAGCAGAGTTTATGTAAAAAATTCAAATTGAATTTTGGCTACCCCCTAAAAAATTTCTCTCAATGTCCATGCCTAAAATTGATGTAGATTATGACACAAATATTAGGTGATGAGATGAAGAAAACAATTCGAAACGTCGCAGCAATTTTTATTGAAATAAAAACTAAAAGAAAAGCAACTAACTGAAACATTATCTTTTGACATATTACCAGCTTATGTTGATGCATAATGATACACAAAAAAAAAGGAAAAATTATTAATAATTCATTCCGTTTCATGGAACAAATTTGTAAAAAAGGTTTGGAATTCTGGTAAGTACATAGGGTGTTTTATTTTCACATAACGAAATTAAGTCGGAGTACTTCTTTTTTGTTTTTTTTTTCTATTTTTACGTTGTTCCAGTTCAATATCCTTTATATTATTACTATTTCTCATCAGTCTTTTTAACTCAATACCGTCATAACTAGTATCGCGGTGGCTAGACGTAAAAAATATTTTGGTGGGCATGTCTTTTCTTACCATAAACTCCATTTAATATTTTGCCTTTTCTCAGTTTACCGTGTGGACAACTTTCTCAAGTCTTTTGAAAGTTCCTTGAAGTCAAAAAATTCATTGGGATACATACACTAATAGATATACAGAGTGACCCATCCATGTGTGGACGGAAAATATTACGAGTAATAACTCATAAACAAATACATTTTGGGAAAATCTATTTATGGCATGTTATACATGACGTTTGAGGGCAAATTTCTAAAATATTGGCCATTATATAGGGTGTCCCATATCAAAGTTGTGATTTTTCAAATGAAATGCCTCAAATTTTATTGCATATTTGGATAAACCAATTCAAAAGAAGAAAATTGATACAACATACTATGGGGTTTTGGTAATTAGCTACTGGGCTATAAGGTCTAGAAAACCCCCCCCATTCGGCAACCCCTCAGTCCACCATTTTGAAATTTGGAGTACTGAATTTTATATCAAAAAAAACTTATTTTTACTTTTATCTTATTTGTTACTTTTTCGAATTTTACTTTTTGCTCATACAGGGTAGTCAAAAACGCAAATTGTACTTTTTCTCAAAAAATTCAAATGCAAGTGTAGATTCAATTTTTTATAAGCTGTCTTTGATACTAGACACATCATGGTTTTATGGCTATTTTTTCGGTTATTACCACGTCCTTACTGGAACGGCTTAATTCCCTAAAAAGTCGCATCATCCTTGGAAACAAATAAATTGTTGATTAGTTACAAACTGTCAACATTAGCTTTGTGAGCTTTATAATAAGCAACGGTACCCTAATATGCGACATCCAAGGCCTGAAACAATTTCCACACTACGAGAACGTTTTGAACCAAGTAGAGCAGTGGAATATAGTAAAAAATGTATAAATAATCCAAGTGTCACCAATGAGGCGAATCAGTTGGAGGTTCTATTAAAGTTGCTGGAAAATACCTATTTAAGTGCACGGCAAATTGGAGCAGAGACTGATATATACAGAACTTCTGTCCAAAGGATTATTTCACAAGCATAGCCTACCATTTATATCACCTGTGCTTGCATCAAGGCCTTCGTCTTCAGGATTTCGCAGCTCGAATGGAGCTTAGTAAATAATGCTAAATAAAGTGAGTGAAGACACTACTTTCCTGGATAGGGTTCTTTTTAGCGATGAGGCAACTTTTAGTAGCATAGGTGTTGTCAACAGGCATAACATGCACTATTATGCGACGGAAAACCCTTACTGGATTAAGCAAATAGATTTCCAAAATAAATGGAGCTTGAATGTTTGGGGAGGAGTTATTGGCAGACAAGTTATGGGGCCTTTATTTTTCAACAACAGAATAACAGTTACAGAATACTTGAATTCTTTGACCGAGCATTTGCCTTTACTTTTGGACGATGTCAACCTGCAAACTGGGATGCATATGTACTTTTAACATGACTGCGCACCTGCGCATTATCATAATCGTGTTCGTAACTATTTGGACACCTGGAGTAACAATCGTTGGATCGGTCGTGATTTGGCCTATATCTTGGCCTCGTAGATCGCCAGATATGACACCGATGGACTTCTTTCTATGGGGCTACGTTAAGTAAGAGGTTTATAGATATCGACCATCTACCCCCGAAAATATGAGGGAAAGGATTTAGAATGCTTTTCTGAACATAAGGGAATACATGCTGAGCGATGTGCAACGGTCATTTATCTAAAGACTACGGCTGTATATTCAACATGGTGGAGATATTTTCGAGCAGTTTTTGTAGATTAGCTCTTAAGTAGTGATAGCTGTTTGTTCATGTTGTTGTTATAGTTGTTTTTCTTTATTAAGCTTGAAGCTGATTTATATTGTTCTGATTGTTACTAGTTTTTACGTCAAATGTGTACTCTTAGTGGTAATATGGAACTAGCCCACTGTGTGTCTTTTGTTTCCATGGATGATGTGTTTTTTTCCGTAATTTTGGTGGGTTGTTCTATTAGAAGATTAATAACTCAAAATCTAGTGATTTTATTTGAATCAAACCTTATACCAAAAAAAAGCTTATAAAAAATGGAATCCAAACTTGCACAAATATACAGGGTGATGCATTTGAGATTTTTGAGAAAAGTACAATTCGAGTTTTTGACCACCCTGTATGAGCAAATATGAAAATTCGAAAAAGTAACCAATTTAAGATAAAAGCTGAGGTGTGTAAGTTTTTTTTATACAAAATTCAGCACTCCAAATTTCAAAATGGCGGATTGAGGGGTTGCCGAAGTGGACGGTTTTTCTGGACAAAACACCTTACATCTCAGTAGCGAATTACCAAAACCCCATAGTATGTTATATCAATCTTCTTCTATTGAATTGGTTTAAAATAAAATTTGATGCATTCTATTTAAAAAATTACAACTTTGATATGTCGGTCAAAATTGGGACGCCCTGTATAATTGCCAATATTTTGGAAATGTGCTCTCAAATGTCATGTATAACATGCCAAAAATGTATTTGGTTATAAGTAATATTCCGTCTACACATGGATGGGCCACCCTGTAGTTATGCCTCTTCGTAAGATTAACCGGCATGGAATAATACACCTATATGCGGGTTATCTCAATTTTTGGTATTTTGTCAGTTAGGACACTTCGTGAGAAAGGCGGCGACGTGTGTTCCAAATTTCATTCAAATCGGTAGATGAGCATACGACTAGGTCAATATACGAGTAGAGATAGCGAATGCTAGAAACAAAAACGAGAAATGGAGATTAAACAGTTTATATTTTGTAAACTTTGCCTTTGTAGGCCTCTACGAGCTTACTCGCTCAATATTTCAGTTCTGCAGATGATAGAGGTGCGAGATAAATTTCTAATCAAAATCAAAACAAGCAGAATTCTTGGTGTCACGATGTCGAAACCGGATGATCGACTAGGGAGAAATGAGCTTAGTAAATATTACCTTCCATCTTTCCCAAGTGTCAGAGTTTTTCCTCATCCATTCGCAGGCGATTTGGTTGACGTTTTTCTCAGGAAACATTTCGTATGTGCTCAACAAGAAGTCGTAGTCTTGTTCTGTGAATCGGAAGTGCCTTAAGCCCACGTAAAGAGGACTGGCGTGCTCTTGAACTTTGCCCCAGGACATCTTCACTAGTCTGTGCATCTCGTACTTGTATCTATTCAACAAAAATATAGAATATTCAGGACGTTGCACAATATTCCATCTATATAAACATAGTGTATACAGGGTGACGTACGTAGAACTGCAGCGATCGATTACACAGTTACGAAAGGGTACAATTTATGGAAACAAAAAAATGATATATTTTGTTTAAAATTGTAAGGCAACAATAAATATATCAAATGTGTAATCAGAATTACAATAATACATGAAGTATCCCACAGCGTGCGTAGCATATGCTAACCTAACTATTTCTTCGCAGTACTGTACTTGAAGTAAAATAAAACTCCAAACAAATCAAATCAAGACGATCACGGCATGATCACCGACTGAGACAGACATGTCAAATTACGCTGTGCCCCGTTAAATAGTTGATTCTTTGCTTTGCTTATTCTGGATGACATGGGGGGTAGGGGAGTCTAGATGATGATTACGTCATCGGTAGTTATTTACTTTTTTACACGAATGGCAATCCTGAACATTGTCTTTGCTTGAAAACGAAACGCATTTTCGGGAATTCCCGCAAATAATGCATACGTTTAGTGAACAGCGCGCGATAATTCCCCTACTCGCTTTAGAACCGAGTAGGGGAATTACCGCGCGGTGTTCACTTGTCTAAATTTCCTCTATCAGTGTATTGGTTCGTTTGGATACTATAGCGAGTAGACGTATTGTAAGCATAGTAAAGCAAGTTAACATTTGTGTTACCATTGATTCCATTAGTGAAAGTTTAATGTTTAAATAAGATTTCGTTTCACATAGACAAATCCAAGTTATACCAAAAATCCGTCAAGGAACTAGATATTATTGTATCTAAGAGAATCGAAGAAGAATTGCAAGCGGCGACTAAGATTAAATCCAATCTACTAAATTATTTTTCTAAGTTGAGTGACGAAATTATTTTAGGTACCTTTGAGTATTATAAATATTAAAAAATCGCCAAAAAGTTTCTCTTTACCGATTAGAAAATATTATGGACTATCTCAAAGTATGGAGGTAATATTCATTATATTATAGATTTATTTCTTATGATTGATTCCGTCAATTGGTCACAAAATACAGGATGTTAGTTTTATACATATATACAGAAAAATAACACCCTGTATTTTGTGACTGGAACTAATTGCTCGTTTAAACATATTAGATTTAAAGCCATAAGGTTTTGTATTTACCATATATCTTGCCATACTTTGTATTTATGAAGCTTAATAAGAGAATCTTTAGCAGAAGCCATAGAAAGTTTTTATTTTTAGGCAACCTGTAAACCTGCAGAAAAAACACAAATTATACAGTCAGCTTCAAATATTAAAAAAGAGGAAGAAGATAAAATAAAACCCGGTAATGAATCACAACAGCAATACGAAATTAATGAAAATACAGATAAACAGAGAGCAAAACCTTCTCAGGAAGCTATGAAAAATAAGATTGCTCTACTCGAAAAAAATCTGAATGCTTTGTATTCTGCCAGAGATACTATGCCAAGCCGTGCTGAAGTTGATAAGCAGATCATTAAGTTACGCGAGGAAATAAAAACAGCAAAACAGTCTTTAAACAGGAAGGTTCAAAACCCAGTTGCACAGAAGAAACACAGGGATGGTATGAAAAGAAAGTTAGAAGATATTTGTCATGAAAATCCAGAAATAAAAAATGACTATTTCTGAGAGATTCAGTGGGACGTCCTAATCTTGAAAGCAAGCAGATATTCTTTACATGAATGACATTATTATTAATCGCTGCAGTCATTTGTTCACAAAACTCAACCCGCCTATCGAAATCATCTTCGGTTGCAATAAATCCAGTTTAAATAAATTTAGTAACAAGGTCCAAAACATACCTATGCAAAGTTATCTTCGCCGGATGTCTGGAGTTAAACGTGACGGCAGTTTGAGCACCATAAATTAGAATCATTTCCACTCTTTCGGCTATTATGTAAATCATTTTGGAAGTAAAATATGAAACAATAAATTAATTTTCACTATCCCAAGATTGTCATAAAGGCAACTGACAGCGAATTCAATTGTTTCTTTCCCGTAGCAACAAATAAATAAATACGTATAACAATAAATACAGTTCGCTAAGGATATGTGTTCATGAAAAGAATGCGGAAAGAAATTCGGGTTGTCATTTGGTTGTTGCCACGTCTAATCTTCCGAATTGCTGTTGGTAGTTTCCGTTTTAAATTATAAACGAATTGTCAATTTGGCAAGTCCTAACGGGCAACATTTTGATCACTTATTGAAATTAAAAGTGATATTTTCGTGTGCTTTTGTTTTCTATCTGAACAAATTAAGATGAATAAAGATTTTTATGATTTTCTCGAAAACGAATCGACTGATTTAAAAAAATCACACGTCAAAATAAAGGACTTCGAATAAACAAGCTCTCGGCGTTTTTTCTTTTAATCAGAGATTTTCGATAAATCCGTGGTGGGAGGTTTTCAAATGAACACCCTGTATAATCTATGTCTGTACCAAATTTCATCCAGATCCGTTCAGCCGTTTTGGCGAGTTTGTGTAACAAACATCAACACTTTCTCATTAATAATATTAGTAGGGTTTTGGTTAAAATGTTTTTAAAATGGTGACATTTTCGGTTATAGCGGAAGTACATACCAGTTTGTTCATTTTAAATAGGAGACCCTATTATTATATATTAACCAGTTTTTGGATTCATGTATATCATTCTATCCCTAAGTGGAGATATCACAAATTTTGCGTTATAAATTACAAATGCAGGGAGCTGTCATACATTTCAATAGGTTAGTTTGACTACGGATGCTGGCGATGTCCCCACGGCGAGCACGTGAGACTCTAAAGCTGAGGGTAAACTGTAATACAGATATCAAGTGATTCAAGTTATAGAAACTTACCCAGTAGTATTTTTATGCGTGAAGTTATACATCTCATTATCCTTGAACTGCACCGTAACGAAATCGTTCATCCTGAGGACAATATCACTAGGATGCCAATGGAAGAAGACGATGCCCCTATCCGGCGTGTTCCTGTACGCGATCTTCAAGTCCTTGAGGGTCTTCTTCAGCTTGTCCCCCAGCCAAACCACCTTGACCAATAAGCCTGTTTCGTCTATTTGGTCGATCAGGAATGATGTTGAGTTGAAATGAGGGGCCAGCAACATGGCGCAGGGTTTGTCATAGCATTGAGGAGGAGTATAGACTCCTCGGTGGCAGTGGGTTGGAGGACAGATGTAGCTGGAAGATGACGAGAATAAATCAAAAATTGAAAACATCAAACTTCAACCAGCTTAACAGATTTTCTTATAGCTACGAACACTTTCGATCAAGCTCCTTTTCGAATAAAAATAATTGTCAGCGAAGTGTCGTTGAAAATATTTCTTCAAGTTTTAAGAGCACATATACGGGTAAATCTATATACGAGTATATATACATACATTAGGTGGCCCATCCATGTGTGGACGGAATATTACTCATACTCATAAACAAATACATTTCGGGAAAATCTATTTATGGGATGTTATACATGACATTTGAGGGCACATTTCTAAAATAAAGGCCATTATACAGGTTGTCCCAATTTCGACCTACATATCAAAGTTGTGATTTTTCAAATGGACTGCCTCAAATATTATTGCATATTTGGATAAACCAATTCAAAAGAATAAAATTGATATAACATACTATGGGGTTTTGGTAATTAGCTACTGAGATATAAGGTGTTTTGTCTAGAAAACCCCCCCACTTAGGCAACTCCTCAGTCCGCCATTTTGAAATTTGGAGTACTGAATTTTGTATCGCAAAAAATTAACACGCCTCAGCTTTTATCTTATTTGTTAGTTTTTCGAATTTTAATTTTTGCTTATACAGGGTGGTATTCACCATTTCTTCTTTAGAAAAACTCATTTTCAAAAACGTTTTTATTATAATGCTCACAAAGCTAATTTTGACAGTTTGTAACTAATCAACAATTTATTTGTTTCCAAGGATGATGCGATATTTTAGGGAATTAAGCCGTTCCATAAAAGACATGCTATATAACCGAATAAATAGCCGTAAAAATCCTTATGTGTCTAGTATCAAAAAAAAGCTTATACCAAATTGAATCCAAACTTGCACAAATATACAAAAATTTTGAGAAAAAATACAATTCGCGTTTTTGACCACTCTGTATGAGCAAACATAAAAATTCGAAAAAGTAACAAATAAGATAAAAGCTGAGGTGTGCAAGTTTTTTTTGATACAAAATTCGGCACTCCAAATTTCAAAATAGCGGATTGAGGGGTTGCCGAAGTGTAGGTGAAATGCATTTGTTTACGAGTAATATTCCGTCCATGGGCCACCCTGTATATATATAATACCCTTCCCACTCCCTATAACCCCCAATTATTAAGCCATACGAATTTTTTTCCGAAATGATCAGGAGCCTCTGAAAGGTCAAAAATGTTTCAGCAATTTTTATTTTAATAGTTTTTTGCCTGAGCCGCCTCCACTGAATTGAACTACAAAGCTTGTTTGTCCTTGGCACAGTCGTAACATTTTGTCAAAGTTTCAATAAAATCCGACCGGTACTTTCAAAGTTATAGCGGAGTCAAGGATTAGCGGACAGACAAACAGACCGACGGTGGTGCCACGTCATTGGCGTGGAAAGTGAAAGATTAATCAAAATAGACGTCTCAACAAGAGGGGTTCTAGGTTAAAAAAAATAGGTTTATGGCAGAACTACTTTCCGCAAGAACAAAAATAGAAAACCTTGTTCATACAAATTTTGAACTTAAATTAATTGTTCCAGATTAATTCGGCAGTTGAGCTTGTAAGAATGAGACTGATAATGATATTCCTTCATCAAAAACAAAAATGAATATTTTTTTCATTCTTCATTCAGTTCTTTTAAAATGTACAACACAATTTTATCATAAGGTGGGTGGACCATGGAACCAATAAACAGTATCCGTTTACTGGATAACTGAAACGAATAAATTATTAGGTGTAACTTAGTTCTATTATGTAATTTTTCTTTATTGCAGAGCATTATTTATTTGATTTAAGTAATCTTACACACTTCCGAACGGCCTTGCAACGAACAAGGCTTTATATTCAAGGTCAATATATTACTTGAAACTAACGTTGTGATCAAGTACTTATAATAATATATTCTCATTAAAATTAGATTACTTAACCTTACTTGAACGCTACTGTAATACTAAGAATGTATTTGTGAAAATATTTACAAAATAATTTTAATGAATTTTATATAGATATTAAATAAGTGGCCAATAACCTCTATAATTTTGGTTGAAATCAATTTAAACCGACCAAAATAGCCTTCTTATATGATGTAAAATATTGGCATCATAAATTTAGAATTAAAAAAATGTATGAAAATAATTATTCATTTAATTTACGTTTTGTGAGCTAGGATTATAATTTTAACGTCGACGACCGACGTCAACAAAGCGAGGGACCAAATATACAAAGTAATGTTCGATGGAAGTACTAAGTGTGAGGAGGAAATAATTACATTTTATTGACCTTACAAGGAGCATGCTCTTTCATCGTTCACCCATCTTAGTAAAATTGTTCAATCAAAAAACGGTTCTTGAATATTCTCGTATCGAAGAGCCGAATTTTAGCTAGCGGGACCACAAACAAACAAGTCTATCTTTTTAGTCGATTAACTCTAAATACAGTTCAGGATCACACCACAATTAGCACTGGAGAGGTCACGATTCTATTTCTGACCAACGAAATTCGATGCTCGTCTGAGCTTTCGTAAATAACTAATTACTGGCGTAATACTCTAACAGCCAGTTCTTTTAATTATATCGACTATATCGAAGATTGTTACTGATTGATTATAAACAAGATATTTTTAGGATCGTACTGTAAAGGTTGTTATAAGTTTAGATAATACTCAGTGACAGAAAAAATGGTTACATTTGAATGAAATTTTATATACAGTTACGTAATAAGAGGAAGTTCTGGTTAATTTTGAAGTAGAAATAAGTGCTGTATGGTTGGATTTCCCTCAAAATGTATTGGGTGCTCGATGCCATATACCATATGCAGTAGCGGACAAAAGTTTGGAAACAAATATTAACATTATTATGAACTATTTCATATCCCAAATTAAAATTGCGAAGGAACAGATAATATAAATATTAAAGTCTAACTTTGGCTATCGTACTAATAGCCAGTTTATCTTATCAATATTCAAGTTCCCTGAAAATAAAAACACGCGTTTTTTAAATACCACAGTTTTTGTAACGACAAAAGTATGTAAACATTTCAGTTTTGCCGTATTTATTCGTTCTGCGACACTCTGATAATGCGTGCGGTAAATATTAACATCAGTGAAAATGACAAAGGTAAAAGAATTTTCAAAAGATTTAAAAGACAAAGTAATTGAATTATTTAGAAGTGGTATCAGAAATTTTGAGATTTCACAGAGACTAAAAATGAACAAAGTGACGCTTTCGAAAATTAGTAGTAAATATCAAGAATACGGATCAATAGCAACGCGACCCAGACCGAAAAAAGCCGATTATGATTTGGATTGTTATATTCAACCTTTGTCCCATGAAGATCCTCGAATGCCAGCCACACAGATTTTCAAAAGAATTTTATAAGAGGGTGGCGATTTTGGGTTTTTTGGTAGGCGTCCAGTGCAAAAGCTTATCATTAAAAAAATCGTATTGCTCGACTTGAATTTGCTAAAACTCATCTAACTTGGACAGAACAACAATGGAATACAGTTTTATGGAGCTATGAAAGCAAATTTTACTTGTTTGGATCTGACGGTACGGCATATGTGAGACGTCCAATACGAAAAAGATTCAACAAAAAGTATCAGTTTCCAACAGTTAAGCACGGTGGAGGCAATGGTTTTGGACTGTTTTTCTAGTTCTGGAACGGGTTCAATTATTAAAATTGTAGGGAAAATGGATCAAAAACTATACAAAGATATTCTTAGTGAACACATGCTCCCTTTTGCTGAAGAAGAAATGCCTTTACGATGGACATTCCAGCAAGATAATGACCCTAATCATACCTCAAAATTCGGAAAGGACTAATTAAGTCTAAAAAATGTTAATGTTCTTACATGGCCTTCGCAACCCCCGGACCTAAACCCTACAGAACATCTCTGGCAGCATGTTAAAAGACAACTGACAAGAAAAACTTAAAAAAAAATAGGAACGATTTATTTGATTATGTTAAAAATATTTGGCAGATGTCAGGCAGTGTTGAATGCTAAAGGCTATACTACCAAATACTAGCTAAGCAGTATTTTTTAAATCTTTTTGTAGAGTTATTGTATTTAATTTTGTCATAACATATACCGGGTGGTCCATCTATCGTTTTTTTTTTTGAGTTACTGTTTTTTTGGGATATGTCAAGAATTATTTCGCATCTGATTTGACAGAACATCAGTCATATCATTCCGATTAACGAAAATGGTTGTGTATTCGCTTGAACAACGCTGGGAAATATTAAAACAATATTTCGAAAGTGGTGGTAATGTTGCAGATTGTGTCCGAAAATTACGTGCAAAAATGGGAAGAAATGTAGCACCGTCAGCACCGTATGTGAGGTATTTTGTGCAAAAAGTTCGTGAAACTGGTCTTCTTATTGACAAACCATCACGTGAAAGACCGAAAACGGTGCGTACACCCGAGAATATCGATGCTGTAGCTGAGAGTGTGGCAGAGTCTCCAAGCACATCAACGCGCCAACGTTCTCAACAATTGAACATTTCACGCACATCATTAGGTCGAATTTTGCATAAAGACCTTGGTATGAAGGCGTACAAAGTTCAATTGGTTCAGCAATTGAAGCCAACTGACCATCCAATGCGTTTTCGCTTCGCTTCATGGGCCTGCAATCAACTTGATGAAGATGTTGATTTTGGTCGAAAAATCATCTTTTCAGATGAAGCGCATTTTTATCTTGGCGGCTATGTTAATAAGCAAAACTGCCGCATTTGGGGTTCAGAGAACCCACACGCAATCGAAGAAAAGCCAATGCATCCAGAACGAGTGACTGTTTGGTGCGGATTTTGGGCTGGTGGCATCATTGGCCCATTTTTCTTTGAAAATGAAGCCGGAGCAGCAGTTACTGTGAATGGTGAGCGTTACCGTACCATGATAAATGAATTTTTCTTTCCACAAATTCAAGATATTGATGTCGGTAACATCTGGTTTCAACAAGACGGTGCTCCGTGTCACACAGCAAACGCTACGATTGCTCTTCTGCGAAGTGTTTTCGGTGATCGCATTATCAGCCGAAATTCTGATGTTGTTTGGCCGCCTCGGAGCTGTGATTTGACCCCATTAGATTATTATTTATGGGGTGCCATTAAAGACCAATGTTATGCCAACAAACCAGCAACAATTGGCGAAATAAAAGACAACATACGCGCTGCCATTGCTGAAATACAGCCACATACGATTGAAAATGTGGTCAAAAATTGGACTGACCGTATGGGCTACTGCAAAGCCAGCCGCGGCAGTCATTTAAATGATGTTGTATTCCATACTTAATCGGAAGGATTGTACTTTCAAATAAAAAAAAAAAATTGGAAAAATATTTAGTAGTTTTTTTTTATAGCATTTTTAAAAAAAAAATTTTAAATGGACCACCCTTTATGTTTCCATACTTTTGTCGTCTCATTTTCGGTCATAAAATATTATGAAGGTATTTTAATGTTAGTCTGTAGTACCACAGCAAACACAAATTGTCATTTGTATCCTCACGACTATATCAGAAAAAAAATAGTCCTGAACAATGAACAATAAAAAATTGACACACTTTTTTAAAAATTACTAAGAATGTATCCAATCTTTTGTCCGCTAGTGTATGCGTCCAGGTGTCGGGAAAGATGAGGTATAGAGTTCACTTTTCCTTCCATCATATCCCACACATGTTCAATGGGCGAATGTCACACGATCAGTATTTGCTGTGTTCCGTCAGTATTTATCATCGAATGTGAAACTTATTGACCATATAGCTAGGATGTCAGTAATTTTTGATGTATAAGGTTACGCAGAAATATGCTGGCACTGACGAAATTATCAGTAAGTACTCGAAATAAGACAGCACAAAGTGCCATCTATTACCAGAATCGACCACTGCAAATTTGAAAACGGCAAGCTGCCTTTTGGAACTGTATGCCAGTTCGCATTCCCAGCCAGGTTACCACTGTAGCCGCTAGATGCCGCCAATTCTGATGCTAGTGAGCCGTTTTCATAAAAGAGAAGCATAGCCTCGGAAGCATAAGGTAAAAGTATAAGGTCTTGCTTCGGAGAAAAAGGTAGAAGTATAAGCATCTCCTTGTTTTCATATTCATAATGATTACCTTACATGTCCTGACTTGTTCCAGCTTGTAGTTGACGTGGGAGTTCGTTCACACAGCATCACTGACAGTTGTACTCCAGAGCTTACACAGACCGTTCCGAATTTTTACTGGATACAGTTTTTTATCAAATTAATAAGCATGTCATCCTCAAGTGATGAGGACACTATAGAATATAATGGCAACGACCTGCAGTTTATCGCAGATGTGACTTCCCTTTTCGGTTAATATACTCATCTCCATGGCGATTTGGTTTCAGGATTCCTATTTGTGTACAATCAATTACACCAATTGCAGTCGGAAATTTATACATGCTTTGCCAGATCCGCATGGCCTCCATCAGTTCATGGTGGGTAGTTGGAAACTTGATCCATTCGTTCGACTGTGCAACTATGATATTCACAACTTTATCCACAGTCCGAGATACCGTTGCTTGACACCAAGTTCCTGACCAATACCTTGTTGGTATCCAGGGTCGCCGAGATAGCGTAGACATATCTTCATTTTATGAATACATGAAAGTGCTCATCCTCGAGTTTCCTCATTCTCAACTAAAAATCTGTCCGCAAGCCATTGTACATTTGCTTCGTGGAACCGATATAATTTTTTGTCACGACCAAGTGAAGGTAAACGAGGTTGTACGTTTTCACATCCCTAACATCCACAATTTCTGCCATCATCGTTTGACCACTTTTCGTTACGAAGTTGAGTCTGCTACTGACCACACTCAGAATTTTTGAAGGATATGCTTCCTATGCCAAGTATAAGGTGAAGATTATAAATATCCTTTTACTTATGTCACCGATTTGAAGGATATGCTTATACTCAAAAAGCAAAAGCATCTACTTCAAACTATTATAAATACCATCTGGAGGATTTCCTTCAAAATTTACAAGTACAAGGATATCCTTTGTTTTATGAATACGGCTTAATATGAACGATATTAAAATTGAACCTGTAATAAATAATATTACCCATTCGGACGATGATTCAAGTACTTCCCACGAATAAAGAATAGTTCATTTCTTTCTATAAAAATACTTATTTTGTTAGATTATTCCAAGACCATTGAGGAAAATACGGACCTGTACAATCTCGTTTTTGGGAATGTTGTGTTTTGTCTGGGCGTAACTGGACTACGACTGGGGTATAGTCAATAAATACTTATTGTACGGACCAAAGTGAATACTGATCGTGTGATACTTGCCTCAAGGGCTATTGAGGCAGTTTATTGTAGCTGTAGCAATATAAAGAATTATCTTGTTAGAAAATGGACTGAAGATCCTAGCGGGATCTATGAGACAAAAGCAATACCAAACACTATCTCTTTTAAAAACAAAGTTTCTACACTCATGTTTGTGTTCTGCGACTGACATGACGATAGGATATTTTAGATCCCTTCTTGGACATCGGTATCTTCGGATAGAATCATTAACGCTACATTCTGATTCTAAAATATAGTAGTGAAAAAAGTATCTGTTAATTATCATTAACTGACATTAAATGCTCGTAAATCTGGCATAAAAAGGGCATCCTAGATTAAAATTATAATTACGCGACGGAATTTAGAGTGAACCCACATAAAAAGAGCATTAAAAACTTTTAATTGAATTAATCAGATTAAATTGAAATAGATCCTTATTAGAGTGTAATTCTAGATATCGCGGGTTTAACTACACTGCATACAAAAACTATAAAACGCAGAAAAGTATCTTTAAATACATACATATTTCATAAAAAAAACGGGCCTTTATTTTATAAATAGCTTCAGTGTGTCACTGACTCTTTTTAACCTGATTTATTATCGTATTTTTATCGCGTTCAGGTAGGTACATTTACAAAGATATAATAGTTTGCTGTATGGAATAATCAGAATTGTATTTTCCCCTTATGAGCTAAAATAGAAATAAATGAATGTGGGGGAATTAAAAATAATTCTTACCCACAATAACTTCTTTCATAAAATAACACTAGACATCATCTCTTTGATCTTTGAGATTTAGAAATTGAAAAATTGTTACTATAAGTTACCCTCTTAAAATTGCTGAATCCAATTTTAGCAATTCCCCAGCTGATTACTACTTGAAGAAGATACTCACTTTCCATTTTCTGAATGTTCTCTATTGTATCTGTTGGCTTCAACGAGTGAATCCAAAAGTTCCGGCTCAATATCAAACCTCTTGGCCTGCCGTCTGTCCATGAAGAATGACCAATGGATTTCGCTGATTGTGTTGTCCCAATAATGTTTACTGAAACAAAACGAAAAATAACGTTAGCTTGATTCAGATCAAACTCCTGTAAGCTTACGAAATATCTCAAACACATTTTTTTGGATGCGAGTCCAACCCTGTAGCACACAAAACCTTTCCAGAAGGTTCACAAGGCTGCTTAGTGTCACACAGCGCGACAGCCCTTACGCCTGTTTACATTATACATTCCATTCCTTCTCTGGGTACTTGTTCCCAGGATAAACTTTGTTACACGGGCGTGGACGGCGATACAGTTCAATTATTGCGTGGAGGAGATCGCTTCTCAGACCAAGTAGTGCGCTTTGTGAACTTGATTACAGTGTTGATGTGCTATTGGGTGTAGTGTTTTGGTTATCTGAAAGGTGAGCAATCACTGAGTGTTTCCTTTATTCTACTGTACTGCATGGACTGATAACCATAATACTTTTATATTCATGATCATGAATGTCTTAATCCATGTTTATAAAGATGCTATACTTTTTACCTTCATAATTTAACTTATGGCTTACGACTTGTTATTGAATATCCGCAGGTGGGACGCCTCCAGGTTCTGGGGGTTGTTATGGGACTTTCGGAGCGCGTTTGCTGCGTTGAGGTAGTTATGTTACTTACTGCTCGGTTCCCTCTACCAGGGGAATCGTCGGAGCGCTTTGGATGTTGACACAGTGGCCTTTGGCCGAAGTGGCGTCCTTGGTTTGAATGACCGCTTAACTATCTTCTCTTGGCAATCGCTGGAGTCTGAATGTATCTCATGGCAGGATGTGTGAAGGGATTGTTACTTTAATGATAGTCATATTGCTCGGTTACCTCTGATTCGGGGGTAACGTCGCAGCTTTGGGGTATTGACACAACGGACCTTGGCCAGCGTGATATCCCGGTTCCTGGACTGTCTTTTTGTAACAATCGTTAAACTCAGCACGTCTGACCATACACCTAGCGACCAAAGAGTTAGAGTTAGTCTGTGGCACAACTCCGAGTTAGCCTGTGTGACGACTCCTAGTCAGTCTGTGTGACGACTTAATGATCAGTCTGTGTGACGGTCAGGATTAGTCTGTGTGACGATCCCGTGATTCATAATGGTAGTTGGGGTACATTAATGTAATGGTAAATAGTAGATTTGTGCATGTGATGTCATGAGTCAGTTGAATACGGGAGATACTCATAAGTCTTTTTCTAAAAATAGGTGTTGGCCCCGACAATCCGATGATATCGCCCTTATCGCTTGCCAAAGGAGGATAACTCGTTGTCGTTTCGTGACTTTAATATTACCCTGACATTGTTGCCCATGTAGTAAAAATGAAATGGTACGGGGCGGTACTTCGAAATCTTCTAGGAAGAGATGTTTTCACGTTTATCGTTATATTGCTATTATCATATTATCTCTTTCGTATCCTACACTCCATAATTTTGTGTTATATATTACCGGGTTTTTTCGATCTTTTCCATTTTTGTGGGAAAACTTTTTATTCGACAACAAAGAATGAGAAAACGCGTTTTTTCTTATTCAATTTTTAGGAATTTATGAGACTTCTAGATAACCACACATTGAAGTAGATTGGTCAAGTAGTTTTTGAGAATTTCTAATTGTTGTCCCAAAACACCTGTTTTCCGGCCATCAATACTAGTTTATTGAGCAATATACAGGGTTAGTTCAAAGGGCATTTTATTGCAAAATACGTTAGTTTATCTTGCAGATATGAATCGCAAACCATTTCGGAAGATAAATGTTATTTTTATGCAAAAAAGGATGGGTTACGTATTTTCTTCTAAACAAATTCAAACATTTCGTATTTGTGAGTAATTCGCAACAAAATATGATAAACACATGCGCTTTGTTTTAAAAAGTATATAGTACAGTATGTTTTTCGAATATCGTAGCGCATTTGTTCAATTACTCACAAATACGAAATGTTTGAGTTTGTTTATAAGAAAAAAACGTTATCTTTGTTTTTCGCATAAAAATAACATTTATCTTTCGGAATGGTTTGTGATTCATATCGGCAAGGTGAACACGTGTACTTTGCTATTAAATGCTCGTTGAACGAACCCTGTATATTGCTCAATAAACTAGTAGTGATGGCTGGAAAACAGGTGTTTTGGGATTAACAATTGGAAATCCTCAAAAAATAATTGTCCAATATAATCCAATTTTGTTGCTGTTATTCAGAAGTAAGAATCGTACGGATCTGAATAATTTCAAGCAGTTGCGTGGAATTATCGTCGCATTACCAACAAGTGCCAAAGTCTGCATTTTGTCTGGTTTTTCGGCCATAACATTTTTGCTATTAGTCGGATTATCTTTCGTGGGGTCTCATTTTATAGGTCTCATAAATACCTAAAAATCCTATATGGAGAGTTTTGTGGTTCCTGCCAACACTTTCGATTGAATCCCAGAAAACACGTTTTCGTTATTTGTTGACAGATAAAAAGTTTTCCACAAAAATTGGTGTACCCGTTTTATGCGTCCATAATATGATTAGACTATTACTCAAAAAGTTGACGCAAGACAGTTATAAAAATTTGGTTTTATGCTATGAATGATGGGAGCAATTTGTCTGAAATATTTTCTCAACGATGACACTCCCGGTTGCACCAGAAGTATATACCAACTTGCTTATTCTAAATAGAAAGCCCTGTATATTATAAAATTTTTGGATTCTACGCAAGTATATTTCAGGCATATCATACCAAAGTCGAACCGTTACAGAGATATCTCAAATTTTGCGTAAAAATGGCATCAAGTAGGTTGACTCTGCACTTGCTAAGCTATGCTGTCAACAATTTATGAGGATATTTGTCTACATACATGTATAACTAAAAAATTAAATGGATCATGTCAGTCAAACAGGCCCATACAATTAGTCCATAATCCCCACAGATTTGAATACATTGCGCCTTAGCGACAGTAAGAACCACCCAGCAACTGCCTGCATCGGCACTTCATCATACAACTTTTAAGGGCAAATATACGGGGAACTGATAGATATATGCGCAGAATTACCGGGGTTGGAAACGTATGCAATGCTAGCATCAAAAAATTTACATATACTCTCCCCCACCCACTACAACCCTTACCAACCTATTTTTAACCGCTGTACATTTTTTTTGACATTGCGTCACTGAATCGATTTTCAAAAGCTGCAAAGCTTCTTCGCCCTTGAAATAGTAGTGACCTTGTGTTGACATTTCATCATAATCCGATCATCAAACAGAAATTCTCGAAATTTTTCGCGATTACAATACCTTCTCGCTAGTGGCGTTGAAAGTAAAATGACAAATGCAGACCAATAAATTATTTGACGCCAAGGTGTTTCGTTGCCCAGATGCACTGTATAAGACATACAAAGTTCAAAATTTCATTAAAATAATGAAAATAAGTATAACAAACCATATACAGCGGAATCCACATATAATGAACTTGCTTATAATGGAAACCCGTATATAATGGACACAATTTAAGGTCCTATAAATAATTGCATGTAAAATACTCGGATGTTATAGATTCGCTTAAAATAGACCCTCGCGGACTGTTTTAATCCATTATAATTTATAATAGACTATTTGTCACAGTCACGCCGAGTCCATTATAAGCGGGTTGCACTGTATATTCGGAATCAGAAAAAACGTACCCGAAATTTACAGAATCATAGATATAAACTTTACTCAATGTCTCTCGTTCTATTTTTTAGAAAAGAAGGTATACTTTATCTGAAGTCACTTGAAACACTGTGAAATACCGGGTGCGTTTTATATATCTATATTTAACACGCTCTGTTGCTGCAAAAATCGCCAAATTTCGCAGCAAATATCCCCCGTATAAGATCAAAGGCAGTTTCACCGGTCCACGTGGAGTAAAGCACGCCTATGCGTGGACATAGCCAATGAGAAAGCGTGTATTTCAGAACAAGTGCAGGTGGCTACTGAAAATTGAAACAGTTTAGCCAGTGGCGTGTAGCGGTGAATAAACGTGTTTTCTTTAGTCTGTCCGTGTTTTTTCATAGATTTTATTAGTTTGTGTGTTTTTGACTTTTGAGTACTCAGTTTACTTGTTGATTTAATTGTTGTGTTGATTGTTCTTGTGTGTCCTAAATATGGCTCTTTGGAGACCTTGGGAAAATGCTCCAAGCCACGAGGAGATGGTTGATGAACCTGTGCAGGCAGAATTCTTTCATAAAGATTTAGAGGAACAGACCCAAAGAGTAATCCTAAATATGTATGATTGCCTGAAAAACGAAAATCCAGATTCCTCGCAAAATCAAATTTTAAACAGGATTTGTATCCTGACAAAAATCAGTCGGTCTACCATTTATCGGGTTATAAAAAGGGGAGATGTAGTCAACCACTCCTTCCACAGAAAGCGCATAGGGCAAAAATTAAAAAGAATAGACGTGGGTTTTCAGGAAGATGTTCGTCGTATAATATACGGATTTTATAAAGAAAGTTTGGTGCCCACGTTGGAAATGATACGGGATAAATTAAAAGATTATCCTGAAGATTTTTATAATTACAAATGCTTAGACTCACTGCACTGTATTGTAAAACTGTGTGGTTTTCAATACAAAAAATTAGATAAAAGAATGGTGATTATGGAGTCGTCTCGAATCGTTGAATTGCGCCAAGAATTTTTGCACAAAGTTAAAATCTATAGAGAGCAGAAAAGAAATCTGATTTACCTAGATGAAACGTGGTATGATACCCATGATGTTGTGCAGTACGGCTGGGTTGACAACAGCAACAAGTGCATTTTAAATGCACCATGCAACCGTGGAAAACGAATCATTATTCTCCATGCTGGCAGTGAAAATGGATTTATACCTAATGCCTTGCTGTTATCTGCCAAAAATATCAAAGAATCATGTGCCGACTATCATGAGGACATGACCTCCGACTTATTTGAAAAGTGGATAGAGCAGCAGTTAATACCAAACATTTCCCCAAATTCAGTGATTATTATGGACAATGCGCCATACCATTCCCAACAGAAAAACAAAATTCCGAATACAGGCACAAAAAACAAGACATTATTGATTTTATGAAGGATAAGGGAATGGAAATACCACAAAAATCAACCAAAGCCATATTATTGGATCTTATTAAAAGACAAAAATTTGAAAAAGAGTATGTTGTTGACAATCTGCTTCAGCAAAATGGCCATGAAGTATTACGTCTACCTCCCTATTACTGCATTTTTAACCCGATTGAGTTGGTCTGGGCTGCTTTAAAAAAAAAAGTAAGAAAACATAATCAGACCCCTCAATTAAGTGAATCACTATTGGCCACAATAAGAGATGCAGTATCTCATATTGCTGCCACAGACCTATGGAAGCAGTGTTCTAGGCATATTATTGAAAAAGAAAATGAATATTGTGTTTTGCCTCCTGTTAATCCCGTTGTAATTCCTCTACAAGATGACTCTAGCGACAGCTCCGAAGGCGAGGATGATATATAAATACCTATAATGTAAGTCTTTATATACCTTTTTATATACCTACCTGCTATGTAAATATTTGCCTATGTCAAACGTTGGAATTCTGTAATTTTTCCATTTCTTAACTTTCAGTCAACATAAATTAAACTCCCAATATAAGTATTTTTTAACCCAAATCAAAAAATAAGAAGATAGTAAAATCCATTTATTGTGATATAAAAACATTATTATTATCGTTCTAAATATATGACCGCACGCCTATAATAAGTCATGAAATTACAAAGGACGCGCCGACCAAAGGTTTTTATGCTATTTCAAGTGACTTCAGATAAAGTATACGTCTGGTAGTTCTGGGATCTCGACGACTAGTTAATCCAGCCAATTATTATTGGACAAATAAAGCGCGGTGATAATTCCTCTGGCCACCAATTTTGACAGCGACAGCGTTGATTAGGAAGTGTAGGTCCACTTATTTGGTGCCAATTTTTTCGATAATGTTAAAACTTTCGTTTATTGTTTTTGATACCCACTGTATTTGGGTGCTTTTTGTGAAGTTGTTTATCCGATAAATAATCTTTCAATTCATATCCGTTATCAACAACTATTTGTTTGCTTAAGGATGTTGACATTCCCTTCTCTTTAAATTTTCAGATGACATTGGAATATTAATTGGTTTATTACAATAGGAGCCAGCGATTTTTGTGTATGTTGTTTATCGCCCTCAAGCAATTTGAAATTAAAAGTTATAAGATGAATGAATTGCCATTAATAAATGCTCATCATTTGTCATAAACACACCTCAATTTAGAGAAGAAGTACACGTTAATATAGGAGGTCGTACAATATACACTGCTTCTCAGAAAGCCACCCCTACTTATTTTTAGAACACGTCAAGTTAGGGAGCTGACATTCGGGATCATGAAATTGACGAATGAATATTATATTTTAAAGTAACGGTTGAAAATTTCAAGATGACGGCTGGACGCTATCTTATAGCACTTTTTTAAACGGGATGTGATAACTTATTTTGAAGCTCCTCAGTATACAAAATCACTCCTTCAAAATATAGGAGGTTGGAGCGTTTTTGTACAATGGATCGCTTTTAACTCTGAATGTACAACAAAATATGATACATTTCCAGTGGTTGATTCTGGAATAACAGATTACACTTTCTCCTGTCTTATTACGTACACGAATTGTTTACATTACATTGTATTTGCACTGTATACGTTGTCTACACCGAAACGTAGACAACTCTAAAAACAAACAAAAAATGTTTCGACTATTTTTGTAAAGGAAGCTCAGGAGATCTTTCTCCGTAGAAAAAATAAAGTCAAAATCCAATAAAAGTTTCAAACCACTTGACGACATTTTTACCACGTGAAAGTAATGCCCGCTTAAGAATTTGCGTAAAAATTGAGTCACGTGTACGCGAACCTTTATTACGAAAAGATCAATTTTAATGCGTGGTTTCTCACGATGTTGTTTTCAATCGTGAAATATTTAAAAGTTCGACATACGTTTTACGTTTATTTTATGCCGAGTTATTCGTATTCAACCTGTTCATTCTGATACGTCACTGGCGTTATATAAAATGGTGTATGGGTGAATATACCGTATTCGGGTTTTCAGTTTTCAATTAAGAAAAATAGCTTATTTTATTTTCATATTTATTATATCACAAGACTACATGATATGTGATACACACATAAATATGAGACAGGAACAAAAAGTTTGATATATGACATGATTTTGGCATATTTTATATGTGTCGCTGGGAACTATGAAAAAGATATTTTAAACGTAATATAAATGAGATAAGCTAAATGAATTCAATTTGGTTCTTTATTAAAAATATCAAGTCTTCCGTTCTATTGGTCTTGAAACAAGAGAATCGTATAGATTGAGAGCTCACAAACCCTCAGGGTAACGTCACGGGTATTACATGCGTATAAAATCAGTGATATTTGCTATGTGAACTGAACATGCTGGCAATGAAGTATATGTATTAGATGTGCCCGACGGGTTATTTATATGTTGACCTTCCTGAAGAAAGGTAATATTCAAAGTTAGAAATTACGATTTTTCCCGTTTTTTTTTTGTGCTTTCAAAAACTTTGAGGAGCATTACGGGAAATCGCCACCGCGCCCGCGTTGTGTGCAATTAAGCCAAATACAGAAAACTAAGAATGACGCAGCACACATCAAACATTTTCGCAATGCCTCACATCTAGGCGCTGATTTGTATTTTCTATTGACACTGCAAAATAAATTTCTATAAAATTTAAATGACTGGAAATACGAAATAAGTAATAAACTTTTCACTTTCATAAATATTTCTGACTATAGCACATTTTATCACCAACCAGGGATTTTCTTTTCTTATCTCTCTAATTTTTTAAATTCATTTTTTATTGTAAACAAATAACAAAGTGTAGTAAATCAGAAAAAAAATGAAATGAAAACTGCCAGAAAAGTAAAGCCCGCGTAGTGACAACTACGAAACAAATGATGGTACAATTATTTATTTATTATATTATCATGTGATTTATTACTTTTGTATTCAAGAATCGTCTTTTTTTTACATAGTTGCAATGATGTACCATTGAAATTCACAAAGATATGCTTACCAGGGATTATAACCACTGGGGAAATGATATCGGGATAATTTCCTGAAATTTTGGACCAAAATGCCAATACTGCAAACTTTGGACTTTTAAAACACATTAAAGGACTAAGATAAAACAAAAAATATTGAAGTATAAAACGCATATATTCTATCAACTTGAAATATGAGAAATATTCCCGGCCAAATCTCTCCTTATAGACCTTGATCATTTTCCATGTCGGAATGATGTATTATAGAAAACACTTAAACAAAACAGTCCCATTACTATTAATTATTTGGCAATCGTTCAAAAATATGACTGACTATTTTATTCTTATGGATGAAATTTTTTAAAAGCAAGCTTAAAACAGATCTAATGCAGCAATGCTTGTAAATATGTAACTAACCTGTAGTACTGCTCGATAGGTTCATCAAATTCTCTAGGTATGAACCAACCAAATCTTCCAGGAGGGCCGATGTTTCCGCTTTCTCTCACTAACTCCTTGCTCAAAGTATCATAGTCAGGACTGGCCCACACCTCCAGGTTTATAGTAGCATTTGGGACACTGGAACAAAAAACACGATTTACCTGTCTATCATGTGGCTGTCTGTTGTATTGCTAATTTCGTTTAATTCCTCTAAAGAAATGTATCGTTCTTTGGTTCCGATAATGTGAAAATTAATCTTGTTTCAGTACTACGAGTAGTCTATCGCATATTATGATACCGATTCCGATATAATGAAAATTTAGTAATCTTAACAACAGATTCATAATCAGTGATCCAAAAAGCCACCGGATACATTTTATTCAGAACACTTAAGTTTTATGATTTTGTCAACAATTTGGGACGGCACCATTCAAGTACTACGTAAACACTAGAAGGGGGCGCGGGGATCTTCGTTTTGCTTATTTTCGATGACATGGGGTCCGGATCGTGATTACGTCAGCAATATTTATTTTCTACAAAATTTATTCGACTTTGATTTGAACACATATGGCAACTCTGCTTGTCTATGCTCGAAAGCGATACGCATATTCAGGTATTCCCCAAGTATGGATATGCGTACTCGCTTAGAACATTGCTACAAATTTACGGGGCTCCTACAATCACGAGCACCAGCTGAGGTAACGGGGGGTGAAAAGGAAACGACGGTGGGCTGGCCCCACACGGTGGTCGGCGCTACTTTAAAAGAGGAAAGAATGACTGCGTGTGAATACCAAGGTAAATTTTTATAATAACAGAGTCGGATTTTGATTAGCGATCTAGCCTGTAAATCCTTTCCTATTTTGGTTTTCAGCAAGTGATCATTTAGTATTTTTCTCCCCTTGTTACTGTTCGTCGATATTGTGTTGTTGAATTGTTGCGCTGTACTCTTGTTGGTGTGATTGTTCTTGAGTGCTTTTTTTTTTCAAGGTTGATAATGGACAATAAAAGGTCATATGCGACCATTTTAATTACGAATGCAGTGAGTTTAAAGAAAATGAATAGTTTTATGGCGAATTCTGTCAAAGACCTGACATGAACGACATTGATTTGGAGGTTGCTAAGCAAGAATTTTTAGGGAAACTTAAAAAAAGTGGCGACGAGATTTTGCAGATCGAACAAATCACCAAATTACAGGACTGTACTTTGTGGCGCCCTCATCGGAGGAAGTTGACAGCGTCTCGATTGTAGAAGAAGGCAGACAACAAGCTGTGAAGTTCTAGTAAACTCCATCATATACCAAACAGAGTTTTCTAGTAAGGCAATAAAAAAAGGCAATACAAAAACCATTGGACACGGCAGTTCAATTTTGTGGTTTGTTTATTGATCGTACAAATCCATTTCTGGCAGCATCGCCTCCATCTACCTATTACAGTAGACAAGAAATGTACTTAATCCAGGTATAAGCCTACCTGTTTATTGCTTTGCAAAAACTACCTAACTGTTTCCTCTTATTTTGACGGCATAAGATATTTTTGTGACCCTCGTGCAATTATTACCATGTACCACATGACCCTTGTAAACATAATTGTGTTTATTGACATGAATAAACGAATTTTAATTTGAGTTCTTGAATTTATTTTACTAAAGATATCAAATTATTTGAATAAATTTTTTCTTAGTCGAAACGCACCGTCGCGTCGCTTGGACTGGCAGGACGAAACAATAGACGAATTTCGCCCAAAATCCGATTTGCACTTCACAGCTTACGTTTCATTTTTTATTATTTCCAGATGAAACTCTTGCAGCCTGCTAACAAAAAAGTCCGCAGGGTGCTAACGATCCACTTTTTCGATTTTATCCACTAAGATATTTTTAAAATAGCAAGAATTTTAGCACAAATAGTAAGCATTTCAACCCACCATAATTCTTGCACAAACTCAAAATTTTGTAAAAAGCTCTGATAGCACCTTAGGCAATTATGTCGTGCTTATTTCCAGAAAAACATCACAAACTGCAGAACACAAGTTGAAGGTGACGGCGAAATGGGTACATTTCACGGGTCATGAAATTTAAATTAAAATGCAGGTATAAAATCTAACAAATTATCGTTCTCAAAAACATATTTCCTTGACATATCCATAATTTTAAAGTTTCACGCTAAATTTTCCTATACTTGACTGGAGTGATATCCGAATTCATTCTTCCCTACTGTCGTCGGATTTTCGTTACTTAAATTTCCTGTAATCACTCTGACCAGAAGCTTCTTAATAATTGTACGTGTTTCACTGATATCAAAGATGCAACATTTAGAATCACCTGCCCCCTACCCCCACTTTTTACATTTTACATTTTTTTATTTCAATATAAGGAACCCCTGTAACGTCAAAAATGGAGTTTCAGCAATTGTTACTTTTTCTTTTTGCCTATAGCGCCCTTGCCATTGGACTAAAACTACAAAGCTTTGGCATACTAGTAACCCCCTGTGGAATTTTCATAAAAATCCGAGCAGTAATTTCTAAGTTGATGATGATTTATATAGTTTTTCGTGATGTAGATGTCATATGCCTTAAAAAAACATAGCATCTCATTTTAGAAATTTTTCGCGATTACAATACTTCCTCGCCACCAGCATTGGAAGTAAAACGGCTTTAAAATCGAGGAGTATCAGCGATCGCGCTTATGAATACCTATTTGCAGAACGACTTATCTATGCGATATTATATGAAATAGGGCCACCAAATTATCTGAATACGTCCTTTCTTAGTCCATACATTGCGCCGCAACGCTTGGGTTGGCAGCACGAAACAGTAGACAAAATTCGTCCAAAATACGATTTGTAGAGGTTTGCGCGCTTCAAAATTGATGCTTTATTTTTTGATATATTTGGCTGAAATTTTCATAGTGTGCTGAAAACAAAACCGAACAGTGTGCTATAGAGCCACTTTTTTATAAATCGGAAGAATTGTGTTGTAAACGTAAGTGATGTCGAAGGGATACCAAAAATCGCAATGCTCAGTTCCTATAGCTATAACTTATAGTTAGTATGTATCTGTCGCCATGATGTGTCAGAAAGCCCCCCGCGCCCCCCTCTAAATCCGCCACTGGTCATTTGTCAAATGATCTCGATACATAAATGCGTCTTCTATCAACTTAAATCGCTAGTAAAAGTATATTAACATAGTGTTTTGTTTGTTGTATATTCTTGTCTAGCCTCATTATAAAAATAGACTATACTCCCAAAATTACAAACAACAAATGTTTACCTTGGGTCATTGCGTTTCAGTCTTCAATGCTATTTTAGAATATAATATACAGGGCCAGTTTACGTTAATGACTGAGTTCATACCGCGACGTTGATTTGAAAACAGTTATTATGTTTCAATGTCGTTATTTTATCAAATACTATACGCAGTGAAATTAGGTATTCGCTATTTGACTTGATTTTCAAGCTACTTGACATCACGACAAGCTCAAGTAAAGTTTATTTATTTTTAAGTCTTGACTATCTAAAAATATGAAACTACTTGGCTTGATGAATCCCTAAGTGGAACACATATTAATCAAGTTATTTTGATCATTATTTAATCTATCAATAAATTGGACTTCACTCATATTAATTTGGTGTTATTTCATTAAAAAATAATTCTTTTTATGTTTCCAGTACTTTTTGCGCACCAGGATTATTTTTCGAATAAAAATCAGATACATGAAACGTGTAAATGAATTTGAAATTGCTTGATCAAATAAGAATACCAAATCGTCGAAAGACCAGTGGCGTACCTGGAAAAAATTGGTGGAATGGACTAAATAGCAACAAGAACGTTTTTGCGAAATGCCATTTGTTATTAATAAAAATGACATTACAATATACAGTAATGGACAAAAGTATATAGACAAATATGAATATTTACCTAAATACCTTTAGAAAACGAATTCATACTTCATTGCTCCATAAACAAATGCGTTATTAGTAGAAAAACCAAATTCCTTGTTTTTACATTATCTGCAATGAACACAATAAAAGTCTGAATACAAGCACTTCTTTATGAGGGACAAAAATATGTAGACAAATTCTTTTCAACATTAGTTTAGTACAGTTTCGTGTCAGAAGAGGATTAGTTTGTGTTCATGAAGTATTGTGGAATAAGTTAACTGATTTTAAGACCATGCCGCGTGGTCCAGAAATTTCTTTCGATGTGAAAACTAAGATCATTGAGTTATACAAAGATGAAATTTGAAGCTGAAGCGTAAAGCAGTTTGGGCAACATTGAATATAAACAAAAAGGTATCTTGGAAGCCTCTAAGAGAAGTGGTCGGCCTAGAAAACTAAATGCTAGATCGGTTAGATTAATAAAAGTAATTTCGTCCAAAGATCCGTTTAAACCCCAAGACAAATAAAAGCCGCAATCGAGTCAAAAGGAATTGTCAGTGTTTGTACGAAAACTATAAGTGGAAGATTAAATGATTTGAAGTTACATATTTGCACCTCGCCCAAGTAAGAAGCCGCTAATCTCGAGCAAAAACCGTAAGGACCGATTACAATTTGCACGGTTGCACCTTGATTGGAGCATCTGTGACTGGAAGAGGGTATGTTTCAGTGACGAATCCAAGTTCAATATGTTTGGATCAGATGGTGCTCATTACGTTAGACGTCCTAGTGGACAAAGATTGAACCCCAAGTACACTTTGCCCACTGTCAAACATGGAGACGGGTCTGTTATGGTTTGGGGTGCTTTACGGGGTTTGGGATGGGGCCTTTACATAGAATAGATGGCATTATGGATAAGTTTGTATACACAGACATTCTAAATAAAGTATGTCATGTTAACCTATATGGAAGACAATATGCCCTTAAGATCAATCTTCCAGCAAGATAATGACCCGAAGCACACTTCAAATCTCGCAAAGAAATTCTTTCTGGATGAAAAAATACCAGTTCTCAAATGGCCTTCACAGTCTCTCGATCTAAATCCCATTGAAAATCTACGGGAATACTTAGATAGGCAAATATGAGATAAAAATTATTCAAACAAGGATGAACTTTTTGCCGCTTTAGACCAAAAGTGGAGGCATATTGATGAATCTTATATCAAAAAACTTCTACAATCTATGCCGAGACGATGCCAGGCGGTGATTGATAATAATGGTTATGCTACAAAATATTAACACAAACATGGTGGTTTTCTATAATTCAATGAACTTTGCTTCTTTTTTCTATAATTGTTTTGCTTTGTCTATATATTTTTGTCTTTCATAGTTCCAGTTTTTTTCTCAATTATTTTTTTATTGAAGGGAGTCTAATGAATTTATTTATGTATAGGTGAGTATTATGCTACACGAATTATGTATACAGGTTGGTTATTAATAAAACAAGTTAAAAAAGAAATACAGCACAATATTAATATGTCTATATACTTTTGTCCATTACTGTATGTAACACTTCAAGTAAATTTTAGACACCAATAAAATTAAAAAATTGTTTTGATGGATTGCGGTTTTGATCATATAAACGTAGCCGAATCCTTGGTAACAGCTTAGTCCTGAGCATAACAGGAAGTTATTTTTAAACGAAAGGACGAGTGATTGTTTTCTTGGTTCACTCCGACGCAATTTCTATACAAACATTCCTAAACTGAAACCGACGAAGTCAACGGAACCTTGAACTACTTTTTTCGTTTTCTTCCGTTATGATGTATCTCTTAGATCGATGTAATCTGACAAAGAAAAGTTATTTCTTTATCGCGGATACTGTTTAATATTTATGAATACCGGCTTGCAGGGGTAGCACGCTAAAACGCAAAAAGTGTAGGATGTCAAGTCGATGGAAGCAATGTAACAATGCTGGGCTTTATCGGTTTTCTTGATCTTAGTTCGAGATTAAAACCTCGCATTCGTGAGAGGCATTTTTTCGACCCGATTTTTTTTCATTATCATGGTTGTTCGATGTCCCTTAACATGAATCAAATGATTGACAAGCGATAACCCAGTGGAAATATACTCAGTGACATTAGAAGTATTATACCCAGAAAAAATAACTTCAACTTGTTTTTTTGGCAACATAATGACTATATTTAAAGCATGCTGTGGCAACAATTTCAACATTTTATCTTTGTTTTTGTTTACCTTTGTTATAATGTTATCTAGTTTTTGTGAAGAAAGCAGTTTCTGAGAGCTGAGTAGTTCTGATATTTTTAGTTATTACCCTTTCATTTATTACTGTTAAGCATTATAAAATTTTGTGAAATTAAATGAGAGAGTATTTTGCGAGTTAATGTTTTTGTTTTTTATTAATAAAAATTGCACATGTGTACACTAATGAGGAGTTCGTGGACATTGTTTTAGCGTACGGAGAAGCAGGGCAAAATTCGAGACCGGCTTCTCGTTTGTGAGCACACCGATTTCCGAATAGGCACATACCACATCACGAAACATTTACTTCAATTGTTTTACGTGCACGTGCTCGTAGAGATTTGCGCGCCAGACGTGGAATGGATGGGGGTCGGGTTCGCCCACAACGCGTTTCAAATGCCGAAGACGAAATTTTGGATATTGTCGAAGAAAATCCGGGAATAAGCACAAGGCAGTTAGCCTAACAGATCCCAGAAGTGTCACATGCAACAGCGTGGCGCATATTACATGAGGCCCAGTGGGGTAATCTAACACCATTGTGTTGCTTTCTGACACATCATGGCGACAGAGGCATACTAACTATACGTTATAGCTATAGTAACTGAGCATTGCGATTTTTGGTATCCCTTGGTATTCCAAACGCTGTCCCTCTTCGACATCACTTACGTTTACAGCACAATTCTTACGATTTATACGTATATATATATATATATATATGACTATTGTGACTTGTAACAAATCTAAGTCTAAGCAATATAAAGGGTTGTCCAATAGGGACGCAGGAAAGTAAACGTCAATTTGACATAGACGCCATCTTTGTTTTCTGTCACCGACATGTCATTTTGTTAGTTGAATGTTTACCATTGATCGCTATGGAGTCGTATTCGATTGAAGACCGGATTAAAGTTATTCAAGAGCACTACAAAAATGGTGCAAAAATAAAAAACACGTTTCGCGCGCTTCGTGAACATTTCGGTCGCAACAACCGCCCAAACGAAACAACCATCGGTTGTCTGGTGCGTAAATTCGAGGCAACAGGTTCTGTGGCAAATCTGCCATGCTCTGGCCCGCCAAGGAGCGTTCGCACACCGGAAAATATTGCTGTTGTGAAGGAGAGTGTGAGAGACGATCCGAAACAATCAACAACGCGTCGATCCCAAGAATTGGGCATTTCGAGAACCAGTTTGCTCCGCATTCTCCAAAAGGATTTGAATGTACACGCCTACACGATCCAATTGACGCAGGAGCTGCGTCGGGCCGACCATTTTTCGCGCCGAACGTTCTCAGATTGGATCCTTGAACACCGCCAAATTTATGCCAATTTTTCATCAAAAATCATGTTCAGCGACGAAGCGCATTTCACTTTGAATGGGACGGTAAACAAGCAAAACTGCCGCATCTGGGCAAACGAAAATCGCCGTGAGTATCAAGAGCAGCCGATGCATCCACAAAAAGTGACTGTGTGGTGTGCTGCATTGTGGTCAAAAGGCATCATCGGACCTTACTTTTTCGAAAATGCGGCCGGGGACGCCGTTACCGTCAATTCTGAGCAATATCACGTGATGATAGAGGACTATTTTTTGCCGCAACTTGAAGGAATGGATATGGACGATGTTTATTTCCAACAAGACGGTGCAACATGCCACACAACCAACGTCAATATCCATCGATTGCAGTCCTTCTTCGGTGATCGCATGATTTCGCGCAGAGGAAATGTGCCATGGCCACCAAGATCGTGCGATTTGACTCCCTTGGACTGCTTTTTATGGGTATATTTGAAAAGCAAAGTCTACGTCAACAAACCAGCCACCCTCCAAGAACTCAAAAACAACATCATTCTCGAGATAAATGCCATAGAACCGACCATGTTGCAAAATGTCATTGAAAATTTCGACCATCGCGTGGACGTCTGTAAATCCAGTCGTGGTGAACATTTGAGCGATATTATTTTTCATACATAAATGATATAAATGAACCTTCAAAATAAAGTACCCAGCTTGATTTGAATATCAATCTTTCTTGTTTTAATATGCGTTTACTTTCCTGCGTCCGTTTTGGACAAGCCCATATTAGCTATACAGATTGCACTTAAAAAGTAATTTATGTTCTGTTTGTTGCACAATAGTAATTTGAAAAGTGTGTAAAGTTTGACTGATTTTGTTCGAGGTTGGTGTTGCAGCGAAGCACTATTAGTCTAATCATATCAGAATACAATGGATTTAGGGAGCAATAATAGGATAAATTCTAGAAGTTCCACTGGGGTAGAAAAATTTCCAGCCCCAAAGATCATTTGCGCCACCGTTGAAAGCTATTTTTACTCGTAATGGGATAACCAATCTTCATAATACACACGATTGGTCCTTTGAGAATCTTCACGCAGTGGTCCAGACACACTTCCAACATCGTTTTTCTTTGAACGTGTGGGCAGGTATCGTCGATGAACGTCTAATTGGGTCGTTCATGTTGCCAGATCGGATGGATGGTCAACAGTATTTGGAATTTCTTCGGAATGATTTGCCGGTCCTTCTTTAAGATGTGCCATTGGCGGTCCGTGCACGGATGTCGTTTCTACCCGATGGGGCACCTCCGCATTTTCGTTTAGAAGGACGGGATTTTTTTAATCCGGTATACCAGATACGCTGGATCAGAAGGAGTGGAGGAATTGCATGGCCTCCACGGTCTCCCGATCTAAATCCTCTGGACTTCTTTTTATGGGGATACTTGAAAAACGAGGTATACCGTACTCCAGTTCAGAATATTGGAGAATGGGGTGACCGAATCACAGTGGCTGCCGATTAAACAATTTTGAACAGCTTTTATAAGTAAGTGAACTGTTAAACTATATTATTTTATTATCTCGATTTCTGTAGAACTTTTATTACATTTTTGTTTGATAAATCAACTTCTTTCGTAACAGTGCATATGTGGTTAAAATTTGTCGGATACACCCTGTATATCCCAACAATCTTTAAACAACTTACAGAAATGTCTTTTTAACGCCAAGTTTCTTTTTATTTTTTGGGTCGTTTTGAACAAAAACTGACGCAAATGATTAATTAATTATACACATAAATATAAAATTAGATACAAACATACGTATCTACACTTATTATCATGTTTACCACGATTTAAATATTAAATATGTATAAATGCCTCTACATAGTATATTTGAAATACAAATAATGTCTATTAAACAAGAAAGATTTCTGAGATCATTATCAGGCGCGAATGTGATATTTAAAATATAAATGTCAGACAGTTCAGCTGGTGCAAAATGTTAGCGAACAAAGAAATTCAACACCATATGCAGAAAGAAGTTTATAATACAAAATCCACCTAAAACTGTAGCTCTGATGGGTTTGACATTATATCATGTTCTATTGGTTGTCATATATTTTTGTTGAGAAAAATTGCGTCAAGTAGGTTCCCGCAACACTAATATCACAAATGATTGTGCGGCCCCTCTGAGAACAAAGTTAGCTACGAGCACGTATAATAAAATAATGGCGTCAAGTAGATTGAATCTATACTCCTACTCTTCTCGGAGGCGAAATCGAATCGTAATTAGGTAAGTTCACATAGGTACGATGAATCTTCGACCCCGGATATCAAACTATATAAAGCAAATTTATCACATTTCTTTTTCCATGACAGCTGCTGAGATCAGCAGTCTCTTAATAATAGGAGGGCTTTCACTGGCACCAATTACGCAACAATTTAGAACCAGATACCTCATACAGCTTCCAATCTACAATGTTCATCCCCTCCAAACAATGAAAATGAGGAACCGCTGAAACGTTCCAGCGATTTTATTTCGGCCACCTCAGAATCAATTTTACAAATCTATAGCTACCTAAACGATGGAGGTATTAAGCTCACGATAATATTCGAACTTCGGTTCACAAGTTTTCTGTTGCTTAAAGATATCTGCACCACACAAGTCCGTGTTTGTCATTTATGGCGGTTTGTCGGTACGTGTCTGTATATCAATGCGTCATGAGTACTGAGTCAATCTACTTGACGAAATATTCAGAGTAACACAAATTAAAGGTCAGGCGAAATGGTACATTCAATGATTATAACATTTAGAAAAAGCACTTGTAGACATAAAAACAGTTAAGTTATCATTTACAAAAGCATTGCAGAACGCTAAGTGGTGCGTACTCCTAATATCCAAATATTGCTGAAATATATAAATATTTCTCCTGTAGCGGCGTGTCAGTGATGACACCACGATAATGTGATCGCGCCATGCACGCAACGCCAACGATTGCCAAGTTATTTCGAATTATGAGCACATTAATTTTCTCAATCTCATAGAGATTAGAAGCTTCTTTGTGATAGAACGTCTTTAAATAATACTAAAGACGTTACATTTACAGTGTTGATGCTAAGGGCTCGTCAAAAAAGATCACAGGGGACCTACCCGCCAGGCTTCACCTCCACACTACTATTACTACTACTACTAGAGAAGCTACTGTTCTGTCAGTCGGGCAAGATGGTCAATAATGGTGATTTCGAGAGATAGTAGTGCAAAAAATATTTCGTGCAATTACTGCAACTGAATTTATATCGATTACGGGGAATTGCCTTCATACTAGTCATGTAAGCGTAGGTGGGAAATACAATCATATTTTTCAACTGCTCTGTGAAAAACAAGCAGATATGCGGCAACAGAACAGAAAAATAATATTGCATATACGACGTCAGATCCTTGACGGTATGACCTTGAACGTATTTTGTACTTATTTTCCTGTAAATAATGTGTACATGAAATCATTATCTCCACAGAAAACATCGTCGAGCGATAAGAGCGAATTCATTCCGAATTGTTTACAATAATGAACTGACGAAAAAATAGGATTTTAGATTTTGCAACTTACTATATATACTTGTTGCGAATCGGCGCCAATTCCAACATTCTGGGAGGAAAAGAAGCTTAAAAAATCATCAATTGTTCACTTCAAATTTCATGCTTTTAGGATTTTTTGACGGTCATATTCGTATTTTGTGTTTCGCTCATGATTTGTGGAAGAATTTCAATAAACCGAAGAAATACCTTCATGTGGTGGTACAAGTTAAAGTCACTGAAAAACTCAACTCAAATTACGCCGATGTCAAGTAAGTTGTCCCTCTGACAAATATGATTGAATGGCAATCACACGTAATGACAAAGTTTTCGAGGCGGAGACACACAACTAAAAAATGTATTTCTTTGAGCTTACCGAACAAACGTTCACACAGAGGGGTAGGTTGCATATATATACATATATATATATATATATATATATATATATATATATATATATATATATATATATATATATATATATATATATATATATATATATATATATATATATATATATAGGTGAAAAATTAAAGCTTCCGCCTTTTTTTTGGGTACTACGACAAAAATTTTAAGCAAGGAGGACTCTTTATACTTTTTTTATTCTCTCTAGCTTTCAATGGACTTTGCCATCATCATCAGGAGCTGCAATTACATTGATAACAGTAGCAACAATAGTGTAAAATGAATTTAAATTAACTTAACTTACAGTAGTATGTGAGGATGTTGCTAATTGTTATTTACGTTCAGGATAAGGGAAACACCCAGTAACATGGTGAAAGCTGGATAAATGGTACAATGGTCAAAATTATATAAAATACACACAGCTGTGTGACAAGAACAAGTTAAAACCAGATTAAAAATTTTTAGAACATGAAAGCAATACATCGTGAAGCCACTTGATGATTGCACAAAATGGTGGGCATGGAATAATGAGTAAGATGAACCTTTTGACAGATTGCCGAAGGTTATCAGTGTCTGTGTAGAATGATGGAACGAATTATTTTGTGGGCGTGTGCTACGTTGCCAAATCACTTCAGATGATGTGATTTTCAAAATGTGTTAGGTAAGAAATTGTCAAACCGACCAGAGGCAGTTGAATTGACTATATTATATTAATGGGCAATTAAATTAACAGTTATTATTTAATTGTGAGGAAAAAAGTTATTAAAATTTGAATGGAATGAAGTTTATTGGTGGAATAGACCAAGAAACAGATTCCATTTATGGTTATGAAGAGTCAAAATTTGGGGAGATGTGTAAGTGCTCCAATTTTTCGCAGTTTAGCAAATATGAGTAAATGACACTCAGTTGCTTAACATCTGTCTTCTTATTGATACAGTTGTCATTCATGAAAATGTTGGACATTTCCAGGAATAAACGTTTGGATAGGTGTTTTTTTATCGAGAACTTTGATACTTGTGTAGTTCATAGAGTGCCCTGTTGTGTTAACATGAGATGCTAGAGCACATTTTTCAGGATGAAGCCTAGAATCACTTTTGTGTGATGTAATCCTTCCTTTAAGAGATCTGGAGGTCTGACCTATGTATATTTGGTTGCAATTGATAGAGTAGACTGTGTTGGTTAAGCCAAGCAGCGGAACTCTGTCTTTCATTTTTGAAAAAATGCAATTTATAGTGAGGACGGATTTGCAATGTAATTGCAGCTCCTGATGATGATGGCAAAGTCCATTGAAAGCTAGAGAGAATAAAAAAAGTATAAAGAGTCCTCCTAGCTTAAAATTTTTCTCGAAGTTCCCAAAAAAGGCGGAAGCTTTAATTTTTCACCTAACTGGTCTAGACGACAATGACCACGTCTCAAGTTATATATATATATGAGGGAGATGGAGATATATAAAGGGATGCTGGTAGTCTTCTTTGACCCGCCAAGAACGGTGACTATAACTACAGACGATTTGCCTTCATCCCAGATGGCACCATCTAATTTTTTTACTGATACATCAATAGGCAGAAACACCGGGGCAATGAGAGTTTTGGCCGAAGTTTGACAGAGAGCCTTCCACAGTGTTCGATTCTGGTGTGATAGATGGCGCTATCTTATTTATATTTATAACATTGATAAAAAAAGTTTTTTGGACTAGAAATTGATCACAAGTTGAAATTTAGTGATCATATGAAGAAAAGATGATCATCTAAAAGGCTGGCATATGAATGCTTTGCTGCAAGAATTATATACTGAGAGTTGGACATTGAAGCCATCAATACTACGTACTTACTATGCTATGGCGGAGTCACATACTAGGTATGGCATTATATTTTGGGGATTTTGTGGTATGCAACTCCTGGAACAAGTTTATATTCTCCAAAAAAGAACTATAAGTAGCATAGCTCAAGCTGGCTTTAGAGATAGCTGTAAGCCCCTTTTTATAGAGTTCAAGATTTTAACTGTGACGTCTTTTTATAGTTGAAGGGGTATGCTTGGTTAAAAAGAAATATGCCAGTCAACAACCAGCAACTGAGACTAGACGGTACAATTTCAGGCATCACCACTGCATTCATTTACCTATCCCCAAGGCCGCATTAACTAAGCGCTCTATAATTTATAATAGAATTAAGATATTCAACCATATGCAGGCAGCAACCAAAATACTTGAGGATTTGGAGGTTTTCAAAAAAGTTGTGCAGGAATTTCCTCTACAAAAAACCATATTTGCAATTATTGTCTGGCAAGACCGGTCCCTGGGAAATATCTGCGTTGACATTGTGGGATGAAGAGGAGAATCGGGCAATTAACGACGAATACCTTGCGAGCTGAGAAGTCAGCCACGTATCTGTAAGGCTTCTCAAGTACTTACGTTTCTCTTGTATCGCTGAGACGTTCCATGACAGTTTCTATCTGGAAATCATCTTCATAGTGGGTGATCTGGATCTTGGGATAGCCCAGCACTTCTCTGACGTAGATGTAGAACACGTGACTAACCAACTGATGCGTCACTCTGGATGAGGTGTCCACTTTAATCCATTGCGACTTGCCGTTGAAGTTGAAGTATTTCTTTGGCGTAACTTCTGCAAATAACATATAACAAATGTGCAAACATTATTACTAAACATAACATAACTTATTATTATCTTCTTATGTTAAATACTGTTACACACGCATCCTTATAGCAAATGGAATACCTCGTAGTGCGTTATTAACAATTAAATATACTCAATGACAAAGAAAATAGAATACCGATTAAAATGAATTTATTTGAATTATATCTTGTGGGTAAGAGGAAGTAGTAATTTAATTTTGAAGTGAAAACATCGGCTGGATTTCCCTAATAATGAGCTGGGCCATACATTCGTCTAATCGTCGGGGTATGAATCTGATGAGGTGACTTAAGCTATCTCACCCCAAGCTAGCTGTACTTGGTTTCGCTAGCGTTTGTGGAGGATGAGGTTACGCGGTCACATTTCTTCCCATCATATCCCACAAATGTTCAATGGGCGAATTATCTCGAAACAGGACAAGGAAGGTGGCTGGGTTGAGTGTTGAAGTAGTTTATTGTAATCCTAGCAATTTAAGAATGGGTATTATCTTGTGGATATTTCATTATGCCACACCTTCTCTAATGGAAACTAGAAGTAGCGCCACGCCTTCCAGACGGATGGCAACTCTAATTGGCGGAGGAATCTAGAAAATACTATAACCTCATCTTTTACCAGTTTCCAAACGCTTGAGAACCTAATTTTTCTACAAAATAATGGCTATCTCTATATTGCTAAAGCTACAGTAGACCATTTCCATAACGGTCAAATTTCCTTTGCTACGGTGGAATGAGATACCCAAGACATAAATCAACCTTATCAGAAGCACAGTTTGTAGGTACACATCAGCTCAGTAGAATCACTCTGAGTAAGATTTGTCAAACGAGTGGATCTTTCGAGTACGCACTGCGGCACTAGAAGCAGCGATAGAAAATAGCGGTACAGGATCGGACTGTATTCTCAGCGAGCTGTGCATTGTTCATCGTTCAAGTGCTTGATTACACTATGAATCAAACGGGTTCTGTATGTGGATGACTGTTTCGAGTGCGATTAAATTCAGCGAAAAAGCTACTCCTATAGTTCGGAAATTACTGCTCGGGTTCTGATAAAATTTTGACACACTAACGTGTGTCTTACAAGTTATGACACAAAATTCATTGGGTTAAATTTTATCAAACGCAAAATAATATCAAGTTGCTTTGGAGACAAAAGTTTGTTTATTTACTTTACTGTCAGTTGAAATTTAATTATTTTAAGTTTTCGCTTTAAGATGTCGTATAAATTAGAAATAAGAAAAAGTAAAGTTGGTTGGGTGGGTACTCAACGCTGAAATCTGTCGAATATTCCAGAATGAAAACATTTCACGCAGAACCATGTTTGAATCTCCCAAAAAGTGGAATACCACGTGCATTTACTGCTCAGAGGTCAGAGAGATTGGTAAAAAGAGCAAACAATCAGGTTGGAATGTCAATAAGAAGGCTGGCTCGTCAATACAGATCTTCTAAGGGTGGATTTCACCAACGTTGTCAAATTAACAGTCCGTTATTCTCCACCTATAGGGTAACAGTCCGTCAAATACAGCGAATGAGCTTCAACATCCAATCAACAAATTTCAGCAACCAATAGCTATGAAATGTTGAAAACAAAATATTGTCAAAGTATGAGATGACAGCTTGTCCTTGAAACATCACCAGCTTATTGAATATTAAGGCCCATATCGTCAGTCGTCCCTACAATTGTAGGGCGCGTTTATGGCCGCCTTGATTGTCATACTCTTTTCTCTCCTTCAAAAATTTCTAGATTACACTCGTCCCGTGTCAGCGTCAGCGCTCTCCTATTGTTAAGATATGTTTTCCTTTTAAATTGTAGGAAATTTCAGGCTGATAAAACATGATATAACTTAAAAGCAAGCACAATTTGATGCAAATAGATGTTTGTGACATAACCTCAAAATAGAGCTCTGACACGGAGAAGTAGAAAACTATGACAATCAAGGAGGCCATAAACGCGCCCTACAATTGTAGGGACGTCTGACGATACGGGCCTAAGAAATTACATATAATTCAGTCAAAATTTAAAGAAATGTTCGATTTTTGAATAAAATTCATGTTTTAATTACTATTGTTGATTTTTTATTCATATTTATGTCATTTTCTTCAATTGATATGCGATTTTACTGATTTAACATCACCTCCCGTGTTTTTTTTTCAATAAACCTCTTGCAGATAGCCATTAAACACCTACTTGATGACAGAATCTACCAAAACTTTCATAGATATTGCTCGTTTCCAGACATTCATTCATTTACTCGCCGTTCATCAGAACCATTATAGCACCGTCCATTGATATTTCCAAAAAAACATTCAGGATTTTTGATAACCATATATTCATAAAGTCAAATATTATTAGCGATTAAGAAATACTCAAATAAAGCTACCAGCAAACTTAAAACCTGCAAAAAATAGAATTTGCAACAACTTTCTTGTTTCACTGAGTACACATTCTAGGTTATATCTATATTAGACATTATTTGAATAACAGCTGATTATAACATTTCAAAACTCTCCAACTAGTGACACATGTGTGGGATCCGTCAACCCGTGGTCCCAGTGGAGTAAGCTCCGCCAACTGTACTCTACTATGCTTTATAAGACTATACGTGGAATTTTTCCCAAAACTGTTGCACAACACTTGAAAAAATGCAAATGAAAATTTAAAATTATTTCAATGACCCCCAAAATAGCTCCGTCGGTACCTCGAGTTATACATCTTGACAGTAGGGATGTTCGATACGATCCTATATTTAGAAGTATCGATACTTTTGCTTCCCATACCCGATATTTTAGATCGATATTTTTATATACGACACTTGGGTGTATCGATTCATTTCACGAGTATCGTCATCTTTCGATCCGGACTGTGTCAGAAAGAGTGACTAACTTCAGATTACTTTTCTTCTTTGTTTCCTTCCGATGGATATCGATAATTTTATTCCAATATTTTAGAGTTATCGATACTTCCTAAAACGATAAGAATCGATACATATCGATACTTTTCGTGGATCTAAACATCCCTAATCTTGACAGCTTGTCGTTCTTGTCAACTGGGCTGCAGGGTGCGGTGTTGCCTTTACTATCTTACATTTTGCTAAAATCTTATGACAAATAAAAGCTTCAAATGAAATATTGACGAATATAAACGGATATGCATAGAATTTAGAATATAAATTCATACTGCAAATTTCAGATTGTCTATGCATGGACTTGAACCGAATTTTTCGGTATTTTTACCGAAAAGAGAATATTTACCGATAACATACGCGATTTTTCAAAATAATTTAAATATTTCTATACTTGCCGAAAAAGAGCTGAATAAAAAAATAAAGCTATAAGTTAATTTTATGTAGTCTCAATAGTTTAGTTTTTTTCTCATCTCCGGACAAGCAATAAAGAAACCGAAACCTGTCTGATTTCAAAATAAATATTTAATTAAAATGAGGCGAGTTCAGGGGTAAAACAGAAAAATATTCACAATCCTATAAGCAAGAATCCAAATAGGAGAATCCAGAATGGTTGCAAAGTACTTTGAAAGAGCGACCAGTATGCACATTGTAGAAGTTGTAATATAGAACTATGCCCTCAAAAAACATGTTGTGTGCGCGCCCAATACAATAACAGACGTTTTTCATGACTCAAAGGTACTTGATCTACCACTGATCTTGGAACGGCATTTACCTTATACCGAATTCAACGACACTATTTACCGATGCCGTTTTTTTTCCACTTCGGCAACACTTCAGATGTGCAGATCACTTTAAAAGCAATTGATATCCCAGACGTGTTATAATAATACCAATAATACAAAAATCGGTACATTTCTACAGGTACGTATTATGTACAACACCATGTACGTGATATACAGACAAAACTAAATTGCCATGCATGAACAGTCGTCAAAAACAGTGGAAACATCCTACTAAATATAATAGCTAGACAATCGACCTATTATTTCTCTCATTTTCATTGGTCCATTCAAATAACTGGCCGTCTTTTCTGTAATGATAAAAATTTGAAATTCTATGAAAGTTATCCTAATTCTAAAGCACAAAGACATAATATTACATCTATAATGTACCCTTATTTATAAGGCAACCGTTTTTTCACGACTTTGACAGCTTTCGTCAAATTGCATTTCGATAAGGTATTTTCCTGTTGGTCCAACTGACTTAATATTGGTGAAATTGGTCCTAAGAGTACGATATCGTTGGAATTGATGAGGAATGGTCTTGAATATCGAAAGAGACTCAAGTGCCCCAAATACTCTCAAACGCAACTTGTTCATATACCAAGATGGCCAATCATTATTTTAGATGACGAAAAGCATTTCTCTTTGGGTAATTCTAAAATGAAGGGAAACGATGGATTTTATACGGATAACGTATAACAATGTTAGATACAACAATTAAGACGGCGAATTTATTGAGAGAAATTGATCTGAATTCCGTCCAGGACCTCATAAGAGGCATTCGAAGAAAGCTACGTCTGGTAGAGCAGAATGGGCAATTCTACATAATTCGATAGTATGGTTTAGTTAGGTTTTGAGTTAGTTAGTTTTTAAATAAATTTCTTAATTAAAAAAAAAAATCCGATGAATATTTTGTGCCAAAACTTTTTGCCGGTAGCGAGCCGACTGCTTATCTAGCGGCGCCGGCGTCTGGAAATTGCACCGATGAAATTGCCTGAGTGTAGTTTCTGGTTTAAGTATTCTGTGCTAGATGCATGCCACGAAGACTTAACGAATGTATACAAAATGTTATGTTTTGGTCCAAAATACTCCTCGGGATCCTGTAGGGAAAGGTTTGGGCTTCAATTTATACATTTCGCAATCTCAAAAATTACGATTTTTAACCGATTTCTCAAACACTGAAACTGGACAATTGGGGGAGGGTTTTTCAGACTTTGCATCGCCTATAACTTTAAGACGGTCAGCTGTAGAGAGGCGATGCTACGAACCTGATAAGAAAAACATTTTTTTGTAATTTGCTTGAAAAATTCGTCAAATCTATTGTCGGAAAATTTCTCGCATGAATGTAAGGTTTTCGCGCTTCTGAATGAATCAAACTACCTAAGTTTGTGTATTATAATTTCAAGGTAATCAATAAAGAGCGCGGTACAACTCTTGAAAAACAAGGAAATTTCTATTGATTATATAAACTGTTTTGGTGATTGATTGTTGATGTTTGTCTTTAACAGATGAATCACTATATTTTGACCAAGCTTATTTTCCACATATTTTATCTTGTCAACGAACAAAAAACTTTCTAAAGTTAGACTAGTATCGTTTTGACAAACCTAGGACGAGTGATTATAGTGAAAAATTCAATTTACATGTAATAATGTTTTCATTAGTAAAGGTTACTTGTAGTTAATTATATCGATAAAACCACACACTTGTGAAGGTCTTTCTGATTCCCTCTCAAAGAGCTCTGCTTTCTGATAGGTCGAACTTCGTACATCCAAACTGGCCGGTACAACCGCACCTTGTCTCTTAGGCAGTACAAAAGTCAAACCTCTTAGTGCGGTTCTCGTGCATAACACGTCGTACTCCAGGAGTGTAGAGGAGGGGGATGTGCTCGAGATTGGTCTTACGAAAATGTCGAACGCTTCAGCAAATTGGCATTCTCGTTTTAAAAATTAAAATTTATTTAATTTCATATTCTTAAAAGGTAATAATATGTATAATATTAGGCAAAGCTACAATTAAGGAATAAGCTTAAATTGCCTGTCATTCACAAAAGGGACGACTAGACACCCGCATGAGTGTGTTTTTTTCGATGAAATTAAGTTAATTACTGTTACCGTTAAGCCAGACCAGCTATAACATATTGGGAAAAGTATTACTATATTATTCGGCAATAGCCGTCCAAACAAGCAAGTAAGGAAAATGCTAGTTCAAATTACAAACTTTATGCATATACAGGGTGTCCGCAAAGTTGGGGTTTTCCTTTACACGACGTGTAGATCTTGAAAACATAAGCAATTTTTGTTAGTACCAACCTTCAACCGACCGTTACGGTCACGCGTGTAGAGGTAATCGCGTAGACGAGAATCCCTCAACAAGCACTAGAGACATGGCTAGAGAAGTGCAAGTATCAAAAACTAAAGTGTGGCAAACGCTGCGTGAAGAGGGGCTGTATCCGTTTCACGTACAACGTGTACAAGCCCTTCAACCTGACGATTTTCCAGCAAGAGTGCGGTTTTGTGAGTGGTTGTTGCATCAACATGACAATAATCCGGACTTTTTGAAGTGCATATTGGTGACGGACGAATCTACGTTCACGCGTAATTGGGTGAATAACTTTCGCAACACTCATGTTTGGTCAGTAGAAAATCCGCACGCTGTCCGTCGGGCACATTTTCAACAAACATTTTCGGAGAATGTTTGGGCTGGCAGGGTGAACGGTATGTTCATTGGACCATTTATTCTCCCAAATCAATGTGGTTTCTGCGTCTGCTTGGTAGCCCATCAGCTGATTTCATTTTCTGTTGGAGCGGTATGATTTCGGGCAGAGACGTACTTAGCCCTTCTCGTCAACTGGAGAGTGAGTACTTTTTCCTTTATTTTTTTTTTACTTGGTCGCCCTCGTTTCACTACACATTACCTTTGTTATTTCAAGGGTAGTTGTTTCTGAAAAGGAAAACCCCAACTTTGCGGACACCCATTTAGATGTCTTTAGTCGCTTATTAGTAGGTATTTTTTGAAAAAACGAGAAACATAAAAACTTACCCTCTTTGTCCAGACATTTATCCTCGGCTCCCAACTTTGCGGACACCCATTTAGATGTCTTTAGTCGCTTATTAGTAGGTATTTTTTGAAAAAACGAGAAACATAAAAACTTACCCTCTTTGTCCAGACATTTATCCTCGGCTCTTCGTCCGTATGTCAACGGCGCTATGAGTACCAAAAGCCACCATACAATCATTTCTAAGTCACCTGAAACAAAACAAATATGGCATCACACAATGCTATGATCAATTTATAAATGATTCTATTCAGCACAAATTAGTCCTTCTAACGAACCTGTGTAACAAAGAAATTAAATGAAGCATGTCAGTCAAACAGGCTCAATCAATTAGTCCATAGTCCCCACACATTTGACAGTATTGCGACCTAGCCTACCGCCCTACCGACAGTACCAATCACCCAGGAACGTAGCAACTCTACCTGCCACGGCACCACCAAACCCAGCAGGGCGCTCCATACACGGATACATGCAACATCGCTCAGTTATCCCCCAACATGCAAAGCAGACATACGTATCCTCTTTGAGTTGTCCGGTACGAGTATATCGAAAATATATCTCTATCATTCAAGTTTTAAGGACAATGTACGGGGAAATCTATTATGCATGAAGTATGTGTGCGTAGAATTACAAGTGTACACGTTAAACATGGATAAAACACGATTGGGTGGATGAAGCCAGTGAATTTAACTAATTTTCATTATTCTCATTTTCCTAAATTGCTGCTATATTCCTCTTGACCGCAAAACCATGATTCTGTCTTCTTTCCATAAGCATGTTAGGTTATACACATAGAGCTCTGTTATAATTTTTCTTTGTTTAACTTGTGTTAATAATACATATACGGTAGTTTTTGGGCACATTATGTGTGTAGGCATTTAAGTTAGTTCCATGTTTAATTTCACTGGTTTCAATACTATTGTGAATTTGGAATAGAAAAACTTTGTTTTGTATCTCCTATACCATTTTTATTTCGTGTTCATATGATTAAGTGTAAGAACATCTAATATTGATTCCAAATGAATTTAAAATAACTCTTATAACGTCACCCTGCCTACAAAAATATAAATCTCCCGGTGGCCAATATACTGTTGAATACATTACGTTAAGATAAAATAATGGGCATATGATTAGTAATTACATGTAGGTATTTTGCTTATTTACTTATTACTTATTTGTTTTATTGTTGTAGGTGCAAAATGGCAGCGAAAAAAAGATAGTTTTTTGAAGATTACGTTAAGTTTGGATTTACCTTCATATAAAAAGGCGAGTTACAATTGCCTCAGTGTGTGATATGTCTGAAAGTTTTAGGTAATGATATCACGAGGCCCAATCGCCTTGAAAGGCATTTGAAGCAACAATATCCTGCTCTGGTTTTGAAGACGAAAGAGTTTTTTCTTCTAAAGCAGAATCACTCAAGCGAATGAGACTGAATAAATCTGGAAGTTATCACACAGGTGTATCGCAGCATCTCAAAGCTTCATTTGAAATAGCTTTTATGATAGCAGAGCCAAGCAGATAATTTTAGGAGATGATGCAGAGCAAAAAATGAAGTCTATTTCTCTTTCGAATAACACAGTCAAGCATAGAATCGATGAAATTGCAGCAGACAGCCATTAGTTGCGATGAATCCACCGACATCGTTAATGGTGCACAGTTAATAGTTTATGTTTGTTACAACGGCGGAGATATAATTCAAGAAGAGATTTTGTACTCCCAATCTTTGACAACATATGAAGATATATTTAATTTCATATCAAATTTTGTTGAAAAAAATTATTAGGTTTGGAAGAAACTCATTGGACTTTGCACAGATAACGTACCTGCAATGATAGGTGTACGATCGGGCTTAGCTAAAAAGCTCAAGGAACAAAATGCCGCAATGGTTAGTACACATTGTGTTATTCATCGGCAAGCTTTGGCTTCCAAAACATTGCCAAGATATTACGCCAGACTTTGGACTCGGCTATAAGGATTGTAAACTACATCAAGACCAGCGCTTTGAACAGTCGGTTATTTACTTTACTTTGCGAGGATCTCGATTCTGATCACAAAGTTCTTCTGTTGCATACAGAGGTACGTTGGCTGTCCAGAGGCAACAAGTTGGCTAGCCTTTATGAATTGATAGAAGAGGCAATTCTTTTTCTTGAGTTCAAAGAAAAACACGATTTCATGACAATGTTCAAAGATGACACATTTCAATGGAGGTGGGGTTATTTAACTGATATATTTGACTCCTTGAATGAGCTAAACTTGAAACTTCGGGGCAGAAACAACACTATAATAAGCAATTATGACTATATTCAGGGGTTCATATCAAAGCTTCAACTTTGGAATCAAAAAGCGTCTTCTGAAAATGTTATATCTTTTTCTCTGCTGTTTGAAGCAATTGAAAATAACATACTGGACGCAAATTTAAAAGCTGACATAAAAGCTCATTTGCAAGCGCTGGAAGACGAATTTCGCCGATATATCCATACATCAATTCAGAGTCACCAATATGGCACATGACAAGAAATATAATTGTTGTCGATGTGTCACAATTACTAGAAGAAGTTCAGGAAGAATTTCTATAAATGAAGGCTGATTCGTCCATGAAAGATGACTTCCATCTTTTAACACTGGAGAAATTTTGGATCAAAGATTGTTAATTCGACACTTGCCTGTCTTGCTTTACGAATACTAGTTCCTTTTTCTTCAACTTCTCATGTGAGGCAGCCTTTTCTGCTCTAGTTTTAATTAAAACTAAACAGGGAAATCATCTTGATTTTGATAGCGACCTGATGATAGCTCTGGCAAAAACAGAACCTAGAATCAACCAACTGGTACAGAACATGCAATCTCAAGGGTCTCATTAGTACCTACTCTTATTTTTTCGATAGAAAACATTTATTAGTTTATTTAAATTTTTAAAGTTTCTGTATTAGAATTAAAATAAAAGTCTTTGTACCTATATAATGTGCGTTTTTTGGTATTTATTGAAAAAGTAAAGGGGGGCATGAAAATATAATTTATAGTCCGGGGAGCCTCAACAACAAAAAAAAAAGGTTGGGAAACCCTGCTCTAAACAACAGAATAATTCAGCGAAATTGTGAAAGCGCGGAAACCAGTTCAAACCTCACGCGATGGGGCTCACCGAAAACAATTTACACACTACTCTATCATAATGGCTCAGTATGAAACTTTTTGAATGTCTGATCCTTTAGCTCAAAAAATGAACTTATGAGGCTAAAAGGCTAACAAATATAAATGGGAATTCATATTGCACAAGAATTAATATCCCTGAACTATAGCAAAGTCTATCTGGTTCACACGCGCGCTGGAACAGATGTATTATGATAAACATTGGAACAGTTAGGATGTTGATTGTATGTGACTTGTGACGCATTCCCAGAAATATTGCATCGATATAACGGACGTCGAGGCGAGCGTGCATTATTGCTAGTTGTTCAAATGTAATTTTGTTACACACACGTGTGTAATAAAAATGTTGCAATTGTGTGTGCTGTTTTACGATTTACACGCGACGGATTGAAAGGGCGGTGAACTGTATGGTCCAGTCAAAAAAGACGTCAAGACTAGGAAATGTGGGGCCAACACTTGAAAACAACGCAGTAGAATCACTAACAGAAAGTGGGCTCTATTACCTTTAGAAACTTATAAAGTATAAAACAAGTTTGTGAAAGCATCCTTTTCGGTAAAATGAAATTTTTCTCCTTCTCTCATATCAAGAAGTTAGCGGGGCTCCTACAATCACGAGCACTATCTGCTGAGGTAACGGGGGGGGGGGGGGTGAAAAGGAAACGAGGGTAGGCTGGCCCTAGTCGGTCGTCAGCGCTACTTTAAAAGAGGAAAGGATGACTGCGGGTGCATACCAAGGTAAATTTTTATAATAACAGAGTCGGATTTCGATTAGCGATCTAGCCTGTAAATCCTTTCCTATTTTGGTACTCAGCAAGTGATCATTTAGTATTTTTCTCCCCTTGTTACTGTTTGTCGATATTGTGTTGTTGAATTGTTGTGTGATTGTTCTTGAGTGCCTTTTTCTATCAAGGTTGATAGTGGACAATAAAAGTGCATATGCGACCATTTTAATTACGAATGCAGTGAGTTTAATTCATATGAGGTCAACAATAGTGTGGAGCAGTTCAACTCTATAATTGCAAAATACATTGGGGAGTAAGCGAATAAATTATTGCAACAAGAGGTCATACCATGGAAGATGTGCTGCAGCTGTAGTGAGCCACAATACCCAGCGGCCCGTCTATGTGATCTAAATACATTTGCGATCTAAGCTTAGTCCAACCTCGCTTATCGCTAAGATGGAACAAAGACTCAAACGCAAGAATCTTGAAACGAAACTCACGCCAAAAAAAGCTGATAAAAAAATAACTAACAATTCGGATAGCAATTCCAAAGAAAATGAATAGTTTTATGGCGAATTCTGTAAAAAACCTAACATGAACGACATTGATTTGGAGGTTGCTAAGAAAGAATTTTTAGGGAAACTTGAAAAAAGTGACGACGATATTTTGCAGATCGAACAAGTCACCAAATCACAGGACTGTACTTTGTGGCGCCTTCATCGGAGGATAAGGTTGACAGCGTCTAGATTTGGTGAAGTTTGTAGAAGAAGGCAGACAACAAGCTGTAAAGTTTTAGTAAACTCCATCATATACCCAACAGAGTTTTATAGTAAGGCAATACAAAAATTATTGGACACCGCAGTTCAATCTTGTGGTTTGTTTATTGATCGCACACATCCATTTCTGGCAGCATCGCCTCCATCTACCTATTACAGCAGAGAAGAAATGTACTTAATCCAGGTATAAGCCTACCTGTTTATTGCTTTGCAAAAACTACCGAACTGTTTCCTCTTATTTTGACGGCATAAGATATTTTTATAACCCTCGTTCAATTGTTACTATGTACCACATGACCCTTGTAAACGTAATTGTGTTTATTGACATGAATAAACGAATTTGAATTTGAGTTCTTGAATTTATTTTACTAAAGATATCAAATTATTTGAATACACCTTCCACCATCCTCCATTCTTTAAGCAGTACAATTTTTTTATGTCAATGATAAGGAACCCCTGTAACGTCAAAAACGGAGTTTCAGCAATTGTTATTTTTTCTTTCTTGCCTATAGCACCCTTGCAACTGGACTAAAACTACAAAGCTTTGGCATACTAGTAACCCCGTGTGGAGTTATATAGTTTTTCGTGATGTAGATGTCATATGATTTAAAAAAACGTGGGAAGTAAAACGGCTTTAAAATCGAGGAGTATCAGCGATCGCGATTATGAGTATTTATTTGCAGAACTTATCTATGCGATATTATATGAAATATGGCCACCAAATTATTTGAATACGTCCTTTCTTAGTCCATACATTGCGCCGCAACGCTTGGGTTGGCAGCACGAAACAGTAGACAAAATTCGTCCAAAATACGATTTGTAGATGTTTGCGCGCTTCGAAATTGACCCTTTATTTTTTGATATTTTTGAATGAAATTTTCATAGTGTGCTGAAAACAAAACCCCACAGGGTGCTATAGAGCCACTTTTTCATTTTTTTCGCTAGATTCTTTTTAAAAAAATCGCGAAGTTGAAAAGAAAAAGTGCGCACTTCAACCCATTATAAAACTTGTGCAAAAACAAAATTTCAAGAAGTGCTCCTATAGCACCCTGGGGAATAATCTTCTGAACATACTGTATGAATTTCATTCAAAAATATTGAAAAATGGAGTATCAGTTTCGAACCAGCTGAACCCTTGTAAATGGCTTGAAACTCACTGCGTCGGGACCGCCTTAAGCAGATAAAACACACGGATCTAGGTTCGATCCAAGCATTACACCGGTGCATTCGTGGTGGCTACCTCCAGGAATCTGGTTGGACCTTAAAGTTTGCAAAGTGAGTATGATATTGAACAAAATTTCAATGATTTTTAGGATTTTTGAGTTTATAGTCGAAGATTTGTACATTTCGGAAATGTGTTCGTAATAATTGAACATATAAAGCAGCAGATCCAGACAAGTGTCGGCTATTGGACAAAATTACATAGTTGCTCAATCTTCTGGTTGGAATCCTCACAGACCACTGCATATTAAACCGGCATTTGTCGCTCATGGCAATAGGATATGCTATAAGTGCATCCTAAAATTTACCCTAGACTTGAATGTAAACCAGTTTTTAGCTAAATTAGATTATTTTTTTATTGAGTATAAAGTACACAGTATATGTCCATATGTTAAATAGCACATAAGGCGAATGACTTCTACTTTGCCGCTATACGCACGGGCTTGCGATGTGTTTCGCTGCTCTCTTTCATTTCGGTTCCCGAGTATAAAATGTCGCATGAAACTCATAAAGTCTTTTTGAATCTCGCAATCAACATCGCATTAGAGATTCTTTCATCGTAAGACAAAACGGCAAAGGATAAAGTAGGAGTTTACTTGAAAATGCAACACCCGTTTTAACATATAAAAAATTTTTTCATCGACATCGATGTCGAAATAAAGTGTTCGACACTTGCGTGCGATAAATCTCTAATGCGAAATACCAGTAATTTCATCAATAAATCTCATGATTCAAAGATTAATTCAAGTCTTGAGTGAATTTTTGAACAATCTGTATTAATCCACAATCCACAATCAATTACCTACTTTTCCTACGATTTTTACATCTAATCATCCGTAGAGTTCACAGTCCTATCAACTACGTGTGAGCATGTTTATGGAAGCATTCACCTACGTGAGATCACTAGTGTCACCGTAAATCATAAAACTATTGTTATATCTCTATCCTTGTCTATTTTATGTTTTACGACTGGTAGAGTATACGACTCTCTCAAATTATTTTTAGGTTTTCTATAGAATAGAGGAATCTATTAATACATGGATACGTTTTGTAGTTTCCATGTACGTTAATATGGCGACATTGTATGCAAATTTTACATGTTTAGATCTACTTTGCATGAATGTGATACAATGTAAAAAACATCAACACATGATGCAAATAAAACTGTAATTAAAATCAATATACTAGAATAGTCTAGTGGGGTATACGTTGTTTGCCCCTAAAAACACGCACCTTGCTTTTTAGTACTTTTCTGAAGTAATTTACACATGTTCCTGTTTTAAATCTGCACAGTAAAAACAGGACAGCATTTATGGATCACTTCGAGTGGTGGGTTTTTAAAAAACGTGCAAAAATGTTTACCGCTTGAAAACAGCATAAATAACACTCTAAACACTTAGTTTCCTGTTTATATAAGCAAAATAACATGTCTTCCCATATATTTTGCGACTCATCACAAAATAAACATTTATATACATCTCTCCAAAGCGAAAAAAAAAATAAAATTGACAAAGTGTTCCTGGGTCCGTAGCTGGAATTAATGTTTTGGACATAGAATCTCACATTTGGAGCTCTAACTAAATGATTTATGACCGTTAGAATATTAAAACAAAACTGTTTAGTTCCAAAACATCCCAATTCCCAAACTTTCACAATATTTTTAGACACACCCCTTAAGGCATCTCCGACGCAGTGAGTTTTAAGCCATTTACAAGGGAAACTGACACTCCATTTTGCAATATTTTTGAATGAAATTCATACAAGACAATTGTCCAGGTTGCTTTCGCAGCACTTTTTGAAATTTTGTTTCTGAACAAGATTTATGGTGGGTTGAAATGCTTACTTTTTTTTTAAAGTGATTTTTTTAAAAAGAGCCTAGTGGAAAAAATGAAAAAGTGGCTGGTTAGCACCCTGTAGGGTTTTGTTTTCAGCATACTTTGAAAATTTCATTCGAAAATATTAAAAAACGAAGCGAAAAATTTAAAAAATTGGATGTTATGTTTTTAGGTCTTATGTGACATCTACCATCACGAAAACTATATCACTCATTTCCGTCTTTGTCTACTAATCCTTTGCTCGTCTATAACTTGGAAATTACCGCTCGGATTTTTATGAAATTTCCACACAAGGTTACTACTATGCCAAAGCTTTGTAGTTCCAGCCCAGTGGCGGCGGCGTTATAGGCAAAAATCGAAAAAAATAACAATCGCCGAAACTCGATTTTTGACGTTTCCTAACCATTATAATAAAAAATTGTAGTGCTTAAAAAATATGAAATATTCCATTAAAAAATCTCAAATTGTCGCACCTATTTAAATTGAATATCCCATTAGTTACAGCGTAATCAGATATGCAATTCCGAAATAAGAAAATTAATATAGCATGCTATATATAGCGTTTTGATCATTATTGTCGAGTTATAAGGAATTCAATGTACAAAAACGCATAACTCTGACAATCAACCAGTTATAAATTAGTATATTATTCACGCGAATTTTAGCTTCACCCCTTAAAAAGTAAGTGGGAGGGGGGCTTTAAGAAAGGCTGGAAAGGTATTCGCCAGGAGCGAAATGGACAGTGGGAGACTAAATCGACCACCGCGCACGCTGCACTCAGAAAAGCAAACATCGTCAGCTTTATGGTGGAACATAGGGGTAGTCTCTGTCAAATTTGTATCATGTGGCTTGTCCATGGTGCAAATATTTCGCTGTGGTACGTTTGTAAATCACCTGAGAATGGAATGTAACTCTATTTTTAGGACACCTAATGACACTTGATTGTCAACTAATTTCTAACCACGTTTTCTGCGATCATTGTTTTTATTATAACAAACGCTATGGATATGAGGTTGCCTATTTATCGTGAAAAATATAGATTCTGCCAATTTTTGCGCACTTTTTGATAACGAAATAAACAGAAACGAGCAATGATAATAAGAAGTGTCAACACTCGTATTCCCAAGGTGCTAAGCACGGGAAGAAAATTGCACTTTTGACGCTCCAGAAGGATTACATACTAGTACTTTGTTCTATTTCCGAACGCATGGAGCCGATATGAGAAGCAATTACGAACACTGAAATTGTTACAGAACAATACAAAGCGCACACAGATTCAGATGCAGTTTGATATTTAAATTGTTCATGGAGAGAGTTTTTAGTGTTTTTATTGCGCTGCTTCGTTAAGATTCTCCTTATTTCGATTTTTCTCAGTACCAAAATAATCCTCCGTTATCGAAACAAGAAAGCTCCGTTAGTTAAGCTCAATTAAAATAATTTCAAAATATAAAAACATATTGGTTAAAATATAATGGTATTATGAGGTTTGGATCACAGATGAGAAGAAATAGGTAAATAGGTAAATACATTGAATTGCCATGATTTTTGTTATTGTATGCAATGTGGCAAGGCAGCCTTTTACTGTAGTGCTGCTGGTTTTTTGGACACTTGTCGTTCTGTGGTTCTATGATTCTAAATTTCTTGTCCAGTTTAGAGGCAAATATTGACAACTCTTTCATATAAATAATTTGATAAGGTCTCAAAATTTTGGGGTTGCTTCAAATTGTTCATGCTTTTGATTTATATCTGTTTTATGAGCCTAAAATTTCTTACAATTCAAAAAGAAAACATAACTTCACAATAAGTGTGCGCTGACGCTGACACGGGACAGAAATCTAGAAATACCCCCCAGCCTTTCTGAAAGAGAGAAAATACTATGACAATCAAGGAGGTCATAAAAGCGTCCTACAATCATGGGAACGACTGACGATATGGCCGTTAGTGGTCATAAAAACCCTTTTTTTGCCGCCAAAAATAACGTAACGGAAGATTTAACGAACCGTTATTTTAGTTGCATTAAAAACTCTCTATTATCTGTTTCATTGATATCTATTTATTTTCATATTGCATGTATCATAACGCACCCATCGAATAGCGTATAGTTCTCACAAATATCAAAAAGTTCTTGTGATTGTCCTTATCTTATAACGCCCTTAAATCAGCCTCTTAATAGTTCCACTACATAGTATAGGGACCCCAATATTCAAAGTGCCCAGGTTTCCAATAGTTTAATTTTTCAGAATTTTGGCTGTTGTAAAATTATTATCAATTATTAGCTTATCTAACACGTGTAAGTGCCACTGAGCTGTAAAATATAAACAATCGCCAGCGGTTTGGTTTGGGTTATTTTATCAATATTCATTGTCGATGTAGAAATATATTGATGTTTATAAATCGGTTAACCAGTGATTATAATACGTGTGAATAGCGTGAATTCCAATGGTTTGCCCATTCAGAGATTTCATATATATAATATAATAAAATAAATAAAATATATAATTTCATTAATATTACTGATATCGGGTTTTCCAATAGGGACTTGACAACTTTGAACTTTCACTGTGACCGTAACTTTACATCAATTACGGAACTGTTAATGTCAAAACATTCAGTAAAGAAAACATTTTCATCATGGTGAAATACATGAAAGAACAACGCTTACAAATAACTAAAATTTACTACCGAAATTCCGAGTCGGTGACGGAACTTTAAGAGCGTTAACGCCAATTGAACGGAGGTACGTTCTCGAATTGGGCTCTAGAAATGTTGCAAGAAAATGACCAATTTCACAGCAAAATCATCTTCAGTGATGAGGCGCATTTTTGGCTACACGGCTCCGTCAACAAACAGGATATGCATTATTGGTCAGGTGAAAACACTCATGTGCTCCAAGAAACTCGACTTTATTTACAAAAAATAACTGTATGGTGTGGTTTTCATGCCGGTGGTGTCATTCGTTGATGAAAATGACAGTCACGTTAAGCCATGTACAGATATGAAACAACACTGCGAACCGAACCACGCGACGAACCGCAGCGCGAGCATTTTGACGAACAAAATTGCAACGAACATCACCACAAACCGAACAAGTCGTGCAACAACATCGCGCAACAAAATGACGATCCAATTTTGATGTTTGTCGTTCAATGAAAGACGAATACTAGCGGAGATGGATATAGCAGTAGCAGCAGCTGCCTGTATGTATGTTCACTACTAATTATCTAAAAACAAGCGACGACGTCGTCCGAGACGATGGTGGCAAACGCAGTTATATACCAATAGATCAGCACACGGTTGCAACAATTTGATAGCGGAATTGAAATTTCAACAAAAATTTTACGAGGACGTCTCCAACGGATTTTGGATATCTTCTCACGTTGATTGGACCAAAAATACGAAGACAAGATACAAAATGGAGAGCTGCCATTACAGTACAAGAAAGATTTGCAATCACGCAGTCAGCGCCCGGTGATTCATACAGTAGTTTGCAATACATGTTTCGAATTTCAAAGCACTCGATCACCTACATCATTCCAGAAGTTTGTGAGGCATTGATCGAAGTTTTAAAGGAAGATATACAAGTAAGAAAAATAATTATTCTACTTCCAAGTTCATTACAATATAACACATTGGTGCTCGCCGCACCGGTATGCCTGTTCAAATATGTGCAACTTCGTCGCGAGCCATTCTTTTGATGTTGCGCTGAAAACCCGACAGAGCCTGGATCGGGCCGAACGAACGGCGAGCTGTAAAGGTGCATTTAAATTAGTGCGAACACGAGCGAACGAACGAATTCGTTCGCTTACGTTCGCCCAATTTAAATGGCGAACCGAAGAAGACCGAACGATTTCGTTCGTGTTCGGACATGTTCCAGCGAGTGTCGGTAAACTAGCGAATCATCAAAGGATGTTCGCGCTCAATGTAAACGACGTTTCTTGTACTTGCGAACACACGCGAATAAATTCGGCCTACTAAACGTGTACTGTTTAACTACTTTGTGTGTGGTTACGTCTTGCAAAACATGGAATGGACAAATGATAAAACTTTACAACTCATTGAGTTATATAGAACCAAAGAATGTTTGTGGAATCCAAAATCATCATTTTACAAACTTCTAAATAAGAAAAATGATGCATGGCAAGGAATATCAACAGAAATGAATTGCAACACCATAGAAGTGAAAAAGAAAATAAACTCTCTGCTTGCCTCATTTCGAAGAGAGAGACAAAAGGAAAGTACAACCAAAACATCAGGAAGTGGAGCTGGAGAACAGTACTACTCAACATGGTTTGCATTTAAGTCTCTGGATTTTTTGAGAGACAAATTTACACCAAAATCTACATTAAATACCGAGGAGGTGAGTGAAATAATACGCATATTCAGATTTTAGTAACGTTTTTATGCTTAAATACATATTTATGAGTAATTTGTTTGCCATGAAGATTGTCCGGATGTTACAAAATACTCCATAAACTCATGCCTAACTTTTTCCGCATTTGCTGAAGATTTTCGAGGTATATTTTTTAATGGAATTAATGATGTGGCTTTTTCGTTTTCTCTGCAGTTGCCGTTATTTACCCGCGTATTAGGTTCGATATCAAAACTTCCTGGTGGAGCGTATATATTTCGCGATGTTTTGCTCCTTCTCAAAAAATTGTGTAGGTATACACAACTTAAAACCACCAATGCCGCGTTGTCTTCTTTCAAAAGTATCGGTTTTCTGAGAGAGAAGAGGATGCCAAATGCATTTTCCACAACTCTCCGTGCCCTTGATAGCCTATAATTAAAGGTTCGTTTAGATGAGTTGTTTTCGTGTGTTCCACCATATGGTTTTAAAATGTGCTTATGTAGTGCAAATGCATCGTCTGCTACAAACACATAAGGCACGTTTTCTGTCCTTCCAGGTAAAATAGATTCTTCCGGTAATTTTAGAGTTCCTGCATACAATGTTTTACAAAAAGATGTATGAGCAAACACTCCTCCATCTGAGATGCGGCCTTGACAGCCTACATCAGCGAATAAAAAATTGTTATGATAATCCACAAGTGCAAGTAACACAATACTAAAAGTCGACTTATAATTGAAGTAGTCACTTCCACTGTTGGCTGGAGTTTGCAAAATACAGTGTTTTTCGTCAATAGATCCTAAGCAATGCGGAAAATTCCATCGCTTTTCAAAACCTTCAGCAATTTGTAACCATTCCTCTTGATTCTTGGGCATCTTAAAAAAATATTCCACTTAGTAAAATTCACAAGCATTTATTCTATTTTTAGATTCAAGAACGAGATGTTACAGTGAATATCAACGCTGACAATGAAAATGTAGACGAAGCTATTACAACCCATCAGGAACATAATGCAACATCTATGCCATCCACCAGTGGAGTAAACGCCACTAACAGGGATCATCTGCATCTTTCACTACTACACCACTTGTTTCACCTACTTCAAATAACGTATCATATATATCATCAAATCATACATCACCGGTTCATTATTTTCATTCATGCTCTCAGCCAGCAACAGCAGAAACAGAAAAAGAGCAAACAGATGAGAGCGAACTTGCTACTTTTGTTTTAAATTTTAAACCCTAAGTAAAATGACAATAAAGAATCTTTTGAGTAATTACCAGTGTTTTTTTACACCTCAGGTTTTTAACTATTACCTGTACACAATCTTGTAAACAATCAATCATGGCTTTGCACACTTCTGGAATAATGTGACAAATTGATGATGTAGAAATCTTGAACAAATACTTTAAACTCGAATAGCAATCTCCTGTTGCCAAAAAACGGAGCGTTAGTAATAACTTCTCTTTTGGTAATATTGCCTTTTTGAATGTAGTGTCCGTTTTTGATATGATTGGACCAATCAAATTTAGCAAATATTCCAAATCAGTTGAAGATATTCTGCAAAAGTTATTCAATTGTCCCAGATTATCGCTTGTAAGGTCTGTAAACATTGTTATTCCTCCTGCAGTGTCTCTTTTTTCCAGTAAATTTGAAGACCATTCCCTGTTTTTTCTTTTTTTCTTCGTCAAACCTGCCATAACAATAAAACTAGCACTAATAATTGTATCGTCAACAGAGTCCGACATGGAGTTCGAAAACAGAACAACGGAACATCCGCGAATGCAAATATTCGTACATATAAAAATGCCTCAAACAGGTAGCGAGCTAACGAACGAACGAACAAGACCAAATTCGTTCCTTCGTTCGTTCGCTCGTGTTCGCTCTAATTTAAATGCACCTTAACGCTAATCAGGTTCGCGACGGCGTTCTTTTCACCGTCTACACTAGCGCGGCGCGGTTCGTCGCGTGGTTCGGTTCGCGGTGTTGTTATATATCTATCTGTTCATGGCTTTACAGTCAACGGAGATCGCTACAGAGACATGTTGCAACGTTATTTTTTGGTCAATCGGATGGGCTAGACATTAACGATTTGTGGTTTCAACAAGACGGTGCCATAAGCCACACAGCGGGTGAAACAATCGACATATTGAAATCAAAATTCGGTGAATGTATTATATCGAGAAATGGTTCTGTCGAATGGCCGCCTAGATCGTGTGATTTAACACCTCTAGACTTTTGTTTTGTGGAGCTACATTAAATCATTGGTCTATGCCAACAAGCCGGCGTCGTTAGAGGAGCTCAGAGCTAATATTGAACATGAGATAGTGGCTGTTTCTGTCGAAATGTGTGGCCGAGTCATTGAAAATTGGGTTTAACGCATCGATCGCTGCGAACGTGCCCGTGGTAGACATATTGATGAGGTCCATACTTCAATCCAATAATAAGATTTTCGAGATATCTCAAATGGTTTACGTTTTATATAAAAGAAAGTTGTCAAGTCCTTAATGGAAAACCCTTGATACCTATTTTCAACGACATTCAAATGGAATCTTACAATAATTTTATTTTGACGGTATCTATATTTTGACTCCAAAAATTGTATTATGGGTATTTTCGCATGTTTCTATGAAACAACATGGCAAAACCGCAAGGTTCAAACGTTATAATCTCGCGATAAGCAGTACGTAATGAGTTGCAGTGTGACGTGATAAATTAGGTTGCTATTATGTTGTTTGGTATCCTGTATGTGTAAAAATATTATATACAGGGTGGCGCATCGAAAACGAAACAGACGCATTTACTGACAGCTCACTTTTTTTTGGAAAAACGCTCAGACCCGTCGATTTTGTTTTCAAGGGGGACACAAGTTTGGCAAAAAATCACGTTAACACGTGCAGCCCCCTGGGCGGGCGTGACACCAACCCTAAAATCTTACATAGAAAGGGGGGTCGAGTGATACCTTATTTTAAAGGTCTTTCAATTCCGTTTATAATGATGTAAAATACACGAGCTTCAGTTCAGTAGTTTTGAAGATTTATTGATTTAAAGCTTAAAGTAGACTTTAATATCAGATTAGTTTGTACTACTTTCAGAAGAAATTTGACTAAAAGAATTTACTTAATAAGTAAATGCTTTTCTTCACTACGCCCATGGTTTGTTTATCATTTTGTTGTTGAAAATAGCTATTGGAACGTTTTTTTGTGGCAAAAAAGTTATTTCTTGAAGAAAGATAAGGAAATATCTCGTACTTATTTTAAATAGGAATTTAGTACATATTTTGCGATTGATATGACCAAACTTTGTTGCTAAAATAACTTGTAACGCTTTATTACATAAATTAACCATGGTATATTCCACAGCAGAAAGAGTTGAAATTATCGAAATATTTTTCGGAAATAATCAGTGCGCTAATAGAACAGCAGAAATATTTAATGAGCGACATGAGAACAGTAACGTGCATGGAAAATATGTTCTAGAACATGTAGCTAAATTTAGGGAAACTGGGTCAGTCGCCAATAAAAAACGCAACACTGAAAATCCCATAAGGAACGAAGCAATAGAAGTGGGGGTTTTAGGGCAAGTTTATGTAGATCCTACGTTAAGTACCCGCAAATTGGCGACGGTGTGTCGTGTTAGTCGACGTACTGGCCAACGAATACTAAAGACCCATAGTTTTCATCCGCATAGAATTCACCTGGTACAAGAACTTAGGCCCGTATCGTCAGTCGTCCCTACAATTGTAGGGCGCGTTTATGGCCTCATTGATTATCATACTCCTTTCTATCCTTCAAAAATTTCTAGATTACACTTGTCCCGTGTCAGCGCTCTCCTATTGTGAAGATATGTTTTCTTTTTAAATTGTAGGAAATTTCAGGCTGATAAAACATGATATAACTCAAGAGCAAGCAAAATTTGATGCAAATAGATGTTTGTGACATAACCTCAAAATAGAGTTCTGACACGGAGAAGTAGAAAACTATGACAATCAAGGAGGCCATAAAGGCGCCCTACAATTTGTAGGGACGACTGACGATACGGGCCTAAATGAAGACGATTTTGATTGGCGATTACAATTTTGTGAAGATATGAGTGAACGAATTATAAACGATGAACATTTTCTATTCAACACTTGCTTTTCCGACGAATGTTCCTTTTTCTTAAATGGCGCATAACTGCCGATATTTTAATTCAAAATTTAAGACGGGTCATACATACGTTCATATTATGTTTCTTCCTAAAGGAAGGCCAAACATAGCCTTTTACATATGAAATGCCCCGCTTGACAGGACAATATTACGCAGAATAAAAATTAAGAGTACTTGATTGGTATAATTTTTCTGAGGCAGTTGAAATATGCAAACAGTAATTTTCACAGAAAAATAAACTAGTTCTCTCTAATTCCAAACCGCACGCAACAAAGGTACACACATTTACGTACAAAATAACAATTTGCTGCTGACAGTATACAAATGATAGTTTTCTTGTTTACAGCGGATAACATTAATGGCATAAAATAACGTGTGAATGTCAGGTTAACGCGTAATAAAGGAAAAGTAAAGTGTGCTTGTTAGGTTTGATGGGAAAATATTTTTCAATTACCACATCTAAACAACCGTTTCCGAACTACGAGCTCTAGGGTCAACCGAACATCTTAATGTGAGTACACAAGAGAATGCAGGTTTGACAGGCCAGCACACTAAAAGTTTTATTTACGACTGTCATAAATAAGATAAGTATTTGGACAACCCAAATTTGAATCTAAGATGCGTACTGTGTTTTTACTTTCCACTCCAATCGAGAAATGTCTAAAATGAAATATTAAGCCTTTTTAATACGCTTTTATTAGCTTGGCATGTACTCGTATGTCTGTATGAATGTAACGGAATTTTTCAACCCAACTTTCACCAAGTCTGACTAACCTGACAATAATCTTGGAAAAAAATTTGAAAACTAAAAAAATTTTGAAAATATTGAAAAAAATGAATTTGAAAATAAATCAAAAAATCAGGAAGCCCTTTATTACAAGTACTTTTGTTGTCGTTTTGAGACTAAAAATTCAGAAAATAACTCATAGTTAAAAAAAAAACTAAAAAACACGCTTTAATAGCAAATCGAACTAAAAAGTAGAAAATAATTTTCAAATTTAGGAGAGTTTGTGTTACTGCAATAGAAAGTCCAACAATCAAGTATAACTAATTAATTTGTAATGAGTTCAATATGAAAATTATGTTATTAACAGAAAATTCAATTATAGTAAAAAAGCGTGGGGTGCAATTAACTATATTTTCATAATAACTCCAATTCTGTAAATAGCAACTAAAAAATTAACTTCCTAATAAAAAGCTACTTGCTAGAGAAATTAAAAACCATCCATTCTTATTGGTTCATCTGTTTGGAAATTCTTGCAGTGAAGCTTAAAAATCATACAAAACTGTTCCACTCATGACAAGAGTCACAGCAGAGAGATCGGAAGCATGCCACGCTGTCGAATTGTGCTAGTGAAAATATACAGGGTGGCGCATCGAAAACGAAACAGACGCATTTACTGGTAGCTCAGTTTTTTTTTTTTGGAAATACGCTCAGACCCGTCGATTTTGTTTTCGAGGGGGACACAAGTCTGGCAAAAAATCACGTTAACACGTGCAGCCTCTTGGGCGGGGTGACACCAACCCTAAAATCTTAAATGGAAAGGGGGGTCGAGTGATACCTTATTTTAAAGGTCTTTCAATTCCCTTTATAATGATGTAAAATACATGAGCTTCAGTTCAGTAGTTTTGAAGATTTATTGATTTAAAGCTTAAAGTAGACTTTAAAAGGTACATCAGATTAGTTTGTACTACTTTCAGAAGAAATTTGACTAAAAGAATTTACTTAACAAGTAAATGCTTTTCTTCACTACGCCCATGGTTTGTTTATCATTTTGTTGTTGAAAATAGCTATTGGAACGTTTTTTTGTGGCAAAAAAATTATTTCTTGAAGAAAGATAAGGAAATATCTCGTACTTATTTTTAATAGGAATTTAGTACATAGTTTGCGATTGATATGACCAAACTTTGTTGCTAAAATAACTTGCAACGCTTTATTACATAAATTAACCATGGTATATTCCACAGCAGAAAGAGTTGAAATTATCGAAATATTTTTCGGAAATAATCAGTGCGCTGATAGAACAGCAGAAATATTTAATGAGCGACATGAGAACAGTAACGTGTATCGAAAATATGTTCTAGAACATGTAGCTAAATTTAGGGAAACTGGGTCAGTCGCCAATAAAAAACGCAACATTGAAAATCCCATAAGGAACTAAGCGATAGAAGTGGGGGTTTTAGGGCAAGTTTAGGTAGATCCTACGTTAAGTACCCGCAAATTGGAGACTGTGTGTGGTGTTAGTCGACGTACTGTCCAACGATTCTAAAGGCCCATAGTTTTCATCCGTATAAAATTCACCTGGTACAAGAACTTAATTGAGACGATTTTGATCGGCGATTACAATTTTGTGAAGATATGAGTGAACGAATTATAAACGATGAACATTTTCTATTCAACGCTTTTCCGACGAATGTTCCTTTTTCTTAAATGGCGCAGTAAATCGTCATAACTGCCGATATTGGTCCGTTTCTAATCCCAGAATTTATCATGAGATGGAAGACGCCATAGATCCTGCATTAATAAATATAAAATATTGCGAATAGGTTGATGTTCCAACAGGATGGTGCCCCAGCACATTACGCATTGTGTTCGACAATATTTAGATCAGACGTTTCCAGATCGATGGATTGGTAGAAGAGGTGCCATTGAATGGCCCCCAAGATCGCCAGATTTATCACCTTTGGATTTCTTTATGTGGGGTTATTTAAAAAGCAATATCTATGCTACTCAGCCAACATCATTAGAAGACCTGCGACAAAGAATTGTGAATGAGTGCCTTCAAATTACTCCTTAAATATTGCAAAATGTGCGGCAACGTTTTGAGCAAAACCTTTATTACTGCATGGAGAGTCATGGTGGCCATTTTCAACATTTACTTATCTAACGGGTCAGTTCATTCTTCACTTTTAAATTACTTTGCTGCCAAATGTATGGATCTCCACTAATGATGATGTATTAGTTTTATTTAAGCTTTAAATCAATAAATCTTCAAAACTATTGAACTGAAGTACATTAATTTTATATCATTATAAAGGGAATTGAAATACCTTTAAAATAAGGTATCACTCGACCCCCTTTCCATTTAAGATTTTGAGGGTGGTGTCACCCCCGCTTAGGGGGCTGCACGTACTAACGTGATTTTTTGTCAAACTTGTGTCCCCCTCGAAAACAAATTCGACGGGTCTGAGCGTTTTTCCAAAAAAAACTGAGCTGCCAGTAAATGCGTCTGTTTCGTTTTCGATGCGCCACCCTGTATAATTTATGCCAATATTATACTACTTGTAAAAAATCAGTTCAGAGACTTGCTATTTCCCGCATTCTCTTACTAGGATATCGACACTAAAAAAAGATATTTTCGGCTTATTGCACATTGCACCATGAGGATTATATCACTCTGCCTGCTAAAAAGTATCCGGATTTATCTAAATATTACAATTAAACTCGCTCAGATAGATACTTTTAGAATGTTTACAAAGTTCACGGATGTATTTTTGGAATTAGTTTGGAGGCATTGTGATGCTGCAGTCGAGAGATATTTTCAAGCAGGTAGAATGATGTTATTTTTGATTGTAGTGTTACAGACTGAGAGCGCAAGATACATATATGTTTATTTTGATGTCTGGCCGTCTATAGATAGGCACTGTTATTTCTTGAAGGTTGCCGAAAGAACCGCAAAGTATCTTGTCTATAAATAGCACAGTCTCATAGGAAAGTTTTAAGTAGGTTGACTCAGTAATTATTTGAGAAATGAAATATATTCTAACCTGGCAAAATTACATTTTTGACTGAAATATGTTGTTTGCGCCCATTTTTCAAAGATGGAGTCTGAAATCGTTTATAAGTAACCGTCAGTATAATACAGTAGTAACTAACGGGTGATTTCTTAAGAGATATAGGAATTGATTTTCAAAAAAAAACAAAAAAATTGTAAAAACGATTAAATCTTTATTTGAGCCGATAGAACGGTCGATATAATTTAATGTTTAAAGATTATTTCATGTAAATGTTGGCCGCGGCTCCGCTTCAGATGGCCCATGCGCAAGGTTCAATTTTAGCACACTCTCTCCAACATATCGGCCGGTATCTCACGAATAAATGCTTCAATATTGGCTTCCAGTGCGTCAATCGTTGGTGGTTTATCCCTGTAGACATTAGCCTTAACATGGCCCCACAAGAAACAGTCCAACGGCGTTAAATCACACGATCTAGGCGGCCAATTGACGGGCCCCAAACGTGAGATAAACTGTTCACCGAACTCGCCTCTCAATAGGGCCATTGTTTCGTGTGCGGTGTGGTATGTGGCACCGTCTTGTTGAAACCACATATCAGCCAAGTCCAGCTCTAACATTTTGGGCAAAAAAAAGTTTGTTATCATCGCACGGTAGCGCTCGCCATTCACAGTTACGTTCCGGCCATTGTCGTCTTTGAAGAAGTACGGCCCGATGATGCCACCGGCCCATAATCCACACCAAACAGTGATTTTTTCGGGATGCATTGGTAGCTCTTGCAATGCTTCTGGCTGGTCTTCACTCCAGATGCGGCAATTTTGCTTGTTAACGTACCCATTCAACCAGAAATGAGCTTCGTCGCTGAACACAATTTTTCGATAAAAATGTGGATCTTCCAACTTTGCCAGCGCCCATTCACCAAATTGGAAACGTTGTGGGAGGTCGTGTGGCTTCAATTCTTGCACCAGCTGTATCTTATAAGATTTTACACCCAAATCCTTTCGCAAAATTTTCCACGTAGTGGAGTAACAGAGGCCCAATTGCTGCGAACGGCGGCGAATCGACATTTCACGGTCATCACTAACACTGGCGGATACAGCCGCAATATTTTCTTCAGTCCTCACTCTACGTCTGCGTGTTGGTGGTTCAATGTCCAATAATGTAAACTGGGTTCGAAATTTAGTCACAAGCTTCCGAATAGCTCCCTCAGTAGGCCGACCAAATTGTCCATAAATTGGAAGCAGTGCTCGATGCACTCTCTTAACCGAGCATGAATTTTGATAGTAAAATTCAATAATTTGCAAGCGTTGTTCGTTCGTAAGTCGATTCATGGTTAAATTATAGACCAAACTGAACAAGTTTGACAATAACATAAGACACGATTCACGCGTCATCTGTCAAAAACAGTGGTGCCAAAAAGATACTAGCAAAAAAATCGCCCATTATAAAAACTGAAGTTTTGTGTTATCAAGAATAATCTAAGGATTCCTTAAATGTCAATTTTTTTAAGCCGAAGTAGCCGCGCAGACCAAAGCCTCAATGCCAGGGCACGGCGGCTGCTATTAGGATCCCAAAGAAATTTTGTAAATCCGATTTTTGAACTGTCTAAGGTTAGAAGAACTGGGAAAATCCTCCTCTTGAAGATTGTTCAAGAATCTCGACACCTTAGCGACAAAAGAACGGTCATATTGCCCAGTTCTGGATGTACAAAGTTCGACACGGTTGTTTGTCAAACCATCAAGCCGTTTAATCTAGAATCCAGAAAAGAGGTATGGCCATTCATTACGAAACGACACGCTTTAGTATTTTTTGTTGGGTAAACACGCTGTAAAATTGCTTATTTTTCTACATAAGTTTTATCGCCATGATCAAATTGTCTAAAATTTACTAGAAATCTTCTACAATAGACCTAGAAAAGAAGTATGGGCCAAGTATGTGGGAACATTCTTTATTGGATAAAAATCCAATTCTATTATAGTACCTGGACTATTATGGGATGGGGTGATTCTCAACTTGCTGCTGCAAATTTGTTGCAAGTTTCAGGTTCGTTCTTTCCAAGGGGCCTGATTATACTTTACATACTTTCATATTTATATTTGTGAATGAAATGATTTAACTGCTGAAGCATTACAGACAACAAAGTTAACTGATTTATATTCATTGTTCAGCAATTTAAGAGTTCGAATTTGAAACAAAGTGGGGCTTTGCCTCATACAAATATGAAAAGAGTTTTTAACAAAGATTCTAAATACGTTAGACATCCGATTTTTTTTACTATAAGTTGAAACTTCATATACTGGAATAGCCTTCAGCTGGTCGGTTACAGCCGTTTGAATGTTTTCGACAGACCTTGTATATGGTGATAATTGTTATCTATATTGAAGAAAAACCCATTCTAGGCCATCTGAGAATCATGATAATTAACATTCAGTGAATTATATTTAGAATCCTTGTTTTATAATTTTTTATTGTAATATATCACATCTGAAATAAATGGTAATGGTTATTTGTATTGCTTTATTTACTATAGCGTAATTTCGTATTGTTTGATTCGATTTTCTTAATCGCAAAGCTGGTTTTAAGAAAAACAAATCAAACATCATTTAAATTTTGAATATAAACTAATAAAAATGGAGGCATTGGCAGTAATGACAATGACAGGTGGCGGTTGATGTAAGCCGAATGTCGTAGCGATGTCTACCGAGAAAGGACATACTGCAATAACATGGCGGCAAATGTCATTCGTGTTGCTCGTCGATTTTTTCTGGGTAGGCTTTCTTTCGGTGTATATAATTTGTGGTCCACAGCAGTGCGGAAGCGACTGCTGACTGTGACGTACAACGATCGTTCATCAGCCGGCACGGGTATTATGTAAAAAAGCTATAAAACGTCAAAAATACCCATAAAATGTCATCTTGCAGACTGGGTAGTTTTTAGGGTGTAAACAGTCATCCACGTCTGCTCACTAGGATCGTTGTGAGCGTCCATCTATGGGGAATAGCACAACTGCACGCATTATTGGTTGCATATGTTTTGTGAAGCCGAGTAATCTGTAGTTTTCATCTCTGAGAAGAAAGTTGGTTGAATAGCAAAATCTGGATGATTATGTGTATTGGTCTGCATGTATAGTATATACAATCAGTGATATTTGCTGTATGAGAAAATCATTACCGAATATGCTGCCCATGAAGTCTATCTATTAGCTGTGCCCGACGGGTTATTTGTGTTGTGCCTTCTGAAGAGAGGTTATGTTCAAAATTATAAATTACGAGAAACTTTGAGGAGAATTACGGGAAATCACCACCTCGCCCGCGTTTTGTGTAATATTACTGTTAGCATGTATATGGCTTATAATTCTGTGCCTTGGAGGTATATAGTTGTAACTCCATATAATGCAATTCAGAGAACAATCAAATTAAAGATTGAGTTAGTAGCAGAATGGCTTTTTGTTCATGTTAATGTTAATATGCGAATATAGTTTTTTGGGAAAACATATTATATGGTACACATAACAGTAATGCTTCATTTTAATGATCTTAGAATTTGATATTCAGATTGTTTTGTGAGTTACGACTATTTACTATGATAATAAAATCCAGGTGCAGCATAGAATGAAACACAGTACCTAAGTACAATTGGTGGAAAAAGGCTACATTTTATTATTACAAAAAATGACATCTGGAGAACATATATACAATCGTCGTCGTCGTCATCATCTCCTTGTTAGGAATATTTTTATAAAAATCATAAAATGCTTCTAGTATCCATTGCAGAAGCATGAGAAGATGATCGTGCTTTTTCTTGCAGTCCTTTTGGGGTTTGACTCGGCGAACATAGTTCTAGAGGATCAATTCATGTTTATAATTTTGTAGTCCTCTTGGAATATATCTGTTTTATAGTAGAGTATCCCTGGATCCTGTTTTCGAACCTCAAGTCACACCGCTGATGACACTAAAAAGCTTTCTTTGTCTACTGTCTGTTTCTTTTGAATGAGGGACTTATTATTTGTAATATGTAAAAGTAACGGGCGATTTTTTTGCTAGTATCTTTTTGGCAGCACTGTTTTTGACAGATGACGCGTGAATCGTGTCTTATGTCATTGTCAAACTTGTTCAGTTTGGTCTATAATTTAACCATGAATCGACTTACGAACGAACAACACTTGCAAATTATTGAATTTTACTATCAAAATTCATGCTCGGTTAAGAGAGTGCATCGAGCACTGCTTCCAATTTATGGGCAATTTGGTCGGCCTACTGAGGGAGCTATTCGGAAGCTTGTGACTAAAGTTCGAACCCAGTTTACATTATTGGACATTAAACCACCAACACGCAGACGTAGAGTGAGGACTGAAGAAAATATTGCGGCTGTATCCGCCAGTGTTAGTGATGACCGTGAAATGTCGATTCGCCGCCGTTCGCAGCAATTGGGCCTCTGTTACTCCACTACGTGGAAAATTTTACGACAGGATTTGGGTGTAAAACCTTATAAGATACAGCTGGTGCAAGAATTGAAGCCACACGACCTCCCACAAAGTTTCCCATTTGGTGAATGGGCGCTGACAAAGTTGGAGGAAGATCCACAAGCAAGAGCTACCAATGCATCCCGAAAAAATCACTGTTTGGTGTGGATTATGGGCCGGTGGCATCATCGGGCCGTACTTCTTCAAAGACGACAATGGCCGGAACGTAACTGTGAATGGCGAGCGCTACCGTGCGATGATAACAAACTTTTTTTTGCCCAAAATGGAAGAGCTGGACTTGGCTGTCATGTGGTTTCAACAAGACGGTGCCACATGCCACACCGCACACGAAACAATGGCCCTATTGAGAGGCGAGTTCGGTGAACAGTTTATCTCACGTTTGGGGCCCGTCAATTGGCCGCCTAGAACATGTGATTTAACGCCGTTGGACTATTTCTTGTGGGGCCATGTTCAGGCTAATGTCTACAGGGATAAACCAGCAACGATTGACGCACTGGAAGCCAATATTGAAGCATTTATTCGTGAGATACCGGCCGATATGTTGGAGAGAGTGTGCCAAAATTGGACCTTGCGCATGGGCCATCTAAAGCGGAGCCGCGGCCAACATTTACATGAAATAATCTTTAAACATTAAATTATATCGACCGTTCTATCGACTCAAATAAAGATTTAATCGTTTTTTTCAAATTTTTGGTGTTTTTTTTTTTAATCAAATCCTATACCTCTTAAAAAATCACCCGTTAGTTTACGATCATCATAATGTTCCTGTTTTGGGTCGGACACCTATAATATCAATTATGTTGTACTTACTAGATTCTCGAGAATCGATTTCCTCCTCCAGTGCAGGCTGCACTAATTTTTGAGCCTTTGGGGACATTATTACCCTCTTCCGCCCCTTACAACCCCTCACCACCAATTTTTAATCCCTCCAAAATGTTTTCCAAAAATGATCAGAAGCCCCAAAATATCGAACACCGGAGTTTGGACGATTATTATTTTTTCCGTTTTTTGCCCGAGCGTCACTGGACCGATTTTAAAAATCTACAAGGATTTTTCGTCCTTGGCATAGTAATAACCTTGAGTGAAAACTTCACTTCACCCAAATCCGAGCTAATAGACCGGGAGATGTGGGCAAAAATGGGGGAGTCATGTGATACAGCAGGAAACCTACTCAGAATATAGTACTACATGAAAAAATAAAGTCCGGAAAAGTCTAAATGATTTTTTACGGCTTTCTTTAGTATCACAGATGCCAACAAAAAATTAAATGTAAAAAATTTCAGAAAGGTAACTGTAACAATGCAGTACGTTAATTAATTAATTTTTCCGCATAGAAAATTTCCTGAAAATTAAAAACTGTTTATGGCTTCCGGCACCATTATTTCCGTACTGCACTAAGTGCATCGTGATTATTTTGTTGGCATCTGTGATACTAAAGAAAGCCGTAAAAAATCATCTAGACTTTTCCGACCCCTTCTGGACAGAAAATTCAATTTTCCCCTGTACTTGTACCGCTCTCAAGCGACGGCGTAGTGCTAGAAGTTATTTTTTCATGTAGTACTATCGTTCTGAGTAGGTTTTCTGCTGTATCACATGACCCCCCATTTTTGCCCACATCTCCAGGTCTATAAGGATATGCGGCCAAACCGACGGAAATGAGTGACGTGGTTTTTCGTCATATGTGTCATATAACATCCAAAAAACATATTTTCGAAACTTTTCGCGATTACAATACTTCCTCGCCAATAGGCGTGTGAGGTAAAACTGGCAGACTTGGTTACCCCTGATACGTGAGATGCAATACACGTAAGCGGCGCTACCGCTATCAGCGAAATTTTATAGGAAACACAAGTATATCCAGCTACAAAGTGTACCCACACGCGCAAGTATAACATTACGATGTTGTAAAACATAAACCGGACAACATACAACGTCTGTTATGGTTATGACGGAAAGGCGGAAGTAACTCGAGTATTATGTTTCACTTGAAACAGTCCAAAAGCGTCAGTGTAACAACAAGATTGGTGAGACAGCTATTATGCTTTTCTCGTTAAATAAAAAGTGGTATGTTGTAGCGTTCTGGGTTAATACACGCTTTTCTACATGAGTAGCTAGTATCTTAAGGTGCATATACACTGGCAGACATGTCACATCACACATAAAATACAAGTTATGTGGTAGATAAACAAAAAGCTTATGATCTTCAGGTAAATCTCTTGTTGAGAGTTTTGATTAAAAAATCCGCACTCTAATCGGTTCATACGTTTTGGAGTTTTTGCGTCAACGGTTAAATATCATACAGAAAAAACGGCGTCAAGTAGGTTGACTCTGCTCTCCCCCAGTTCCTTAAGGGCACAAGTTATTATCTCATGCCGAAACAACTTCTGGTACAATTTTCTATGTAGTGCAATTGCATTGAAAAGACATCGGTTTTGTCAGAAAGATTGTTGCACTATTTTGACTTTTCATGAAAACAAGGTTCTTCAGATTCCATCAATGAACGTGTCCGTATGGTAACTTCATTTCTTTCTGGGCTCTGATGTAAAATGTTTGATAACTGATTATAATAGCTCTTGATACTTAATTATATATTATATCTACCATACTATATATCACCTCACGAAAAGTAACCATTAAATTAGACTCCACGCAAATATATAGATAATATCTCGCCCACCTCGTATGGAATAACTAAAGATGCATCATTTATAAGTTTCCGGCGCGCAGCAAGTGCGACCGTTAGGTATGCGGTCCGTCGGCTGAAAATATTTTAAGTGCAAGTAAGCATACAAGTGTATTGATAACTAACATAAAAAAATGCAATACAACCAATTCTTTAACAGTGGGGAACTTTTCAAAAATGAGCTGTATCCTTTAAAACGTCAAAAACGAAGTTTGAAAGATTTTTATTTTTGCTATTGCTATTATATATTGCTATATTTCAGAAAAATGAAAACTGAATGGATGAAGTCAGTCAAACAGGCCCATCTAATTAGTTCATAGTTCTCACTCATTTGACACGTTGCGATTGAACAATATTTCAAAAATAATGCAAGTCAGCAGTTCGAGAATTTTATACGACATATGGCCGGAATAGTGTTTTAAGGTCGTCAACTGTAAAAAGATTAATTGAAAAATTGATCAGCTTGGAGACGGTAACACACCGGTCGTTCAAAAACAAGCCGTTCAAATGTCCATGTTGAAGCAGTGCGTGAGAGTGTTGATGAAAACACAGGAACGTCAATTCGACGTCACGGTAAAAAATTGCAATTATTGTGGTTGCTGATTTTTCGAGCAAGTCAACCTGAGCGATGAAGCTCATTTTCACCTTGATGGCTTTGTTAATCGCCAAAATTGCCGTATCTGGGGTTCCACGGGTATTGTCGAAAAACAAGTGCACCCGCAAAGTGTCACTGTTTGGTGCTTATTTTGGGCTGCAGGCATCATTGGACCATACTTTTTTGAGAATGAGACTGGTGAAGCAGTAACGTTACTGGTGCTCGATATCGCGACATGATAACACAGTTCTTTCTGCCAATATGTGGTTTCAACAAGACGTAGTAGTACCCAACCCCCACGATTTTAAAGCGCGCACGCAGCGAAGGAAAGCGGCACCGCGCCCTTTCCTCCTACCTTCCTCCCCTCTGACCGCCTATAAACCTTCATTTTCTACAAAGCCAAGTTGTTGATACAAATGGGTGATACCTAGGGAGCGAGCGAGCTATTTACTTCGCCGAAGACTTCACATAATTAAGATGGAACATCACTTACAGGTAAGTTCGTTTGATCATGTAATTATGTTCCGTCCTCGTCGAAGTAAATATTTAGAATACATATCGTAGATGTTCAAAGCTAGTTGCAACAACATACTACTAACGCTCTGCAATAGTAAACGATAGGCTGTACACAACTACACAAATTGAACGCAATGTATGTGTCAACTAAATGTACATTTCCGTTGTAACAACTCAATTTAGGGCTTTTAGCAACAGGTAATACGACGTACCTGGTTCAAAAATTACCATCCATCACATGGTAATAAGCAAATAACGTAATAGCATAGTAATGTTTAAGGTGTGGAGACTTGGTTCACCTCAAATGCCGCTTGAGCAAAGCTATTTTGACATAATAGATTTGTGACGTATCTCAAAAAACCTTGGGCTGTCAATTGTGACACTCTCTGCTAAAACCGACTTCATCCATCTGGGACAGGAGGCACCATGATAAAGTTACTGTACAATGACAAATAATTGACTGCACAGATATTTGGGCGTAAAATACGGTAAAACTAAAAGTGGTTGCCAGATGAGTGACCCATAGACTTTCAAAAACTGGGAAATCCCAATTTCAATATTATTCAACCGTATCCGGATATTGTCTGTTTCAATTAGTTTGCACACTCTGACCTTAGGTTAGAGCTAGCAGAGTTGCTTATTTCCTCATTCAAATATCTACAGAGCTTACCAGCAACCCCTTTGGTTGGTTAAGAATAACCACAGTATCTATATTTCAGTTGAGATGGCCTCAGCCTGTAAATGCCCTTCAAAAACCATCTTATGTCTGCATCGTTAGTAACATTTTGGGTAAAAGATTGATAGCTCAAACAATTGTATCTTGATCTCTTATCACATGTAAGGTAAGAAATTTCAAGGTAGAAAACCAGACATGTATTTCTTCCCGACAAAGGTCCTACCGCCCCAGCCAAGATGTTACACACACAGTAGTGTTAAAATTCCCTTGAAGGTTTATTGGCGGCCAGAGGGGAGAACGGTAGGGGGAAGGGGTGCGATGCCGCTTTCCTTCGCTGCGTGCGCGCTTTGAAACTGTGGGGGTTGGGTACTATTACGAGGGTACTACGATATGTATTCTAAATATTTACTTCGACGAGGGCGGAACATAATATCTCATTTTTGAAAGTTTTCGTGATTACAATGCTTCCTCACCACTGGCGTAGGAAGTAAATTGGGTTTAGCTTTGCAACGACTTTAACGATATCCATTGAAACTCATTTAATAACCTAAAACCTTCCTAGCAGATGCCTCAAAAAGATTTGGATAAAAGGACTAGATTCCATCTCCACAGTATGACTTTGTTGACAGTTGGTTTTCCACCTGTGATTGATGATGAGAAAGACTCTCCTTACCTCATTTCGACCAGATTTTAAAATAGAAATTATACGTGTCAATACCAGCATTTTTTCCGCTTAGTTAGCATAACTAATAGTGTCAGTTGAAAAGTAGGTTATTGGTTTACTACAACATACACTGGCCGTTTAAGGTTGCATCACAGTTAGTGCGGGCGATCGAGCATGAAAGAAAACCCTTACATTTTGTAATTCAAATTGTCTATGTTTGATGATAACCAAATCTTAACCTTTGATCCAACTCGTAGGAGCACCAAACTGCTTGCAGGTTTAGGAAAAAGTGTTCCAACACTGATTGTTATCCTAACATGATGATTGTGTATTTCATGCCAACTAATTTTCGGATCATTCTGGAACTGTTTTGTTACGGTGAACTCAGACATGCGCATAAATACGTATAAAAAGACAAAATCCGAATCAGGTACGACATTAGAGCTCCACGCTATAACAAATCTAATCACGACTCACGTGTTAGTTTTACGCTGAGACTGACAGGAGTTTTTCAGAAAAAAATGGCGTAAAGTAGGTAGACTTTGCACTTACCACGCAATGCCGTTATAAGTTCGTAACTAGACCCGCTGAGAAACAAGCCAGTCAAAACAGGTCCATACAATTTGTCCATAAACGTATTTCGCTGCCCTACCGGTAGTGCATCTGGAAATGTCGCCTCTCCCCGATACATAACTCGGTCAGACGTGGCAGCGCGGTCAAAGCATAGGAAACACTGTGCTGTGATGCGGCACTTATAAGTGTGAAAGCATACCACACCACACAGAACACTCCGCAGCCTCAGAGTTTCAAAAACTACAAAGCCTTTTCGTCCTTGGCATAGTAGAAGCCTTGTGTAAAAATCTCATCCAAATCCGAGCAGTACTTTCAAAGTTATAGACGGGCCAAGAATTAGCGGTCAGATAGACAGACCAACAGATCGACAAACTTGCATCATTGGCCCTTACTTCTTCGAAGACGGTAATGGTCGTGATGTTACCGTGAACTCAGAGCGCTACGTCGACATGATCACCAACTTCTTTCTCCCTGAATTACGACGGCGACGTGTTCCAATCCGACGTGTGTGGTTCCAGCAGGATGGGGCGACCGCCCACACAGCCCGAGCATCCATGGACGTTATTCGCCCTCTTTTCCCTGGTCGCCTTATTTCCAGGTTTGGCGATGTTCATTGGCCTCCTCGGTCCCCAGATGTATCCATATGCGATTTTTTCTTATGGGGACACCTCAAGGCTAGAGTATATGCGAACAAGCCCCGAACTCTGGACGAATTGAAGGGCGAAAATCGCGTGGAAGTCGCCCAAGTTGAGAGAGCGATGTTGGAGAGAGTCTACGCGAACTTCCAAGAACGCCTCCAGCACTGCATCAATAATAAATTTGTTTTCGAGTAAAAATTAACTATTTTATGATTTTTTTAAAACCGTCCATCCTCTCTGCCGCACCCTGTATAACATATAAAAACCATAATATCTGATTTTCTAAATTTTTCAAGATTACAATACCTCTTCGCTAGTAGGAGTGGGAAGTAAAACAAAAATTCATCACGAGTCTGACATCATTATTTTTCTCGCTGAGAACGTCGGAGACCGCAAAAGATCAATTTTGGTACTGAATATTTTCAAAAATTCTTGTGCATCTGCAATGTCGATCAAGTTCCGTGTTGAAGAGACATAATTTTACCGAAAACATTTCACTGTGCACTGCCTGTACTAAGTGCATACGATCAACGTATAAAGAGATTGAATTTGTATACAAACACATGAGTTGCACTATCTGACCGGCGACTAGTTTTGTCATTGATTGTTCCAGGGGAACATGAACAATTCCAAAGGTCAGCTATAGGAAAAATAATTCCACTGAATCTATACCGACCGACGCTTTCCATTCCGAACAACATAACATTATCTTGACGTATTTCTTTGACCTTTGATGAGAATCCGACACAGCAAACGCAGCTCAACGTTATATTCGTAGTATCGAAATAATGTATCTATTATAAAGGTAAAAATTGAGTTTTATTTGTTATTGGAATGCTTCCTTTCGAAAATGAGAGGTTATTTTTATTGGATGTTGTATGACATGTACAACAAAAAACAAAAGAATAAACATCGCTCAAACTCAATTTTTTTTAGGATTAGGGGGACAGACAGACGGAAGACAGGTTTTTTTATTTTCGAAAATTTTCGGTATTACATAACATTAGGGGTGGGAAGTAAAAGTAATAGACAATATTCTAGGGATCAAATATTCTATGATTTGGCTTCTATACAGGGTTTGTCCGGAAAGTAATAGGACTCATTTTCTTCCGCCATGACTACTTTGGAGCGTACGCGCACAGACTGGATTCGGTAGAGGGCGTTCCTAGCTAACGAATGAGCGGCTGGTCTCCGAGCACTTGGAGACTCAGGACAAGCATTTTCGCGCGACGTGTTTCTGTGAGTGGTGCAAGCCGAAAATGCAGCGTTCGTTAGAGCAGAGGTACGCGATTAAATTCTGTGTGAAACTCGGTAAATCTGCGACAGAGACGTTTGATATGATCAAGCAGGCTTACCCAGGTGTTGCTTTAGCAAGAAGTGGTGTGTTTCGGTGGCGCCAGGCCTTTTTGGAGGGTCGGGAAGAGGTCGCTGATGAAGACCGTGCTGGAAGACCTTCGACTTCGACAAACACCGATAATGTGACTCGTGTGTGCAGTTTTGAACTCAGACCGTCGACTAAGTATTCGTTTAATTGCCCAGATGTTAAATTTACCAAAATCTGTGGTTCATGACATTGTGACACAGCATTTGAACATGCGCAAGGTGTGCGCGAAGATGGTCCCAAAAGTGCTCACTGACGACCAGAAATTGCGGCGAGTGGAAGTGTGCCAAGTAAATTTGAACATGTGTGAAAGTGACCCCCAATTTTTGAATAACATAATCACAGGTGACGAGTCGTGGATCTTTGAGTATGATCCCGAGACAAAGAGGCAATCTTCCGAGTGACACACGACGGCGTCTCCTCGCCTAAAAAAGGGAAGAATGAGCAAATCCAAAGTGAAAACGATGCTCATTGTCTTTCTGACATCAAAGGCATCATCCACCATGAATTTGTTCCTCCTGGACAAACCGTCAACGCCAAGTTTTACGTGGAAGTGCTCAGGAGACTCAAACGAAGGGTCAGTCGGGTCCGACAAGACATCGCAACCGACTGGAAGTTGCACCACGACAACGCCTCGGCTCACACCGCCTTTCTTGTGAACAGCTACCTGACCAAGGCCGGCATCCCAACGGTTCCGCAGCCGCCCTACAGCCCAGATGTGGCCCCACCAGACTTTTTTTTGTTTCCTCGCCTGAAAAGGCCGATGAAAGGCAAGCATTTTGAGACGACAGAGGGGATCCAAGCAGCATGCACCGCGGCTCTCAAGGCTATTCCGGAGAATGCCTTCCGTGACGCCTTCACTGCTTGGAAATCGCGCTGGCAGCGCTGAATCGACGCAGAAGGAGCCTATTTTGAAAGTTTTTAAAGAATTGTAACGATTGGCTCAATAAATTTTTTTAAATCGACACAGTCCTATTACTTTCCGGACAAACCCTGTAAAATCTTGACGTAAGTCAACAATTTACGTAAAATTCAACTTACTCACTAATGGCTAAACTAACAACCTACATATGTGTATAAAAAATATTATCCTCTTTTGTAGAGACTAAAATTTGCTACAAAAAAGGGCCTTATTTTTTCGACGAGCTTGATAGCCTTTTAAGTATAAGGAATGAAACTAAAAAAATCCTATCAAAACAGTCGCGTTGTCTACGTGTCAACATACAACAATATTTCACGTACGGTTAACACCATAGTCATTATCTATAATCAAGCTAGCGCTCATCCGGTTTCGATGGATGGTCGAGTTCTGCCAAAGGGCCATTCATTTCGGCTGGTCGGAGTCCAGATCACCGAAGACCTGATCTGGCACGCACACATCTCGTCAATAGCTGCAGTTGCTGGGAAAAAGCTAGGCTATTTGTTTAGGGCTAAGAACTACTTTTCTCCGCTTGACCTTCTCACTCTATACAAGGCCCAGATAAGGCCTAGCCTCGAATATTGCTCACACGTTGGGGGTGCTGCCGCCCCAACTACATTATCCATGCTCGATGCTGGAGTCCGACAGATCGATGACTCTTCTCTAACAGATAGTCTCGGAACTCTTTCGCACCGGCTGGCCGTCGGCGATCTAGATATTTTCTACCGCTACACCAACGGGCTTTGCTCCTCGGAGGTCTCTTCCATGATGCCGCCGCGCGATGTGCCTGCCAGACACACCCGCCTGACTTTGGCCTCTCATCCTAACCGTGTCGAGCTTCGTACATCCAGAACTGGGCGATACGACCGCTCCTTTGTCCCGAGGGTGTCGAGACTGTGGAACAATCTACAAGAGGAAGCTTTTCCCAGTTTTACTAACCTTGGACAGTTCAAAAATCGTATTAACAAAATTTATTTGGGATCATCATAGCAGCCGTGGTGTTCCGGCATTTAGGCTTCTGCCTGCGCGGCTGCTTCGATATAAAAAAGACCATTTTATAGTGAATACATGTTTTGCATGAAAAATTTAATGTTTTTGGATGTCTTAAGAATCAAAATTCAAGTCACTTACTTCTACCAGTCTGTCTATTGGTAATTTTGTCACTGCGTGATCTCAGCAATCGTTTCAGCGATCTCAATGGAAGAGCAGTGATGCCATAAACAAGCATTAGTCAATCAAAACCTGTAACCTGTCACCTTGCTAATTAGCGTTTAGGGCTCGAGAGATGACACTATTTAGTTTACATCAAATGAAAATTGATAGCTTCTTCTAGCTGTTGAACAAATAAGCCATAAAGTAATAAAAGTGGTAGTTTCAAGAAAGTAACCTTCCTAGTTTCCATTAATCCCCTTAATCCGGTTCTGCGTGTTATAAGAAGATAATTGGTTTGTTATTGGATTCTTTATTTCCTACTGCAGCCGTAAACAACTCTACCGTCATACGTACGCCCGAGACCGACCGTGTAAGGTTTCAAAATAGTAAAAGTCGAATACAATGCAACTTAATCGCTACGCTTGCACGTAACGTGTGCCTCCACGTTGCCGTGGGAGTGATATTATACAGGATGTAAACGTTATGGTAGTCATTATTGAAACAAGTCAAAAAGTTCATATGACCCATGGTCCAAAGGTCAATAGATTTTTGTCTAAATGGCTTTATAGTTTACAACTTTAAGTGCTTTATATCGACCACAATCTTACTAATTTTTATAATCTAATCTAAAACGTTTTCAAATTGGGTAATTTACAAATAAATGGCATTAAGTTTTTTCAAGTTAGGTAAGCCAAAAGTTGTAGTCAGTAAGTTTCAATAAATTAAATATTTAAAACACACATGATAACAGCGCGTCGGTCATTCATCCCTCTTATCGAACCGGCAATCGATCGCAAACTGTAACAGTGGTTAGTTATTGTTCGCGTACGTCGTCGTGTTTATTTATAATATTCTCGAATCAAAAGTTCGCCGACATGTTGTTAGTTTACGGTGAAGCTCGTCAGAATTCAAACCTTGCAGCTCAAATTTATCGCGACAGATTTCGCCAACGGGTACACCCAGACAGAAGGGCATTTGTGCAAGTGTACCAAAGACTTAGAGATACAGGAAGTGTTCAGCCCACTAATATTCGCTGTCGTGAAAGACAGGTTACTGTAGAGCAGGAGGAACAAATTTTAAATATCGTGGAAATCAATGCAGATATCAGCACTCGGGAATTAGGCCGCCGCGTAGGACTATCGCATACCATAGTCTATAGAATCTTACGGGAAAATTTGCTTTGCCATGTACAATGAGTGCAGGCCTTGTTACCAGAAGACTAACATTCTGTCAGTGGTTTTTGCACAAAAACATTTAAAATCCGGATTTTTTTTAAAACATTCAGCGACGGACCAATGTACTTTTACGCGAGACGAGATATTAAATTTCCATAATACTCACACGTGGGCCCAAAAAAATCCTCATACCATTCCTGAAGGTCATTTCCAACAACGTTTTAAAATAAATATATGGGCGGGTATTCTTGACGATCAGGTAATTGGCCCTTTCGAGTTACCCCCGAGTGTAGGCCTTGTTACCAGAAGACTATCCTCGCAGATTAACATTCTGTCAGTGGTTTTTGCACAAAAACATTGAAAATCCGGATTTTTTTTAAAAACATTCAGCGACGGATGAATGTACTTTTACGCGAGGGGATATTAAATTTCCATAAGACTCACACGTGGGCCTAAGAAAATCCTCTCATACCATTCGTGAAGGTTATTTCCAACAACGTTTTAAAAAATATTTGGGCGGGTATTCTTGACGATCAGGTAATTGGTCCTTTCGAGTTACCCCCAAAGTTGTCAGGAGAACCTTAGCTTTCTAGCCAATGACCTATCAGAACTTTTGGAACAGACCTTAGACAACATGCCAGTACAACGGAGACAGAATTTGTGGTTTCTTCATGACGGGGCACCACCACACATTTTTAGAGGCATTATTATTATAAAAAGTGTTTCTTTTAAGATGGTCATCCGCCTATAATAAACTATTTGCCACAGTCACGCCGAGTCCATTATAAGCGGGCTGCACTGTATATATATTTTCGGAGGAAAAACGCAGTAATGCAGAATTTTATTTTATTTCAAATTTATGTTGAAATTTATGTAAACAGCACAAAATTAAGTCACCAACATCTAGTAATTCAAGTTAAAAATTATATAATTACATTCAACAAAAATAATTATATAAAGAAGATCATGTTTTCTTATATATTAAACGAAAAATATTTTTCAAAATTATTCTTTCGGATCATAAGTAATTACTTATTACGATAAATACTTATTCACATAAAGAAACTAAACAAGTAAACATCAGAATAGGTTATAAGAGGCAGTATGTACTTGTATCACACAGAGAATAGAAGCAGTTTGAAAATAACTGCTTTTTTACTTTGAAAAATTTACTGCTTTTATGCTTAGGAAATGTTATTAATATGGAATATTTGACAAAGTAGAAAAATAACTATTTCTGCTAAATAATATGATCAAGGGTGTTTTCAAAGTTGAGTCATTTATTTTAACGGCTTGTAGGACTCGTCAAAATAAGTTGATATACCAAAACTCACGTATATAGAAGTTGCAGAATAAAAGAAATAGTAAAAGATTAAACATTTAAAAAAAATAAGAATATTATTGTGTAGATGAAAATCGGCCAAGTGGCGGCGAAACTAGGAGCAAGAAATCGAAAAAAAAAATAAAAAAGTGCTCAATTTTCGTTTTTTAACGTTTTAGAATTCCTAGATCATTTTCAGAAAATTTTTGTAGTTAAACATTGACGGTTGGGTATTGTAGGGGGGTGGGTGAGGATGTTAATTTATTGACGTTAGTAAATTCAAATCCTGTACATTCGCATTTAAAACTGATCAATAGTGAAATACTTTCAACTCACGCGTCTCTGCATACACCTGCATCGCGGTCTGACCGATGGGTGGCTGTCGTGGCTGGCGAATGGCGAGGTTACCCAAAGCGACGTTGCCATACAGTCGATATTGTCGGTAGACACCTCTAGATCGTACAGTTGTCAAATAAGTGGGGACTTTATACTAATTGTATGAGCCTGTTTGAAGGACTTTATCCATTTAATAATTTGGTTATACATGTTCGTAGCTATTTTTAACTCGTGCAGAACATAATCTTTTATGAAATTATGATAGCACTGCATGAGAAATGCAGACTCAAGCTACTTGACGCCATTCTTCTATCCATGAAGGAGGCACCATTTCATTTTCCATCAATATTACAATCATTCAATTTCTTTTACATTTTTTGGCAGCTATCGGGCCTATAACGTGCGTTTCCACGTTACAAGAGGGGGGCGATAGCAGTTGGCTCTTTAGATTTCACACACCTGATTGGCGGAAAAAATTGCGAACCAGCTCGCTGGAGAAGGTCTTTCGAAATTACAAATAATGCGATACGATCGAATTTCATGGCTAGTAAAGGTCTGTTGGTCAGTGGTGTGTTGTTCTACTTTATCGTTCATGGACTTTTTTTTTGTTGTTGCATACGTTCTTACGTAGGTCCATGCTACTTTGCTATTTTTTAGAAGCTCGTGTCTTGTAGTGTCCCTGTTAACACCTTTAAGTGTCGTGTAGGAATTTTTGACCGTGTCGAACATAATACATCCAGAACTGGCAGGTATGACCGCTCCTTTGTCCCTAGGGTGTCGAGGTTGTGTAACAATCTGCCTGAGGAGGCTTTTCCCAGTATTAGACAGTCGGATTTACAAAGTATCTTATAGCAGCCGCGGTGCCCCGGTATTTAGGCTTCTGCATATGCGTCTATATTTATGTCATTCATGTAAGAAAAGTTTCGAGTCGATGTACTTGACGACACCTATCCAACACGCCCTTATCAAGAATCCTCGCGTGCAAGTGTAGTAATGATAAGCTTCGTCGATATGAAAAAACAATTACAACCGTCAACAAACAGTTAATAAAGTTAAGTTATATACGAACAACGATACTTTAGATAAAGATAATAAATTGTTTGAGCATCTTACCAATAAACAAAAAATATTTGCTTTGATTAAGAATGTGGATGAAAACATCTCGAAAAAGATTGTGTTTCTGGCAGACTGCAAAATTTTACGAATGAATCGATTAAATCTCGATTTATAGATATGGTTTTCTGATCAGTCTAATATAATCAATCTGTAATTAATTACACATGTTTAGTTGTAGTATCAATCTGCCGCGTCCCTAAAACTGGCGTCAAGTAGGTTGACTTTGCACTCGGTACAAGTTCAAATAAGACAGCGCAAAGTGCCATCTATCATACCAGAATCGAGCACTGCGGAAGCGCATAGCATGTTTGGTTTGACAAGTTGGTCCCTTTTAGAAAAAGCTGGCTACGAACATGTATAACAAAGAAATTAAATGGATCATGTCAGTCAAACAGGCCAATACAATTAGTTCATAGTCCTCACAGACTTGACAACAATGCGATCTAGCCGGCGTTGCATACACGGACCATCATTCAGTGATTCATTCAGGAGGGTGCGAGAAGTGTGCCTCTATAGCCCATTCGTAGTCCATTTGCGCCCAGACAAAACACAACATGCTCAAAGGCGAGATTATACAGGTCCGTATTTTCCTCAATGGTCTTGGAATAATCTAACAAAATAAGGCCCGTATCGTCAGTCGTCCCTACAATTGTAGGGCGCCTTTAAGGCCTCCTTGATTGTAATAGTTTTCTACTTCTCCGTGTCAGAACTCTATTTTGAGGTTATGTCACAAACATCTATTTGCATCAAATTTTGCTTGCTTTTGAGTTATATCATGTTTTATCAGCCTGAAATTTCCTACAATTTAAAAAGAAAACATATCTTCAAAATAGGAGAGCGCTGACGCTGACACGGGACAAGTGTAATCTAGAAATTTTTGAAAGAGAGAAAGGAGTATGACAATCAAGGAGGCCATAAACGCGCCCTACAATTGTAGGGACGACTGACGATACGTCCCTAAATTATTATTTTTATAGAAAGATATGCACATACTTTTCACAACTCTTGAATCATCGTCCGAATGGTTAATATTAATTATTACAGGTTCAATTTGAATATCAATCTTATTGTCCAAATCCCAAATCTTTGTTTTGATTGACTCTTGGACGTGACGGATGCAATATTTCCAATGGTTTGACGGCAAACCATTCTCTATTGAAAGCTTTATAAAACAAATTTTTCACGTCAGAAAATTTGACTGTTCTATTGTTTGAAGACACAAAGTTTTTTATATTTGCCAAATCATTTCAATGGGATTTAATTCGCAGTGATAAGAGTTAAAGCCCTTAAAACAGTCTTATGGTTTTTTGCCATTTCGTCAACAGCATTAAGATTATATTTATATTTGTGCTGTCTGACTAGAAGGATAAGTTCTGCTTTGAGCATATTTTCATTGAAACTAATGTCTTTTGATAGGAGCCATTGCTGAATTTCTGCCTTTCTTGTGGACATTGTGGGTTTTTTCTAGTTTTATAGTGTGGTATCATCGAGATATAATAAAAGAGGAGACGAAATCACATGATTTTGAGCGACACCTGGTACGTCATATTGATGACTGACTTCTGACAAAGTTATGTCAAAGTGCGTTATGCGAGTTGTTTTGGATTTCGTTGCAGTTAATTGTACTTATTTTTGAAATTCAGAGGCTTTTGTGATACTGTTTGCACAAATTGAAGAATATTATTATGGTGTCTTGTGCTCTACAGAGTTGTGCAAATCGGACTGAAGTGGATAAAAAGAATACAACAGGAAAAACATTCCATAGGTTAGTATAAACATATTACAGAGACGTACCTAGGTATATATATTTCATTTCGGCTTGATTGTTTATTATAGAAAATCGTGTTTGCCAAAATTATTAGGCTTATTATTAATACCTCTCTTTGAAGCTGACCTAACTAACCAAACTACCCGTAATATATCTACGAGTAATTTATCGAAAAAATATAAATACTAATTTATCAATTAAATTTTGAATTGCAGGTCATGAGATTGTATTATTTTCATAAAATGCGTGTCAAGGTGCTTGATTTTCTTAAAGAAAACTTATCTTCATGAGTTGAGCCATCCAATATTTTTATTTTGAATATATTTATTAATTGTAGATTCCCTAGAAACGCTGACCGTTGCCAACTTTGGGTGAAATTTGTTAATAGGGGTGAATGGACACCTACAAGATCTAGTGTTATTTGCTCGAAACATTTTTCTGAGGAGTCATTCGATAGAACAACAAAATTTTATGTTAATCTCAAACCAAATGCAGTTCCGACAATACATCCAAACCAGGTAGGTATGTTAATAAAATCATGTTTGTTTCCTAAAATGTTCTGTATACTTAATTCAAAACAGTCGTTATGTTTTTTGTCCTTTTTGTAGTTTTCCTTCATATAATGTCATCTTAAATGCATGTTTTAATGTAAATTCTAGGTTTCATAAATGTCTAGAAGTAATGAGCGTTAATGTTTTATTTTAGGAAGAATCACCACCTGCCAAGATACTAGTACTATCAAATACAGTATTAAGACCTAATTTCGACTCATCCCTTCTACAGAAACAAGCAGTTAGTATAAAACATCATAGCAATAAGCTTGTATTATTTAGAGGGCAGTAATAAATTAATCTGTACCTAATCTATGTATTTATGTAATAAAGATTATTTCCAAACCTGATTTTTATTTATGTAGGAACGCAAAAAATTAATTACTTAAAAATATTTGTATAATAAACATGTATCTAATAGATTTTATTAGGCCTAATATTTTCAATAACAAAAAATTTCGTCCCGGGCTACTGTATTCAATTTTCACGTGCCAAAAGTCGAGAAGTACGATTAGTGATATTTGAAAAAAATGACAACGGATTATTGTTCAGTACCACTTAAAACATAGGTTTACCAAGTTTGGTTTTCAAAAGATGCGATGTATGAATCTTGAGAAAGAAATGCCGTAAGAAAAAATATTTAAAGTTAATCCGGAAATCTATTGCACCTCTAAAAATTTGACTCCAACTGACAGTATACTATCACAACCAAATTTGGTGAACATATGTTTTAGGTGGTCCTGAATAATAAACCGGTGTAATTTTTTTCAAATATCGCTTATAGTAATTCTCGATTCTTCGCTTTTAATACTTGAATACAGTATTGGGCCGTGTCTTACATTTTCTGAATATCCGCAAACTGACATTTTTGACCATCAAAAAAAAAGTTTATGAAAATCGGTCAAAAAACACAAATGTTGAAGTAAGTGGACACACTGTATATTAAATAGATTTTTTCTAAATACATAAGTGTAGCAAGCTCCACCCCCCGGTCCCTTTATCGATAGCATGATTTATATGACAATAGCGTCTCCTTTTGTATTATATCTCGATGTGTGGTATACAGCATTATCAAGTACAATGACGGCATTGTCGTCAAGCATTGGGAGCATTTCTTCAAACCATCGTTCAAATAACTCCCGCCCATTTTTTCATGGTAGTAGGCCGTTTTCTTTGACTCAAATGCCCATAGGGCAGTGTGCACAAAGCCATCTTCACTGCCAATGTGACAGATAACAAATCGTTTCCCTTTTCCTGGAAATAATTATTGCATATACTATTCAACTAATATACTAATATATATACAGGGTGACTTCGAAGTTGAGTCATTTATTTTAACAGTGAGTAGATCTGATCAAAAGAAATGTTTTTTTCCTTTACCATTTTTCTGGTAAAATTAAAGTAACAAAGTTATAGCCCTTTGGAAGTTTGAGTACTGCCCTGTCTCAATAATAATATGTTCGTGTTTGGCGACAACGGATATAATCCGCCTGACCGGTTCATCGCATCGGAAACAAAAAAGCGAAAGAATTTGAAACGTTTATCACGATGTTTTTCGTCAGTCGATAACGCGTTAGTGAATAAATAGTAAGTGTTTGTTGCGTGGCTCAAACGAAATCAAAAATGGCACATGTTTACGAAAATGCTGAACTTGTGGACATGATTCTTATTTACGGGGGGGCAGTCTTTACAAAATGCTCCCGGATGCATCACGGATTTATGCGAATCGGTTTCCCAATCGAGTGCAACCAACCCCTCGTGCCTTTGTTAATGTAGTACAAAGTGCTCGTGAATCAGGTGACTTAAGACCTCACAGGTCAGGGCATGCTGCTCCAATACCGCACGATCAAATACAGGTCCGCACTGAAATACTTGTCGGGACGATACTTTATTAAACAAGGTAACATTTTTTTTTATTTATTTTTTTATTTTTACACACATATTTTGGTTTATCTTCCTTCTACAATCATTATCTGAAAATTAATGACTCAACTTCAAAGTATATATAAAAGTGACATATAAATCCGAACACCTAGTTTAAATGGTTTTATTTTAATAAAATTTTGTATAAGCACTTAATGAAGCATAATAAGTAAATGATAAAAATTTCAAAATGATTGCACTGCTTTAAAGCCCTTTGACCTTTAATAATGTGTGGATGCACCCTGATGTGCTACGCATTCCTCCTGTGATATCTCATTCCAGGCAACCACCAACTCCTCTCGAAGTGCTTCTAGAGTCTGAGGAGGACGTTGCAAATTGAGCAATCTCCTACCCATCATATCCCACACGTGCTCAATTGGGGATAAGTCGGGAGATCTTGGTGGCCATGGTAACAATGTGACATCATTATGTTGAAAGAAGTCTATTGTGACTCTTGCAACATGTGGTCGGGCATTATCTTGTTGGAAAGTTGGATCTGCCAGGGTGTCAAGATGGGGTAAAAGATGGGGTTCTAGAACTTCGTGGATATAACGCTGCGCGTTCATGTTACCTCTGATGAAGATTAAAGGTGACCTGGAACCATAAGCTATAGCGCCCCAAACCATAACTGCAACAGTGTGATGAACATGTCTTTCAACAAAAAACTGTGGATTCCTCCTTTCACCACGTCGCCTTCTAACGCTGGCACAACCATCGTGCATGCCTAAACAAAATCGAGACTCGTTACTAAAGACAATACTGTTCCATTCCTGATCCCAGAGTGACCGTTGTCTGCACCACTCAAGGCGATTACGTCGGTGTTCTCGAGTTAAAGGGAGGACCCAGTGTGGCCGGTATGAAAACAAGCCAAAACTTCTCATTCGTCGGTAAACACTTCGCATGCCAATAGGTCTTCCGTGTTCTGCAAACCATTCATTTGCAATGGACCTGGTAGTGGAGAAACGGTCCCTTAAGGCCAATAATCTTAGGCGGCGATCTTCACGGTCTGTTGTTCTACGGCGGCGTCCAGTGCCCCTTGCTCTTTGCGTACGGCCTTCTCGAAGCCATGCGTGACAACACCTAACCACAGTGTCTACACTTCTTTGCATTCTAACTGCATTTGCCCGAAAAGAAAATCCAGCTTCCCGAAGTCCCACTATACGGCCCCTATCAAACTCACTAAGTTGACGAAATCGTACAGGTCTCCGTACTCTAGGCATCGTAACCGATCGTAAAGGATGTCAAGAACCAAAATCCGCCAACGTTGATTCTTTACTACGGCTCAAATATTCATTTTTAGAGCGTTAGTGAATTAAAAAAAAGCAGTATAAAAACCGGAATGTCCAACTGATAAGGCTGTACATTTTTTAACTTGTTATTTACAGTAAGATAAATACATTCACCAACTTTTATTAAAATAAAACCATTTAAGCTGGGTGTTCGGATTTATATGTCACTTAGTATAATAATACAATCAGAGTATCTAACAGCTGTTGCTTTCAAATGTACCACATCTAGCTAAGCTTAGTGTAGCTAAGTTTTCATCGTGGGCTCATAGATTCAGTCTACTTGACACCAGTTTTCCAACATAAATGAGGAATTGTTAGATACACGTACCTGACGGATTCTTTAGCTGCCAGACAGACGTCTTGAGCTTCGTAAATCCCGAACTGGCCAATACGACCGCTTCTTTGTCCCTAGTGTGTCTAGATTGTGGACGATGAGGATGCTTTTCCCAGTTCTACTATCCTTAGATAGTTTAAAATCGGATTGACAAGGTGTCTTGATGCTCGTTTAGACTTCTGTCTACGCGGCTTCGGTATATAAAAAGCATAAAACTCATTTTAGGCAAAACTGGACTAGCCTACCTCTGAGGTACAAATATAATGTAGGAGTGTTGCTCCATCGCATCTCTCACATTAAAAACAAAAGTCTGTATTATAATTGTGTATAAATCTGTTTCAACTGGGGTTCTAATGAATACGTTCAAAAATATTCATTTATATATTTTTGTTGTTTTGCTATTTCTAAGTGTTTATTAGATCCATAGATGCAGCATGACTATTCAACCGGTTCTGATTTGTCCTTCCTGACAGTGTGACTCAGTAAATCCATTCCACCTAACAACGTCGGTGTTCCAAAGACGTAAACACATTCACGACATCCGGAAAATTCTTTTTACCACGTTTCTTGTCATGGCCGGAGTCATGGTCTTTCTGTGGGAGGGGCTACGTGTTGCCTTTAGTAAAATTCTGTAAGGTAACCCTGAGCGTAACTAAAAAGGACATGCAGGCGGCCGCCCTGTAGATGTGACAGGGATGATGAGGATAACATAAGTAAATATCAAACAGCTATTACATACAAGGGCGTATTCAGGGGGAACTTTGGGGGCCACAGTTTAAAAATCCAGGGCTTCCAGACATGACTTATTTTCTCAAAGACATAACATGGGGCATTCAGTACCGTTTATATATACTACCAGCGTTTACAAAGGTAAGTAAAAATAAGACTTTTATATATTTATGTATACTTTATAAACATTTTTATAAATATTCAGCTTGGCCGGACACCCCCACCTCCCGTGGTCCATAACTTCAGCCAGATGCTTTCACGCACGGAAAAAAATGATTGCTATTTGCTTACATTCTCGCGCTTGATGTCGTCAAGTAGGTCGACTCTGCACTTCCTACGCAACGTGGTCATCAATTCAAAGGGATTATATTCGGCCCAAGTTAGTATTTCTTAGAAGAAAGTTGGCTACGAACATGTATAAGAACGGAATTAAATGGGTCATTGCCGGTATGCTCGTTCTTCAAACCGCAAAGCCGCTCAGCGAATATGACGTCATTTTCACTTGGTTTCGATGTACGAATTTGTAAAAATAGGGTATTCCCGTTTGTCTCACGCTTAGCGTTTTTGAAAATCGGAAAAAGTGGTTGGTGTTTTGCTGATCGCTGTCCGAGTGTATATTGATATCTATGGTAAACTAAATTAGCTAATTAAACAGTTTAATTAATCCGAATAATTTAGTTACTTAGAACAATTAAAAAATTTAGGTTCGGGTAATGAAAATTGTCCGAAAAACAACACCAAATGCCTTTATCATAAATGGACTGCTCAACTTGAAGGCCCACTTTTAGAAAAACTTTTTGTTTTGAGATCTATACCATACGATTTTTTTTAAATCAGCGGAAAGAGATTTCCTCTAAGGTTTCCGTTTCTTTTGCACCAGGTTACCGCCTGACAGTTTCTTGATTCATATTAAGGGACATCTAACAAACCTGATTATAAAAAAATCGAGTTGTAAAATTTTTCCCGAATACGAGGATTGCGCCTACTCGCCTAGTCTAAAATGATTAAGCGCTAGGTTAATGTCTCAATGAAGGGTTGATTAGCCTGCAAACCATCGGCCCAAAACAAACACACTTCGACATCTCGTCGGGATCTACCTAATGCATAATTAAAGAGGCAAGTCGAGTGTTAAATTGGCAAATATAAGGTTATCGGTATTTTATCACCGCACCAGATCCGTATCAGCTAATTATAAATGCCCTGTCACGCACACGAAATCGTGGGTGGTGATTCTCGGTTCAGTTATAAAGTTAACATCGCAGCCAGCCGGTAAACAAAAACAAACTTCGACCAACTGCCGATCGATGCTTTCTATACAGCCTACAGGGTGTCTTAAAATTTCAACTTGATAATTCCTGAAACACAAAATAAATCGAAACATAACAGACCACCATACGGAGCATCTTGATGTCCGTAGATGAACTGGAAAAAATGCTGCCAATAACTGTCTCTCTGATATTTTTAAGAGCCATCTTTGCTATAGGACATAAATTATGGTGTAGTCTGACGTTTCTAAAGCAAGACTGCAACTGTACTCTGCCAAATAAAAAAATCTGGCATTTCGTTGGATGGTCAAATCGTGGTTCATATACATTCAAGCTTGAAGGTGTCAATATTGGCTTCATCTACAGGATGCATAACAATGTCAAAAAAATTCGAGTGATTTCTTAAATAGCCTCTAAACAAGAAATTTTTTTTTGTAATAATTGGCTATCACTATAGCCCAGCCATTATGAACATATTGCAGTATATGGTTAGGCTATGTATCTCGGCTATATCTTGTCTGCAGTGTAGACGCATACCCTTGTCAGAATTTATCAGCAGGCGGACTACAAAATCAGACACGAACGGCTATATACAGGGACTTTGAAGTTGAGTCATTAATTTTCAGATAATGATTGTAGAAGGAAGATAAACCAAAATATGTGTGTAAAAATAAAAAAAAAATAAAAAAAAAATGTTTACCTTGTTTTATAAAGTATCCTCCCGACAAGTATTTCAGTGCGGACCTGTATTTGATCGTGAGGTCAGCTGTGAGGTCTTAAGTCACCTGATTCACGAGCCCGTTGTACTACATTAACAAAGGCACGAGGGGTTGGTTGCACTCGATTGGGAAACCGATCCGCATAAACATGTGCCATTTTTTATTTCGTTTGAGCCACGCAACAGATACCACTATTCACTGACACTGACTGTATACAAATGAATGAAATAATTGTAAAAACATCGTTCCAAATTCTTTCGCTTTTTTGTTTCCGATGCGATGAACCGATACTGCGGATTATATCCGTTGTCGCCAAACACGAGCACATATATTATTATTGAGACAGGGCGGTACTCAAACTTCCAAAGGGCTATAACTTTGTTACTTTAATTTTACCAGAAAAATGGTAAAGGAAAAAACATTTCTTTTGATCAGATCTACTCACTGTTAAAATAAATGACTCAACTTCGAAGTCACCTGTATACTGTATACCGATGGTTAATACTGCACCCGCGTGCGTAATATAGACAACACATGACACAAGATCCGTGGCTGGGAATTAAACATATCTTCAATCACAGAGCTCCCAAGGCTCCCGTCCCTATGGCCAACTGAGGTTATCTCATGGCAAAAGCCTCATGGAGCATTAAGCAATAGAAAAAAACAATATTTATTTTGATATTTCCCGAAAACTATCAATTTGCCACGTAGACAATATTGTACAAAATTAACCTCATTTTCAATGCATAATACGATAAAATTATGTAAAAAGGGTAGTTTCCATTTTTCAAAATCAACATCTTGGGTTGTCTAAAATCTGATTTTAATTCTTCTTTTGAACGCCCTGGTACTATTTTTTATCCAAATCAAGAAAAAATCTACTAAATACTATAAGAAAGCCGTTACAAATCATATGGCAAAGACGAAATACTAGAAAAATTGTTATATAATTCATTGGACTGCATTTGTTATTTTTTACGCAAAATTTATATGTCAAAGACTTACGTATAGAATGATATACATAAAATATATTTAGAATCAGTTATAATATAAAGCAAAATTTTCATAGCTGTCTTACGTCAACTTTTTGTTAAGTTCTACGTGGGACACCCTGTATGAAGGAGTATGTCTCATTTGGGTTCCTATATAATAAATACCACATTTCCTTGCTCATTTGTGTGGGCAGCAACATCGATTAGTCTTCTTACTAGAACACAGTATCTTCCATGAATCACCCACCCGCAAACGTCGAGTCCTTATTAGATCCTTCCAGGGATTTCTGCTGGTGGTCACTAGCCCCCGGTTTAACAGCTTCTGGGAAGGCCCATTACAGGGCACATAAAACGCCGATAATGTCTTTGTAGTCACACGATGAGGTTTCTGTTATTTCAGAAGCAAAGGAATTCCTAAAATTGCCGCTGCATTGTTTATATAGGGTGATCCTTAATGATAGGCGAATATTTAAGGGTGTGAATCTACGAGTACGTGAAAAATTAATGTTAGTTTGCTTTATAAACTATGGTCCAAAAATGTTTTCTTACAAAAACTTGGGGTGTTGAAGTTTTGGGAAAACAAAGGATATTAATTAATATTTCCAGAACCGCTTCAGATATTTCACTGATATTTAGTGAAAGTTAATAAAGTTGAATATTTTTCAATGCAAAAATGTTTAGCTTTAACAGTGGCGTGCGTACGGGTATAGACTTCGATATTTTTTAAGAAAAAAATGGTACGTCAAAGGTTTTTTGCCAAATAAAAATTATTTTTGAATTCCCCGTTCAATTTAAAACAAATGATCTCTCTTCCCTTTCCATTTAAGATTTTGGGGGTGGTGTCACCCCCGCTTAGGGGGCTGCACGTGCTAATGTGATTTTTTGCCAAACTTGTGTCCCCCTCGAAAACAAAATCGACGGGTCTAAGCGTTTTTCAAAAAAAAACTGAGCTGCCAGTAAATGCTTGTTTCGTTTTCGATGCGCCACCCTGTATATCTTATAAATGTTGTCTCGTTAAAACATTATAGATGTCAATGTAAGAAATTACTAACTTTTTGGACAACTCAGTGGTTTTATCAAAGAACAAATGATCAACAAAAAGTGAAATTTCTCCAGTTCTTAGGATTGATAAACCTAACCACCAATCTAGTAATTCTATTATTCAAATATAACCTTACTGTGAATCACCATCGTTTAATACTCCCGAGAAAGCTCATTTTGTGGTCAGTAATCTCGGTTTTAAACCAAAGTTTAAGCGATTCTGTGAAGTCCCATAATTATTTTACGTTCATTTCACTCTATGTACATACACTAAAGTAGGTTTGTGTCATCCCAGGATGAGTTTTATGTTATTTTAGAGCTGATAGAATTCCAAAAACTGTCTGTTTATTGCATATCACGATGCATTCAACTGTGAATACATTTCCGGAAAATGTTTACATTGCCTAATAGACGTGTTTACATATCCGATCGACGCTTACCATACAAATACGGGGTTTCGTAAAAATGTAGCAAATATTCAGATGGTATGATGATGATATGTTCCGAGCATATCAACGACATCCATATCTCATACTTAGATTTTTGACAGTGTTGATAGACGTGCGATTATTGCCGTTTCGTTTTTCTACGGTGATTTCATGTTCTGGACGATGAGCTTTTAGCTGTTGAAATGTTTGCAATTGTCTATTCTTCCACTCCCACTCTTCAATTGAAGTCAACAGGCTTATACCAGTGACCATCCCGTAACAAAACATTTTAAGGACAGACTCGTAAATGTTCACTTTTAAAGGTTGGCAATTTATGGCGATTTTCGCATCAAAACTTGGTGACCAACGTGGCTGAAAACCTGACAACCCTGTGTCAAACACACGTTTGATTTTCAGGCGGGGACACGCACGGCAGATCGTAATCTGCATTTGAAATGTGTGGTAAAATGCGATCCAGGAGGAAATCAAATTGAACTGCAGACATTTGCAACATTTTTTTTATAATTTCCAGGGTGTTCATTTCAAAGTTCAGCGCCTGCTTAGTTGTGTTCCCCCAAACTTCTCCATGCGAGTATCTACTTCCTGGCTCAGCGAAGCTTTCTCTAATGTAACATGTAACAGAAACTCGTTCATAATCCGCTTCATGAAATAAACTTCACTTAAAACATGAAACAATCGCATAACTATTGTAATAAAAATATTTAACAGCGATATAAATTTTCATTCAGCACCTGGCACTAACAAACTGAGCTGTCTACGTCACAACGATATCGTCATAACGTGATTTATCGCAGAAAATAAATCATAGTTAACGTTTTTATTTATCGTTTAGTTCATTCACTGAATAGTGCAGTTAAATTAGTGGCATCGAAATAATTGTTCAACATTAACTTTTTCTTTTTTATGGACCGCCTTTTTCCATGCACAGTATTAGGTAAAAAACCAATAAAGTGTCAAAAAATACAATAAAATGTCATCTTGCAGACTAGGTAGTGGGTAGGGTAGGGTGCAAATAGTCCATTCCACATTTCCTCGCTATCATCGCTGTGAGCGTTCATCTATGAAGGACTGACGCAACACGCATTGTTGGTTGCATATGTGAAAGTTGGTTAAGTAGCAAGATCGTATCTGGATGTTTATGTGTATTGTTCTGCATGTGTATAAAATCAGTGATATTTGCTGTGTAAGAAAATGATTACTGAATATGCTGCCAATGAAGTATATCTATTAGCTGTGCCCAACGGGTTATTTATATGCTGTCGTTTCTGAAGACAGGTTATAAAAGTTACAAATAAGGACTTTTCCCGTTATTGGTGTTTTCAAAACTATGAAGAGCACTAAGAGAAATCGTCACTGTGTACGCGTTGTGTGCAATTAAGCCACACCGCAGAAAAAGACACATCACAGATCAAACATTTTCGCAATGCCTCTCGTCTAGGCGCTGATTTATATTTTCTATTGACATCGCAAAATAAATTTGTATAAAATTTAAATGACTGGAAATAAAAAATTATGTAATGACCCTTTTGACTTTCATAAATATCGCTGTAAATATCCCTGTCTATAGCACATTTTCTCACATGTTCCTTCACCAACCAGGGATTTTCTTATCTCTCTCATTTTTAAAATTCAGCAAATTTGCACTTTCCAGAATGAATAAGAAGTGAATGTGCAACACATATTATTAGCACACAAATCCTCACTATGTACCTATGCTTTGCCGTTTCCTTCTAGCTATAGTATACAACTTACAGCTTACACCTTCAGTAATGCCATCTCTAAAGCACATTTTACATCACATCAAAGCCTAACATTGATAACTAAAGCATCATGACGTTGAGGCAACACGTACAACAAAACGAGTTCATAACAAGTGTCGATCAGCTGTGCTAAGTTAACATCTTGCAGAAAAACATACATAATGTCATAAAAAACCAATACAATGTCAAAAAAATCGACATAATGTCACTTTTCAAGGTACGTAATACCCGTGCCGTCCCTCTAGCTTTACAAGAGTGTCAGCACAGTGACAAACGATACTCGTAACAAGAAGCACAAAAATAATTTCGGATCTCGAAACGAAAACAATTGAAGTGAAATGAAAGTGTTCGACAAATTTCGCTTGCGAGACCCTCTGCACACCCCTGGAGCACGACGTCTTCTGCAAAAAAACGAGAACCGGCAACTCCGCACCAAGGGCCAGGCTCTCCGGTCCGCCTTTGGATTAAGTCTCGCCATGAAAACGAGACGCGAGATCGGGCAACACCGCTCCAAGGGCCGATGGTGTGCCCTCTCGCTCTCTTCCGCGTACCAGCCCTTCGTCTCTCACCCTGCCCTCCCCACTCCCGCTACTCTATGGCGTCCGTCGCGTCTAGGGCTGCCTGCGATGCAACGTGCACATCGGCAGGTACATACAAGGACACGTGCAAGCGTAGAAAAGGACGCTTGGCTTAACGCCGACAAATACCGACGCTAGGCTAACAGCGCTACTGCAGCTTGCGGCAGTCAGAATGGTGATGGGCTGATTAATTTGCAGTTTTTTGATTTTGTATCTTTGGAAAATGCGGGGGGAGTTGTTCATGATGATATACAGTGCTTAACTCACAGCATGGTATGGTACGGAAGTGCGTTGTCTGCCCGAATCACTACGTAAAGTGGTTCTTCAACACCTCGGGATAGTTAATGACGATAACCAACTAGAGAGGGATTGCAGCGGGTATCATCTTCAAGATTTTTTGATTTTGACAAAACGGCAATAAAGTTCGAGGTACATACCTTATGGTGCCGTTTATTGGTTACAGGTTTGTTAGCGGGTTCCAGAGTCCCATTGTCTACCAGGTGATTCTCCAAAGTGGCTCACCCCTATAACTTTTTTGTTATTCAAGTTAGAAAGACGAAATATGGGGATTGCGTATTATAGATGCATTCACATTTTTGACATATTCACTTGCTTTGACGCACTTCCGGTTTGACCGGAAACGACTCCAGCTTTCGATTTTTAAGTGGGACACCCTATATATTTACACTTGATTTTTAATTGTCTTCCAAATAAAAATATCTAGCGGAGTGAGATCTGGTGATTTAAAATATGAAAAATAAATTAGACCTTCTAGGAAAATACGACAACTCAAGGATGTACCTCCGAGGCCATTAGTGCCAATCCACTTTTCTGGGAAGATGTCATTCACATGTTCTCTTAACTCATGAGAATTGTGAGGTGGATCCCCATCTTGTTGAAAATAGATATCAACTTGGTTAGCCAGTGGCAAACCTTCAATGAAACCATTTATTTCATTATCTAGGAACTATAAATATAAAATTATTGGCCCTAACAGTTTTTCTCCAATAATACCCAACTAGCAAATGAAACCTAATCGCTCTTGGAAATGTCCTTCATATGCCCCCCCCCTGGATTCTGCTTCAAAGTAAAATATTATTAAATTCTTAATAAGATACTCAGTCCTTGGGTAAGAAGTGGAACATCCCAAGATAGAAGATATTATAAGAGATTTACTGGATCTATGGTATTCTAGCTCGAAAAGTAAAAATTGAAGAAAAATAACTTTAATGTCAAATATTGACAAGTGAGCCGTTGTTGAGTTCAGAATTTCATCATCGATCAACATAAGTAAAAATATGTTATATAGGGTATCCCATTTAAAAATTGAAAGTTGGAGTACGTCAAAAGCAAGTGAATATATCAAAAAATGAAAATTCATCTATAATACGCTTCCCCCAAATTTCGTTTTTCTACCTTCAATAATAAAAAAGTTATAGGGGTGAGCCATTTTGGAGAATCATCCGGTATAGATAAAGGATTTTGAATATTTTCAGTAAAAATGCGTCAAGTAGGTTGACTTTGTACCTCCCACGCAACGCTATCATCAGTTCAGAAAGTTAGCTCCTCAGATGAAAGTTAGCTATGAACATATTAACTAAAAGACTGAATGGACCAAGTCAGTTAAACAGGCCTATATAATTAGTACCTAGCTCTCGCCCTACTAGCAACTTTATTCAAGCTAAACATCGCACGCTATCGGTCAGCCCCTGACACAGGTATATGCCCCTACGTTCGTTGTATTCGACGTGTGTGTTGAAGTTTTAGAGGCAAATGTACGGAGGATTTTATGCGTGAAATATGTCTAATAGGTGCGTAGAATTGCCGGGGTTGGAGGCAAATTTTTTAACGAAGATTGATTCCATGTCGATTTCATAATTTTTGGCGGTAACGTCACCATACGAAATAAGTAAGCACCGTAGCTCAACCATCCTAAACGATTTTCATAAGCCAGAAAGCTCTTTCGTCCTTAGCATCCTCCTCCTTAATTCAAGATAACTATGTTTTTTTTATAGTTTTTGGCGGTTAAAGTCTTGTTCGTACAGGAGTCGCCAACCTGTGAGTGACCGTGTCCAAGACCCCGAATTCCGTTCGCTCTGCTACGCTATACAATGTGTTTGATCACGACATACCGATATTTAAGAGAGGTATTTTTCAGCAATTTTTATCGACAAATCCACCCCCCTACACTGTCCTACCTCATCCCCCTTGAAATGGCAGCCATTTCTATTTTTACGTTACGATTACGGTAGTGCATGTATGAAAATTGTAATAACTGAGTACGTGAGTGTCACAGAATGATAAATTTGATGTCATTTGAACGATGACATGTTGTACTAGCGATTATTGAAAAACTTGTTTAGATACTAACCGTCAAACATACTTAAAAACAGACAATAACAAAAAATATGGAAGAAAATTGATTATTTTCTGCATTTCCGCACACCATTCAAAAACTAGCCTGTGAAATTGTACTTTTTTGTGCTAATTCTACAGCTTTTTGTTATTCTAAGTATTCTACGTTAAGCAATAAATGCTATCGAACATGGGTCAAAATTGGTGTAATAAAATGAAAATTGTTTTCAAACTTCTTATTTATAAAAATGACAAATCAATGTCTCTTATAGAGAGTTTGGACATGTTTAATGTTACAGAAGCTGTTCAAAATGTCCTCCATTATTGGTTATGCACATTGTTGTTCTTAAAACAATGTGTCGTGTTGAGCAGCAGACCATATCCGTGTGTGCCCTAATTTCGTTCGCAGCGGTATGGATCCATTTTTAGAGGGGTGAGGTAGAACATTATAGGGGGTGGATTTGTCGATAAAAATAGCTGAAAAATATCCACTTCAAATATCGGCAAGTCGTGATCAAACACATTGTACAGGCCGAATTCAGACGGTCGGATTCCAGGCACAGTCACCGACCACTGTACGAACAAACCTTACGTCACAAAGCCACATGAAGTAAGTAAGCATATTGACTAATGGAGCGTAGCTTAACTTTCCTAAGCGAAATTCTACACTGCCCAAGACGATCCGTAATGTGCTGTAGTATGATAGTGTTATTTTCATTCGCTTTCTGAAAATATGTATTTCTAATACAGACTGTCGACAATTCTAATTGAATCCTTACGCACTACTATTAGAAGATACACACAGGTATACTTGAATCACACGCCGATGGCGATCAAATTGTCATAGTAAGAGTGACAAGCACAAATGTGGGAGTCTCATATGTTGGCCAGAATTTCATTGGATTGAGACAAAACTAAAAAAAAAAAACGTTTGTCTTTGAGTATTATAAACAAACATACGGGCATAGAGGCCGATTGCATATTTATGTGTAAGAGTGACTGATACATGAAAGAAATTCCTGTGACTCACCAAAAACCATATAAAGACATACAGTTACTGTTGCTTCAGTAGCACTATATTTCGTGTGACTGACAGCAAATTACGAGTATTTGACAGTATTTCAGAGTTCCTGCCTTTTAGCCAGTCTGGATTTAGGAAATACCATAGCACAACCTCTACTAAATCTGTGTGACACATCATACACAAAAAATAGCAGTCTCACTTATATCAATTGACTACTACACAGCTTCTGATGAAATTAATCACAAGCTTTTACTTTCCAAGCTACGTTACATTCGGTTTGATGATATTGCTAATCAGTTCTTTAAAAACTACCTCTCACAACGTATGCAACGTCTTCCTGTGGACAACAGGCTGTCAGAAGTTAGCAGTATACCATCACGAGACCCTCAGGGCTCCATACTAGGCCCTTTGTTATTTCTTGACTTGCAAACTTTTGTTGATGACACACAGCTCATTCCTTATTTTGACACCTCTTGCTCGCAGGATGCTGCTGTCTTATTAGAGCAGGATTTGAGTAAAGTGCAAAAATATTCGAGTGACCATAATTTATATATCAATCCGGATAAGACGCAAATATGGCCATTTTGCTCTTACACTAGGAGAGTGATGTGGAGAACATTTAAAGTGCATCTTGATGGCTTGCTGCTGCAGCTTAGAAATTCAGCTAAGATTCAAGGTGTTGAAATGAATAGTAAATTGAGGTTCAAAGAACATGTTATATGCCAATCGCTGCCTACTAAACTATAAACTAAGGAAAAAAATGCGCGAGTCCCTTGTTTTGTCAATTCTGACCTATTGTGATATTTTATACTATCCGCGCTTAGATCAGCGTACGAAGAGCAGACTGCAGATTATTCAGAATAATTGCATTAGCTTTATTGATGGGCTGAGGAGATTCGATCAAGTGAGCAATACATACCGCCAAATGAAATGGCTGAAAATTGATAAACTTATACAGTACAAGTACTTAGTGTTTTTGCACAAGTTGATGGCTGCATCAAAACCTGTGTACCTGAGAGAAAAGATCATTTTTAATCGCGAAGTTCATGACATAAATGCTAGTTCTATGATTAGGATACCTCCGCACTCTACGACACTTTTCAAAAGTTGCTTCTCACACAACGCTGCCATATTTTACAATACTGTACCTACTGAATACAGAAAAATGTCACTTGTCATTTTTGGTAGACAAATCTATATATATATATATATATATGTCTGCTCCGGCTTAATATAAAAAGGTACGATTGAGCTTGTTTTCTGGGCTGTTTAGGCATTCATGTACACAGTACATAAGATCAAGCTAATCTTAATGGCTTTATGGAATGTTTCCCATCTCTAGTTGTAACTTCCCTCGTAACCTTACAACGCAACGCATCGACCCAAAAATCGATGGAGTTTTGTGCGCCGTTACGACACGGATCAAGTTGCCACCCCAAATTCACAGCAGCCCTGATTTTACGACGAATATAGGTTGCGTAGATACTTTTCAGGTAGAACCGATGAACACATGTAATCAAATATTATTTCGCGAGCATTGATATTCTTGTATACAGAATTGTTCCAAGCTTTAAGCTTATTACAGTTTTTCAAGGTAGATGAGTTTTATGTGTAAACATATTTTTGTAGAAATGTGCGGATTCTGGTGCAGACCCACTGCGCCATTTCAAGAAAGTGGTCTGGCTCAGTAACGAAAAGAGTGGTTATCCCTAAGCTCGCCAGGATCCAGTGGAGCGATAATATATCTGGAAGGCAGAGGTGCGCAGGGTGTTTGGAACCTTCACAACAATCTTCCACACAAAGATATTTGCCATCTTAATGGTGGCATACTTAAAGGAAGTTTGACAGTGCACCGAGCGGAACATATTCATTCGCTCCGACAATCAAGCAGCCCTGAAGGCAGGAGCATCACCGAGGACACACCCACCTTTAGTCCAGGAATGCACCACTGCTCTTTATAGTTTAGCCTCTAAACAAGTGATTTCGGTTTTTGCAATGGAGCACCGGGTAATAAGAGAGCTGAAGCCTAAGCTGGGGATAAGCAGGCGCCAGGTCAACGCTGCACTAAGCAAATAGGCGTATAGCGTATACGGACCTAGGAATAGCGTAGCGGGAGAAAGAGATCACTGCAGGCAGGATAAGAAGTTCGTAGCGCGCCCCGAAAAAAGTCGGAGGTGGTCAGAGACAGAGGATCGTTCAATCTTCTAGCGGAGGTTTCTACCGGCCACTGTAGGCTGAACAGGTACTTGCCCATGCGTAAGGAGGAGGTCGAAACAGCATCCTTACCTAGATGTTTGCCCCGTATACCGCATCTTAAGGGCTGACGTATTTGGAGGCGTGGGGTTTGACAGTGAAGTCGTACTATTCGTCAGAGCGGTCCGGTGGACCTTTGCTCTTAGTCTCATCGGTCTGTTAGTCTTTCAGGTCTGGCTACCCAGATACCAAACATGTTTAAGGGAAAAGGTAAAGAAAGGAAGGAAGAAATAGAGCAAAGAAATAAATCATTTGAAATATCTTAGGCATTATTGCTTTGACTACTCGAATTATTTTGTAGCTCCAAAAAATTATTTTCATCGGTTTTGTATACCTGAAATAATTTTGGCTGGTCTGAAGTGAAGTCGTATGGTCGAACATCCGGGCCTTCATTAGATTAAGGTGAGACAGAAAAGCCGCCTACCCACCACTACTACTAAGACAAAAGCTTTCAACTGAACTGATGCTATTTAATTGTAAACTTGGGCCACATCGCAACTGTTGGCTGATCTGATAACAACAAATAAATAATTATCAGTAAATATTTTTCAGGAATGTTATCTGCAACGAATGACGCAAAAAACATGTACTCGCGGTATCGCGCATTATCTTCTTGTTTATATTATACGATTTTTGTCCATTTATCGGATACGCCATCCGTCCAGAAACATTTACGCGCATATGCAACTTGATGCAGACAAAAAGTGTCACTCGAAACAGATGCAAAAGCAGGAAGGGGTTAAAAAAGGACTTCTACCAGAAAATCCGAGTGAATCAAACAATATTCTTACGATGGATAGATAGTTTTTATTTGTTCCAAAAGTAACAGACAAGTTACAATAAAATAAGTTTAGAGCTAGCCTTAGAACATTGTTAAAAATGAAGGTAATAACACCATTTACAAATTCTTTTCAAAGCCACCGTTTTAAACCTTCTCATACAAGTCAAACGAGATAAAGCTAAGACAAAAAAAAAACAATAGACTACATTACTACTTTTCGTTATTCCTAAACACTCAGCCTTTTTCTATTATCCGTGAAAAATTCAGCAAGGGAATAAAATGCCGTTCTGATAAGTACTCAATTATTACATTTTTTAGACGGAACAGTGGGAGGTTCCGAACAGTTTCAGGGAACGCGTTATATATCTTAACAATCATATACAGTACATACTTTTGTATACGTATATAACTATAATTACATTTGTCAGGCAGCAGATCGGCTTTATGTCTCATTTCATATTTATGGCTACTTAAGTTCTCAAAAAGATCTCTGTTATTAAATCTAGTATATATTAATTAGATTCTGATCACAGGAAATAGTTTATTTGTTATGAATATCGGTTTACAGCGTGTACCATATTTCATACTGAACATACTTCTAATACATATTTTTTGAAGTGTTAAAATTCTGTGAAATTTTCCCAGAATATTAAACGGTACCTTAACTTTTTAATGTTACAGCCACATCAGAACCTACCCTACTTGAAACCACCCGCAGAGCGTAGCAGTACCTAAATATGTCCGCCGCGAGTCTCTCGATTACGCTCTGACAGGCTCTACCAAAAGATATTGCTTGTTTCCAAACATTCATTCATTTACTTGCCGTTCATCAGAACCATTATGGCACCTTAGATTGATATTCCCACAAAACCATTCAGGTTTTGTGATATCCATACATCCATAAAGTTGAATATTTTTCGTTGTTCAGGAACTGAACAAACATCCACACTATATTCACAGCGATTAAGAAATTCCCAAATATATGCCTTAAAGCTACCAGCAAACCTAAAACCTGCAAAAAAAAACTACAAATTTGCCATATTTTTCTTTTTTCACGAGTACACATTCTAGGTTATATTTATATTAGACATTATTTGAATACAGCTGATTATTGCATTTCAAGAAGTGACACATGTGTGGGATCTGTCAACTCTTGGTACCAGTCACAAAACATATACTCTGAAGGTTTAATTCCATGCTATTCAATGACAACACGGTGACTTGTGTGGTTGTCATCGGCCATTTTGTTAGGGTGCGACAGGGTTGCCAGATTGTGCATTAATATCCCGTTTCATCCTCCTGGTCCCAGTGGAGTAAGTTCCGCCAACTGTTGAAATATACTCTACTATGCTTTATAAGACTATCCGTGACATTTTTCCCAAAATCATTGCACAACTCTTGAAAAAATGCAAATGAAAATTTAAAATTATTTCCATGACGCCGCAAAATAGCTCCGTAGGTACCTTGGGTTATACATCTTGACAGTAGGGATGTTCGATACGATCCTATATTTAAAGTATCAATACATTTCACGAGTATCGTCATCTTTCGATCCGGACTGTGTCAAAAAGAGTGACTGCCATTTGGCTGCGACATTACCCTGCCAAATCAGACATATATTTCATCTTTTTCAAAAAAATTGTACAAAATCTTCAAATTTGTGAAGTTAGCCAGTTTCACTTCATACGTTGTTAACAGACATGTCCAAATCATCAGTTGCTGCCGTGATATTCATCCCGACCACTGCATCCCCACGGCTAGGCGACCTGTATGTTAAATTTGTATTGATAGGGCAGCAGGTTATGCTATAAATCATATGTCACAGTGTTTATTCACTGATTGCAAGGGTTAGATGATACCAAAAATATTTTCATAAATAGGAGATCTTTTCCATTCCGGATCGAACAATCTACCAAAGATGCTTATAATCATGATACCTAGTAAATTTTCACGAAAAAATTCAAAACCAGCAAATGTAAAAGATTCATTTCGCACCCTCCACCACGGGACGTGACCGTCGTTAGACCTGGCAACCCTGCGAGTGACAGATAGATATCCCCGCCAGTCAAAAAAGAAGAATAGACAAACAATAAACATTACTAGTTTTTATGATTTTTGGACTTAAAAGACATTATTTGTGAAACATTTTTCATATTTTTTTGTCTATGTCCATAGTAATTGCATTATGCATCAGGGAGATGTAAGGATTGACACGTCTTACACATATTATCTGTGTTTTAGGATGGAGATGACATAATGTTTTTATTGCTTTGAAGAAATTCATTAACCCATAAATTAATAAATGATTACTATTATGACGTAAAGGAAGATGAGGAATTGAATGGAATGTATTTTATATTCTATTTTCTTGCAAAATACAGACAAATCCACCCTATTCAACAGGTATGTAATGATAACTTTCAGTATATTGAAGCTGGTAAATTCGAGAGTGCCATGCATTAACAAACGTCCAAATCTGCTGCCAAATTTAACAGCTAGAAAATCGACCTATTATTTGCCGCATTCCCATTCGCTGAGGCGGATAACGGATTGTTAAATGTAAACCTATAACATATATCAACATACATGAAAGTTGTCCTGTTTTTTCTGTACAAAAGCATCATGTTGGAATCAAAAAGTGGTCTTGTTTATAATACAGTCGAATTTTTACGATTTTATTCAATATTTCAATAGAAATCACTAATATATTCAGAGACCTTTGACAGCTTCTGTCAAATTGCATTTCGATAAGGTATTTTCCCATTGGTCTATAATATTAATGTTGGTGAAATTGGGGCTTATTCTTTTTTTGAAATAATCGGGATCAAATTCCGTACGCCCTTGCATTATTCGCTTGACGAAAACGTGCTAAAATAGATGAGATTCTTCATTCCAGGAAATATTTTCATATTTGCAGAAGACTTGCGAACGTTATTTCATACCTGAATAACTACACCGTAATGTTGTCACCGCGTCTGATTATTTATATACAATAAATTATATTGCCCTGTTAGTCGCAATTGTTACCTCGCCGGGGCGTTGCTGGCGGCCTTTTCACAGCTGTTAAGGTAACAAATTTATCGCGTGGATATTCGCATCGCAGCGGCTAACTCACTTTTTACATACAAAAAATATTTCTCTCATTCCGCTAAGGACAAATATGCGGGGAAATGTATGTGTGAAATATGCCTAATAAGCGAGTAGAATTACTGGGAAGAAGAAATAAGATACACGATACCCCTCCCCCCTTTCAAAAATGATCGAGCGACCGTTGATTATTAAAAACAGCAAAGCTTTTTCGTTTTTGGCACAATGGTGACCTGTGTGGAAATATAAATATCATCAAAATCCGAGCAGCACTTTACAGAAAATAGAACATAGTATCTCATTATCAAGTTTTTCGCGAATAAAATACTTTCTCGCCAGTGGCCTGGGAAGTAAAAAACAGACACACATAATACAGAGCATAGAGGTGAGGTGCAACCCATAACAGCTACATATCGGCATCACCTGCTGACCGCTGATCCCTGTTGGGAATGATTTATAGGGTATTAAGAAGCTCATGAGATATTCAACTGAATATCCTAATGAGTATTAAATTTTTTAACAAACTATACCTGCTGCCTTATGGTGCATTCTGCTGCAGATGCCTCGACACATGTCTTTCACCGAAAGGCACTAACATTTTTACTTTGGAGAACCCCTATCTAATGTTCAGCTTCGTATTCCAAACACGCATAATAGTTGTAAACAAATTCATTAGAGCAGGTGTATCATAACAGTTTCCAAATAGTTTCTCATAATGAGTCATGCTATTAAAACATCGCGGCTGTGGCGATATCTGTTTACTTCAAGCGTATTAGGTCCGAAAACATCGGTTACCTACAACTGTTGGAAATAACGGAGGTTTCGGTTGAAACGGCTTCTGGACATCGTAAGGGGTAAGATCAATGTAGTTCCTCTCTGGCAGACAAATGGTAAAAAAACAAGAAAAGTACCCCGTTCAGAGAAAAAAGAAATTTCAAGTAGAGCTCTGCCACTTATAAGTATTGTTTAAAGTTGTCTGCGATAGATTCAAAGACACATGTATGTGCTCGACGTAGGCAAGCATCCGCGTGAATGCGGTACACGTTTTTGTCAAACGTGTTTAACCCAATTTTATACACTAAATATTTCACTGCGCTCCAAACAAAATTAGAAATCAAGAAGGATCTTGAAAAACGATCTTCAAATACTCGCAAAGCCTCGGTAGCGTTTCGAATACACTAACCGTAAATAAAAATAATATGCACAACTACGATATTGCTGTGTGAGAGCCATTTTTGTTTTGTCTTTTTTAGAACCGGTGTGTAAAGGTGTTGTGTTTATCAACGGGGTCAGCGGATCGTACGTGTTCACGTTTGATCGGATCATGCGGATTAGTTTTTTTTTAGGTTTGATTATTTTTGCAGAGCCTAACATCTCGGCAAAGACTTTTTTGCATATATTACTAGAAAAAACAGACCATTCTTCCAAGATGTATAAGCCGTGAAAAGGAAAGTACTATCTTTGTGGTCACCCTGTATTTTAGTTTAGTGATACAATTTACATACAAAACTTAGCTTACTTAAAAAATTACTTTCGTAACATACTTCCAATAGAAAAATAAAAATACCAAATCTAAAGGATGCAACCCTGAACGCCTGGACTAATAGTCACAATGTTAGAAATGATATTGTTTGTCTGTTGATTGCAAGCGAAGAATTGCATAGTATAGAAATTGTTATAATTGCCCCTAATTGCATCATTATAATCGATCGAAAGCTACACAGTTACAAACGTTGGAGCAAATTGTTGCCGATTGCTGCTGCTCGTGGGTCACACTTGTTTTGTTGACATTTTTCTCGCAAACAACCCAGTGCTGGATTCAGTACAAACATTGATTACTAACGTATTCTCCAATACGCCAAACAACATTTATTCTTAATAATCCAGAAATCTTCAAATCTGCTTCGAAAACCCATATGAAAAAAATGTAAGGTTTCCGAAGTTCCTAAATATTCTTCAAAGATCCATTAACAGTACCTTGGAGTATTTTATGGTTATCGTTATCGAAAACGTTCGCTTTTTAGTTGTTAATCAAGCGCTACACTGGCCCAAAAGAACCTTAAAAGCTTTGTCCGGTGCGAAAAAGCCGAATTTTGGAATTTGTTCAAAACATGTTTACAGACAATTTGTGACCTGGCAAAATGCGTATTCTAGCAAGCAACCTACCAAAAAGGTGCAATGATATCAGTTACTTTTTTTTTCAGATCATTAATTTATACTCGACTAAAAGTCATATCAATCTCAGGAACGTTAGCAATTATAACTCTTTTCTTCCGTGGGCGGAAAAATAACTTTGTTATTTTACCCATGACACGTGTCCATATGAGAATATTTCCGAAATAACATTTTATTTAAATTGAACCCATAATTTACACTACAAGATAAACGGAGCAACATTTTGTGATAAATAGAACTGATGTAGGATAAAATGTGACGCATATGTTTATGATTATAAACTATGAATTTATATTTGACGTTGATATCGGTTTAAAGAGAAGTTTTATCAGTCACCCACATCCTTAAATCTAACAGTTGAGTTAAACAAATTGATTATCATTATAGGAGTTTTAACGGGTTAAATTGGTAACTGATGCTTCGATTTCGATGAAAGGTCCGATGAGAATAGTGTCAGTGTACAGTAGGTGGCCGTAACCACTGTTTGAAATAATAGTAGTAGTGGTAGTAGTAAAAAGCCTTTGGCGCTATGGCATGCTTCTGTACCAAGATATGTACTATCACTGACCAGTACGTAAATGGTTACTAAAAATAGTACTTAACTAAGCTTGCAGCTTTTTTAACGAAGCTTTTGCAAAACTAGAAGACGATTTATATGACGATAAGGAACCGTTTCAAGACCTATGTTTACCATATATGATCTTTTCGTGTTATTTTTAGATATACTTTCTGAATCACCCTGTATTTGAAGCGAAAAGATTACATAGGAAGGTAGTAGGTAGTTTATTGACAAAGATACGCAATTTCTGATAGAATTTCATTTTGTAATCATATAATATTCAATAAATCAGGTTGATATATAATAGCGCACTCTAATACAGGGAAAACCAAATATGTCTGAGGACTTGAGTTCAATGTGTACGAGAGAGAAGCGTGAACACATGTTTGAAGGAGGTAGAAGCCGGCTGAAGAGCAAAGGTCATCCACTAGATTGCTTAGCAACGATGTCGTGCAATCTGCGATGTGGCCAACATGTTACAACAGAAAATGTTCGCACAAGCTTCTAGAATAGGTTAGGTTATTGTGAAACTCAAGGAGGTCTGTTCGAACATTTGATTCAATATTTTGTTTTCATTTTGATTAGAATTATTTATTTCAATTTTGATGCGACTTAGTGTTTTAATTTATTTTAAAATTATCTTTGTGATTTCCGCCGATGGTTATAAAATCACACATCCTGGGTTATTCTATTATCACTGCCTGCGTGTACGCAGGTGAAAACCGTTTCGAAGCAGTACGACACTCCCCAAAGCGCTAGTTGGGTACTGACTCATCTATGATCATGGAGGTGGAAACCTTGCCTTGGAATATACAAGATGCGGTGTTGCCAAGCGCGCCAAAGAAGCAATTTGGCAGAATTTATGGCGAACCTGATCTTTCATTTCGACCTGAAATGGAGCGCCGTCAGGACCGATCCTAAACAGATTCGACACAAATCAAACATGGTACGCTCAAAATAAAACAGTTATTTAGGCGTAGAGAATAAACTAACGAATATTTTCAACATGCATCTTAATTCAAGGATCTGGTGTAAAATACTGGCAAGGCGGCACATTGCTGCGGCAGCGTAGCTAGGCAACGCGGTGGTGAGCTTGGCTATCCAGCCAGCTTCTATCTCCTTCTAATATATGTGTCTATACACACTTCTCTCTCGTAGACATTGAACTCAAGCCGTCAAACAAATTTGCTTTTCAGTGTATAGGGTATCTGGAAATTGAAGGGCAATCCAGCAGCTGCAAACAGGTCAGGGACATTTTTGTTTTATTAAAAGTCTTATATAGTTTCGATTTTCAGTATTTATTTTTTGTTTGTTGAAAAACTAGCTCGCATTTAGTTGGTACAGTGCTTTTCCTGGAAATAACCTATTTGGACGGTTTATTTTAGAACTCTCAGATAGCACGGGATTCACAGAATGCAAGCTAGTTTTTCAACAAATAAAATTCTCGAAAACTATAAGATTTTCACTAAAACAAAACTTTGCCATACTGTAGGTTATGACGTGACCTATTTGCAAATTGTCATTAAGTTTTTTTATAATATTGATGGGAAAATACTTAAACATTATGTCCTTTTTACGGCCCATTCCCGACGCCTATGAGTCTTTTCCTATCCCTACAACACCCGCAGGGCCTGCCGCAACTGAAAATGGCGCCCTTCTCTTCTTCTTTACCTTCATGCCCTCGCTAGATCATCTGGAGCGCGCCGTTTCCGAGAAAAACAACTATCTCATCGCTGACAAACAACTATCAATATAATAAAAAACACCGAAACCGAAACAGGTTTATGGAAAGCGGTCCGAACGGCATTTCTTTTGAACCATACGAACATCGGATGGGAAATAGAATATTGAATTCCTCTACAAGGCTATCCGGCGTTTCAAAACTATGTTTAACCTCAATTCTAACCGAGAGTATGATTCATTCACACTTCGGATTTTCCACTCTTCGGCGAACACTTGTGCTTGCATAACTCCACATTATTTCAAGGAAGTACTTACAAAAACAAAACGGCTAGATTGAATTCCAAAGATAAACAATTGCACTAGAAAGTTCTTCGATATAACAAGAGTTTTTTTGGCATTCCAGCATGGGCAGTCTTCGGATAGCATTTAAAATTTAAAAAGAAGGAAACACTCCACTATCACATACAGCACAAACACGCGCTAACGCTTGAGTGGGTACACTTCAGGACTTTTTTGAATCGGGGTTGCTCTGAACTGATAGTAGCTTCACGAAAAGCCAAATATTATTCAAAAATCGTATCGAGAGCGAAGTGTAAACAAACATGTACCACGATAGTACGCCAATAACGCGCGGCGAGAATCTGACAGTCACGATCCCACCGTTTCTCTTCCCATTCCGAAATTCGGTTGGATTCGTGCGGTGTTGCCAGATTTATACAAGCGGATATCAAACCAAGTTTTTTCGTTAATACAGAGCCGTAGACAAAACATGGTGGGGAGGGGGGGTTAAAAGTGACAGATGATTTAAGAAAATGGTGGTAAATATTTAAAAAAAAATATTTATTACATTGATAAATATGGTGGATGTGTTTTGTAAGGTGGAATCAATTAAAAATTATACTGGAGAAAATAAAAAAAAACGGTGGATGCATTTTAAATTATAGTGGTGGCAATGGGGAAAAAGGTGATTCATTTAAAATATGGTGAGCACGTTTTAAAAATTGGAAATAAATACATTTAGAGATGTGCACTTTGAAATAATGGAGAATGGAATTAAAATATGCTGGAAGTATTTTAGATAAGTGGGGTCTCAAAATATGGTGGGAGTGTTTTGAAAATAATAAATTGAAATTGCAACTTCTTCTGTAGTTTTCATGCAGATGGAAATCCATGTCTTTCTGGACAAATGAAACCACATTATGTATCTAGAAATTACTCTTTACTGAGGTTTAGCCACCATAAAAAAAATGTATTTATTATCTTTACTTTGAAAAAGCCGCAATGTCAGTAAAGTGTAATTTCTACATGGACAAACAAAACAATGGAAAATGCATTTGACAATATATGGTTAGGGACCAAAATAAAAGAGATTAGCATAATTCATCTACGTAATGTTAACGCCGTCTCTAATACGGTAAAAAAAAACTTTCTCATGAGCAGAGGTGTATCTGTCCCCAATTTTTTTTGAAGAGGGGTTGTTGCATTTTTTCTCAGAGAGGGACAAATACTGAAATTCCCCAAATTATACATGAAATCATGCTTCAGATGCAAATTTCAAGGTCCAACCGGATTCCCAGCGTGGCCACCCCATCCCCGCCAGTACCTTGCTGCGGGCGCCCCTGTTTGAAAATATGAGGCGTTATTAAAAAATGCGATGGAAGTGGGCGAAATTTGCTAAAAATACATAGTGGCAGTGAAAAATGTGGATGTTTAAAAAATGGCAAATATATTAAAAAATAAGGTGGAGGCAGTTTAAAAAATAGTGAATGCATCTAAAAAAGTGTTCTGAACACATAAAAACATATGAACATGTTTGTTTCATAATTATTCATCCCATAAAATTCTATGATATTCAGCGATATTCAAGAAGAAGATATATTTTCAACTCTTGAATTACAGAAGTATTTCCCAACTTGCAGTATATATACTATGCGTAAAACATCGGCAACGTCGAATAACAAGTACGTAACACCTCCCCGGACCAATCGCCTAACACGGCTAGAAAACTGTCGCGCTGTTGCCGCTACGTCCACGTTTTACCCAAACCAGCCACAAAACGGTGACTGTGAAGAGTGGCGGCAGGCACGGTTATGAATGAGTGCAACGTGCGATGCCGTAGTAGTATCGGCGTAGCGCGAGGAGCTAAAAATAGAAATGCCGGATAACGACGCCGAACGACGATTGCATCGCTTTGTAGTATCCGACGGTGCTTTAATGCACTATTCCTGAATCGATATGGGGAAGTCCACTTCGTCACTGATGGGAAGGGCGCTATCAATAAGTCACTACTAATACTAGGGTCAATACCTAGGCAGTCTGGGAAATTCCCTGTACCATCCATGCCATTGGTGCTTCATTCCAGATTGATCATGATCATTACTCAATCACTCTGGTTTGTTTCAGTATTATTTCACTCAATATTCATCAAGCACCATAAGGAGGCTGAAGTTTCAGTAGCAGTTAACGTTCAAAAAATATACAGGGTGTTTCAAATTCGACAGTCAGTGCGCCTCATCTTTTTTGTTTTTTACTCCCCACGCCTACTGGCGGGGAATTATTGTAATCGTGAAAATTTTAGAAACTGAGATAGTATGGTTTTTGGATATTATATGACATGTACGTCACGAAAATCGATGTCACTTATTTCCGTCGACCCTTGTGTCTGTCGGTCTGTCCGCAAATCTTATAACCGCATATGACTGGATTTCAATGAAACTTTTGCACATGTTACTACTATGCCAAGGACATAAAAGCTTTGTAGTTTTTGAAAATCCGTCCAGTGGAAGCAGAGTAAAAGGCCAATTTCGAAAAAAAAATTGCTGCAGATCCATGCATTAATGAATCATGAACATAAATACTTCGCGAAAACCTTGCGGGGACGACTTTCGGCTATTTTTTTTTTAATTTAGTATGTACAACACGTATAACATTTTCTCATTTTTTTGTTTTCCACAGGGCTTCACGACATTACAGGATTTGATGACGGTATCCATAATTAGCGTCCCGAACTATCCTAGTTTATCTTCGTTCACTTGTATATATAGACACTATACGTACAATTTGAAAGATAAAAATGAAATAAGCTGTTTGGACTATTCTTGAGGTTATATGTCAAGGCTCCTCATCAAGCGATACAAGGTTTTTTGCTGGGTAACTTTTTTATCGAATGTTCGCATATGTTCAAATAATTATGAATCACTGGAATAACTGGAAAAGAAAGTTATAGAGGACGAAAATACCACAAAAAAAGGAAGTTTTTTTGGAGTTTTGGGGTAGAAGTAACATTGTTTCTCAAAAGAAATCTGGCATTATAAATAGCTTAAATTCAGATAAATACCAGAAAACGACTATTACGAATTCAGGTTATAAACAAAAATAGTAAGTAAAATAAACACGCAGCAACGAATCGCTTTTTTGAAAACATGTTTTTCTGTTGAGAATACCGTTACCCGAAAAGCATTTCGTAGATTTTTATTTCTTTGTTTTCGAAACGAAGACTATAAAAAAATTCGGTGAATAGCACTCGTAATATCAGTTATTCAAACACTATAAACTGTACCAGAATAGTGCTGACCTGAATACCGAATTAATGCATTTATAGATAGATATCTATCTCTATAGCAACCAAAACACAACACTGATAACATTATTATTCTAGTATTACAGGGAACAATCCCAGAGCGATTCTGATTCTGCCAGTAGCTAATCTCAAAGCAGTTCTGATACCACGAGAACTTACTCCACAGAATCAGAATGGTTCTAGCATAGCTTTTTGTAGAATCGAATATAAGATATACTTTATTTCACACTAATTTCATTTTTTAGCAGTGTTTGGATGTCATCTAGGAACCGTATCTGGATATAGTTTAAGTATACAGGGTGTCCGCAAAGCTTGGGTTTTCCTTTACACGACGTGTAGATCTTGAAAACATAAGCAATTTTTCTTAGTACCATATACACCAATGTCTTAAGGGAACCGAGATAAAGGGCTCTGCAACATCAAAAATATCTGAATACCGTCCTGTACCCGCGACCCGCGACATCACCGAGTGGTACAAGGTCACTGGCTCAACCCGACGACAGAACTGGGTCGGGGTCAGTGTGTCAGGTCAGTATGCAACCTTCAACCGACGGTTACGGTCACGCGTGTAGAGGTAATCGCGTAGACGAGAATCCCTCAACAAGCACTAGAGACGTGGCTAGAGAAGTGCAAGTATCAAAAACTAAAGTGTGGCAAACGCTGCGTGAAGAGGGGCTGTATCCATTTCACGTCCAACGTATACAAGCCCTTCAACCTGACGATTTTGCAGCAAGAGTGCGGTTTTGTGAGTGGTTGTTGCAACAACATGACAATAATCCGGACTTTTTGAAGTGCATATTGGTGACAGACGAATCTACGTTCACGCGTAATGGGGTGAATAACTTTCGCAACACTCATGTTTGGTCAGTAGAAAATCCGCACGCTGTCCGTCGGGCACATTTTCAACAAACATTTTCGGTGAATGTTTGGGCTGGCATGGTGAACGGTATGCTCATTGGACCATTTATTCTCCCAAATCGATTGGACGGGATCCAATACCTAGACTTTTTACGCAACATTTTGCCTTCCTTGTTAGAAGATGTGCCATTAAGTGTAAGACAATCAATGTGGTTTCTGCATCTGCTCGGTAGCGCATCAGGTGATTTCATTTTCTGTTGGAGCGGTATGATTTCGGGCAGAAACGTACTTAGCCCTTCTCGTCAACTGGAGAGTGAGTACTTTTTCCTTTATTTTTTTTTACTTGGTCGCCCTCGTTTCACTACACATTACCTTTGTTATTTCAAGGGTAGTTGTTTCTGAAAAGGAAAACCCCAACTTTGCGGACACCCTGTATAATGGAATTCTCTATTGGACATTGATATAAATCTGTCCAAAATATTAGGTACAAGAAAAACCTTAAGCGTCATTACTGATACCTGAAATTATGCGAAATGAATGTGTTTGACCCCCTGGAAAGTTTCGGAAAAATGAATTTCAAGACTTTTTAAAGGTCTGACACACAAAAAGTTGGGATATTCGCAAATCTTGCAGCCACTGGAAAATCCTACATCAAGAGAAGAAAAAAATTCTGCAATTTACATTTTTAAATTGCAAACTTCCAAATTTCTAGCCCACAAAATGTATAGGTACTTTTTGTGGAAAGTTGTTTACTAAGAAATTATTCTTTATTTAATCCTGTTTCTTATTTGTACACACGTCGAGAGAATTTGCCACGGATCGAGAAGTCCTTTACCAGCTTCGATGAAGACTCTGGAAAACGCGGGAACGTTTTGGTATTAGTCGATTCGAAGATAGATACTCGCACAGAGGGCAAACAGTCAGAGACAGTAGACCGACATCGGATTATGAGTCAGGAGCAGGGAATACCATAATCCAGTCGACGTGTTCATAAGCTTGTAATAAATTAGTGTGAGAGTAATAAATTAGATTCTAAGGGTCATATCGTTAGTCGTTTCTACTATTGTAGGATATTATGGCCTCCTTGATTTTCGTAGTTTTCTACAGTTCCATGTCAACACTCTGTTTTGAGGTTATGTTACAAATATCTATTTGCATCAAATTTTTCATGGTTTTGATTTATATCATCTGAACAGTAGAAGTCTGGATATATCCCAGCCTTTCTGAAGGAATACTGTAGGAACGACTGACGATACGGCGCTAAATAGTAAAAACGATATTTTCGTTACAGTGGTTTATTTTTTGCCTCCCTCGTAGATTTTTACAACAGCGCCCTTGAATACGTATTCAATGTGTACAGTATAGTTTGAATCAAAAACATATGTAACCGTACTGTATGATTTAAATATCTTCTTGAACCTAAGACTTAAAGTCTTCGAAGCTCCTCTAAGGATAGATGGCAAATATTTATGTATGGAAGACGGTTGTGCAGATTCCAAATGCGAAGCTTTCCTGCACGTCTTTACCTTCCAGGTATACTCACGCCTCACTGTATCTGTATTCTGTTAAATTAGAAAAAGTTCAGTCTGTGAAATACACAGACTTGAGGCTGAAATCGGATTTCCGGGACTTTGCGACGCTGCCAAGTCACTGGAAGGTGGAAACGTCCGTTGCGTGAAGTGCGTGTCACCCAGCATGTCATCGAAGCCTGGCTGCGTGATGTGTGTCTCGTCGGTTCGTCTTCGTCGTAATATGATGGAAGATCGGCGCTCAGACTTTCTGTTTTGGTGCGTGTGACAAAGAATACTCACTAAAGAGAAGAAGCGTCACTCTTCCGTATGAACGGTGTCGGGCAAGATGCCTGAAATAATTCCGACCCGTCTAAGGCTGTAATGACATAACCGTGCTTTTCTGAAGAAAGTACGTAATATTTCACTTTGACAACAGCAAAATATTTGCGTATATTTTTCAGTATTTTTCTTAGATCCCTCATTTAAATGTTCATGTGGGCTCAGAATAAAATCTGAGGTTCTATTCTTTCTTACCAAACAGTTTTCAACCGCCTCGCGGCCGCTTGATATAATTTGCTTCAGGCCCCGCGTTGGCTTAATGCAGCACTGTTATCAAAATAGCATTATTTCAAACAAATGATGCTACTGTAAAATATAAAGCAGAAATAATTAATTGTACACGCACGTCACTGAGGATGTTTCTACATAAACATATCAGATAAGACACACGCCTAAAACCTATAATAAAGTGTAATTGCAATACTTACAAAACTAACATCAGTCTGTCCCTATTTGAAACGCCACTGCTTGGGAACTACTGGATATGAAGTTCACTTTGTAAAAAAGTTTGCTACTTTATGTGCAAAAGTGACTGACTGACAATCTATCACAGCTCAATGTTTCTCCGTACAAAATATCCCGTAGCTCCATATCAGTATAAACGCTATATCAAAATCCTTCTCTTGAAATCAAAATATACTGAAACTTCATCTGAAAAATATAAGTGTTGTCCTGTAGATATCAATTACCTTTGGGAGAGAGGCATATTTGCCAAGTAATGAGCGTATAGCTGCCCACAATTTTTATTACTAGCTTTTTTAGGTAAATATAGGAACTATGGACCGATTACACATTAAAGATTCGCCCTGTATGCACAAGCATTCTAGTTGAGAAGTCGTTGTCAGAAGTGTCAGATTAGATTGCGTTGGTTGTTACTTTACCCTCGTTTTTTCCGCGACAAAGACACCGAAATTCTTGTGATCGAGTGTCTGGTGTAATATTTTTCCGTTTATTGTAAAAATACTTCTACCATTACAAATTTTGAAGCTTTTTCATAAATAAATAGTCATTTTATTATTGATTCACACAAGCTACACTAGTTCATATCGAAAGAATATCATTTTACGCTTGCAAAAAGAATATCTTCCGCTGCTGCAGGGTACGTGGCAACATCGGCTGCTACTGAGCTCTAAAACCTCTTTGATCATTGTTCTAGGGGAATTTACAAGCGATTTTCTCCGCCGCAATGGTGACCGTTTTTGACAGTGACAGGAGATTGATAGCTGATTGTTATCTAAGCTGTTGTAATAATTCGCCTAAAAATTGGCAAATTTACTCAGAACGTGATCAATACTTTGTACCGTTCGGGAGAGGGGCTAATATAAGAGCGTAAATACGATTTAAATATGGTGCGATCTATTAAGATTTGATTCTATTCGTCCGTTCTGGAATCCTGTACGGCACCCGTCGCTCCCACCTCGAAGTTTAATGGCGGCCTGAGTCCGAATAGTTTTCTTTCAGTGACGCTTCTACTCTTTGATGTGTAGTTTTTTAGTGCGTGGAGCGGAGGAAATCCACGGAACGGCGGTGCCAATGACCTTTGCCTCTACCGGCGAAGCCTCCGCTGACGCTACGACGTAACATATACGTGCAAGGCCATTGCCCCTAGGACAATCACACAGTACCAGGGGGGTTTGTCATCCCTGAAATACAGACGTTCACCTCTACTGGAGGCGCGTTTGGGATAAAAAACTAATAAGTACTTTACAGTGCTTACACAGTAACAAAATATTAGATGCTGGATTAACACGTATAAGGTATCGGATGTTTGTAAATAAAATACACGGATATGGTTCATTTAAGACTAAAACGCCCTACACGCACAACGATTTTTCGTACTGCATGCAGTACAAAATTAGTCCAAACTGCTGCAGTAACGATAAATCGTGACGTACGTAGGCAAATTGGATACTTCGCAGTACGCAGTATTTGAATTGTTTGCAGCATAGAGCTTCCATAAAATATCGTATCGTGTGATGTAAAAAAAACATGTTCTCATTTTCGAAATTAAAAATTAAAAAATTACATCCTAGTAGTGCTTCAGTTCGAAAAAAACGCATTGATAATTTCATCGGTACCCAAGAAACATAATGGTTCTTAGCTGGCGCCAGGAATAAGTTTTTAAATAGTCTGATACAAAGTCTAAAGGTGAAGCGCGATCCTAAATACTCGTAGGTACTTTTTAAGATCGCCCGCTGACCGTTGACCACTGCTAAGAATATAGGGGATTAAGAGGTTCATGAAATATTGAATTAAATTTTCCCTAATTTTTGAACGAACCATACAACTCTTGATATTTTTACTCAGCGGCTTGGTACTGTGGGAGAATTTATACATTTATTATATACTAAGTGACATATAAATCCGAACACCCAGTTTAAATGGTTTTATTTTAATAAAATTTTGTATAAGTACTTAATGAAGCATAATAAGTAAATGATAAAAATTTCAAAGTGATTGCACTGCTTTAAAGCCCTTTGACCTTTAATAATAAGTGGATGCACCCTGATGTCCAACGCGCCTAGGCATGCTTCTGATCAGGTGGTCAATGTCCTCCTGTGGTATCTCATTCCAGGCAACCACCAACTCCTCTCGAAGTGCTTCTAGAGTCTGAGGAGGACGTTGCAAATTGAGCAATCTCCTACCCATCATATCCCACACGTGCTCAATTGGGGATAAGTCGGCAGATCTTGGTGGCCATGGTAACAATGTGACATCATTATGTTGAAAGAAGTCTATTGTGACTCTTGCAACATGTGGTCGGGCATTATCTTGTTGGAAAGTTGGATCTGCCAGGGTGTCAAGATTCGCCACGTTCGATCATTCGTAGATGTGAATTGTGTATTGAACAATTGGGTTTACATTTCGAGCAACTACTTCAGATTTTGTATGTTTGTCCTAACTATCCAATAGCATTTTAGTTGTAAATAATTAATTTAATTTGTTAAAAATAATATTAGAAAATTAAACAAACTAATATTCTGTTTTTTGTGTTTATTTGGAGTTAAGAATTATTGCTGTATTTAAAAACACAATCTAAACGATCATCTTAATTACTTGTAATGCCCAAATCGAAAATGTAAAAAAAAATATTATGTTCCCACAAATAATTAAAAATGCATCGAACCTTAAAAATCGAAATATCTCAAAAACGGCTAACTATAACGAAAACTCACAGGTGAGCTTTTTTATGTTGAGAAGTGCGAAAAATTAATTTTTTTATTCAAAAAGCAAAAAATTGCACTAAGACAAAATTTTCGGTCATTTTAACACACTACGGGTACAGTAGAGAGCCCCCTGTAGCGGCTACAGTAAAACTATGCCCGTGGTTCGTTTTGTCGTACCAAAAAACCCTTGTATACCAATTTTCACTGTTATACATCAAATATTGTCCGAAATATTTAAAAAAAACTATTTTAGAAAGTAAATTTAAACACCCTGTATTTCGGAAGCCACGCATTTTTCGACCCATGTTTATATAGACTTTATGCATTAATTTTAAAAGTTCTATCGAATCTTAAAGTTATGCAACAATAAACTGAAACACCCTGTATACTGCCGTTTCCTTCCAGTTATAGTCTATAGTATACAACTTACAGCTTAGACCTCCAGTATTGTCATCTCTAAACCACCTTAGAGCCAAACATTGATAGTTGAAGCATTATGACGTTTAGGCAACACGTACAACTACAAAACGAGTTCACAACAAGTGTCCATCAGCTAGTGCTAAGTTAACATCTTGTAAAAAACCTACGTTATGTCAAAAAAAACAATATAATGTCAAAAAACCTACATAATGTCATAAACATACATATTACCGGGTCCATTCTGAGTGACCACTCGGAAGAACATACAAGAGGCTCAGTACCTTTTGGGGTACCCTCGGTAAACGTGATCTTGTCTGATTATTTTTTCCAACACCTTGTTAAGTCTCGGAAGTAAAATACAACAACCATAAATCGAGCTCAAAGTCTCTCTGACCTCTTAGTAACGTATTTATTTTTACAACTCGCTATTCTATTAAACAACTCGTTCCGATTCATTAATTGCAACTAAAACAACCGACCATCTAAATATAACATTTACAGTGCCATTGCACTCATTGTTTCCAAAAAAATCAACTGAAACAGTCATTTAGAAGCTGACTCATTTTCGCCTCATTTGCTGCGCTTATAGCATTTTTATAGGCCTACGGGGTGGTCCGGAATAGGGAAAATCCTGAGAGAACCGGGAACGCAAAACCTGGTCTCAGCTAATGCGGATCCGAAAAGTAAACAAAATACCGTTTTACTTCCCTTGCCACTAGGGAGAAAGTATTGTAATCGCAAAAGTTTTCGAAAATGAGATGTTTGTTAGATGTCACATAACGTTCCCGTGGCCTGCCTCTCTGTCTCTATAACTTGGAAAGTACCGCTCGGATGTTGATGAAATTTTGACACAAGCTTACTATTATGCCATGGATGAAAAAACTTTGTAGTTTTTGGAAACTGATTTGCCGGAAAAAATAAAAATCTCCCGAACCTTGGTTTTTGATGTTTTAAATGGGTGGGGACTCAGGACTAGTTATATGCACCTGTTTGGCTCACTTGTTGCACTCAATTTTCTGCCTTGTTATATATATTCGTAGCCTAACTTTTTATGCCGAACGTAATCATTTATCAACTGATGCTAGCGTTGCGTGGGGAGTGCGAAGTCAACCTACTTGACGACATTTTTCATGCATAATAAACTAAATCGGTCAAAGTTTTGCTTTGGAATTAGATTTTATACTTCGACAATTTATTTTAAGTTGATATTAACATCGAAACTGAATTTAATAATAATAATAAATCGTCTTTATTTATAAAGTTAGATAGTATCGGGCTAAGTTTAGCTAAATAGCTACTCTTCCACTTAAACCTATTATTTTCATGGTTGTGAACCAATGTAAATACATGTAATTAACATGTATATATACAGTGGCTAACAAAAGGAAAACGTCTAATAAAATTTTTCTGGCGGTTACTAATCTAAACTACAAACTACTACTTAACTACTATTACATTTTTGGTAGCAATTTAGTTTGAGGTATTTTTTTTAATGCGTCAGGTAGCACGTTATACAGTTTGACACAATTATACCTAAAAGAGCGAGTAAATAAAGCCGTACGGTGCCGTGGAATATCAAATAATTTGCCATACCTGAGCATGCGATCTCTAACAGATTGCCTGAAAACAATTTTTTTGAAGAGGTATGCGGGAGTTCCCGTGATAATCAAATTATGAATGAACATCAAGATAAAATACTCGTAAGAGCTATTAATATCTAACCATTTTAAACTACGAATACAGTGTGAAACATGGTCATATTTTCTTAAACCCTAAGGAATTTTGAATCAGTTGAAGTCTGCGAATTGAGACTTGATCTAAGTAAGGATAGAAAACTATAAGGCGGTAGTTGATTTCTGAGAGAACCAGGCTTTCACAAAGATGTTTTTTCAATTTGAAATTGATGAAATGCCTATTAACAAACAATGTTTTTAGTACAACAAAGCAGTTTCTTACTAATTTAGATATATGCTCACGAAAACGTAAATCCTTGTCAAGTAAAACACCCAAATTTTTTGCAAGATCCTCATAAACTAAAGAAGTGTCATTAATGCGTACTGTCGTGTTATTTCTGATATTAATGATTTTGTTTTTTGGTGCAAAGAGAACAGCTTTAGATTTAGAGGCATTTATCGTTAAGGAGCTATGCTTGGAAAAACTAACAATAGTGGCTAAGTCACAATTCAACTCGTCAACAGCTGCTACACAGTCATCTGGATCAAAAGTTTTACATATTTGTGTATCATCCGCAAAAATCATCACTTCAGAGGAGCGTATCAGTTTACACATGTCTGATATGTAAATGGAGAACAATAGCGGTCGTAAAACAGAGCCTTGGGGACCCTGATATCACATTCTTATATGTCGAATATGAGTTGTCCAAATGTACCCTTTGCATACGATTCATGAGATAACTAGTAATGAACTTGATAGATGCTTGAGAAAATCCAATATATTTGCATTTTGAGATCAAAAGTGAATGATTGATAGTGTCAAAAGCCTTGGAGAAGTCAAGCAGTACAAGAGCCGCTGCTTGACCTCGATCCAAAGCCTCAACAATATCATCAGTCACCTTAAGCAGGGCAGTGGTGGTGCTATTCCCTACTTTGAAGCCAGACTGTTTTTTTGGAATTATGTTATTCTCAGAGCAGTACTCTTTCAGTTGATCATGTACTATCCTTTCCAATATTTTTGATAGAATCGGAAGTAAACTTATTGGGCGCAGGTCAGAATAAGCTGAAGGGTTATTAGTTTTTGCCAAGGGAACAATTACTGCTTGCTTCCATGCAGAGGGAAAATAGTGAAGTTCCAAACAAGAATTAATCAAATGCGTTAAATATTTGCCAATCACAGGAAAACACAGTTTTATCATATTAGGCGTAATACCATCATGCCCACAGGCATTAGATTTTATTTTAAATAAATGCGAACGTATATCTTCCTCAGTAGTCATGACCAGATCAAATTTGAGCGATTCATCAAGTATGTTATTATCATAAAATTCTATTTCACTAGCACAGAGCTGAATATTATCTTCAAAAACAGATAAAAAATAATCATTTATCTGCGTTGCGTTACGTAAACTAACAGGTATGTGGTTACGCTTCTTAGTCTGCATGTTCAAATTCCTTATACCCTTATATAAAGAAGATGAATTATTAGTTTCTTGTAAGTGCTGAAGATAACCAGCCTTTTCTCTATGCTGTGCTGCAGGAGCATAATTTCTCAGTTCAGTGTATTCTGTCCAGTTCTGATTTGTCCTATTGTGTTTGTATTTTATTAAAGCTGCATCCCTCTGCTTGAAAATAGCTCTTAAGTTTTGCGTTAACCATGGAGCAAAGGGCTTGCTTACCCTCGCTGTACGCAACGGTGCATGTATATCGAACAAGGAAATTATAAGATCATTTAGAAATTCCACTTTGTCATCAATGTCTCGAATACAAATAATATCATTCCAGTTTATACTCAGTAAGTCGGCCATAAAGTTGTCATGATCAAAAATTTTGAAATCACGGTAAGTGACAATTTTTTGAGGGGTCTGATGTTTATCAAAAGATGCTTCACAGTAAACCAACCTATGATCGGTGAAAACATCTACATTTAGTGTACCAATATTATGACACTGTTCAGGAAAATTTAGAAAAATAGGATCTAGTAATGTAATAGAAGAAGAACAAATTCTTGTAGGCTCGTCAATCAATTGTTTAAAAGAATATGAGTCGAAGCAAAGAGATATTTTGTTACTTAGATTTAGCAAATTGACATTTACATCACCCAATATGATAATATGGTCGTAAACAGTAGACAAATGCGATAAAAGTGTATCCAGAGTTTCAACTGCAGAATTGAGATTAGCCTTAGGAGGTCTGTACAACAATCCTAAGGCAACTGAGGACGACTTGAATTGAAGTTTCAACCAAAATTGTTCAATTACTGATGAATCATCTCCAATATAATCAGTTATAGAAATATGTTCACACTTTATATCATCATTTATATACACACCTATTCCGCCACCCCTACTGTCTCTATCCTTCCTACTAAATGTATAACCATCTATAGACAAAGTATCTGAAGGAACCATCTCAGTGAGCCATGTTTCAGTGAGGGAAAATACATCAAATTGTTTTTCTTTGATGAGGACCGACAAGTCAGTGAATGAAGGTACAAGGGAACGAATATTGACATGTCCAAATTTCACCGAGCTTACCTTAACCCTAATCGATCCTACTTTTTAATTTAGAGATGTACCTTAAGTATATAGGGCAAGTTATATCCCTTGCTGCATGGTCCACTACAATATTTTCCTTCTTCCAATGATTATAATTAATACAGCTACATGATTTATTTGTAGATTTACATTCTTTTAAGCAATGATTTCCGGAACAAGAAGGGCACCTAGCAGATGCAGATCTGCACTGCTTATCAGTATGACCAAACACTGAGCACTTATAGCATTGCACAATTTGAAGGTGATCGGTAACTGCACATCTCTTCCAACCGATATAGACGTATTCTTGCACCATTACTTTTTTCCGGACCTCCGGAGAAACCTCTAAGATGAGGTCACAGCCATTATGCATTTTTAATTTGGTGATCACTTTTATATCCGAAGAATTGAGGATATCCAAGTTGTTTTGACAAAATATTCTACCTATTATTTGATCGTCACTGTTTAGATCCTCTGTTATTTCAGCATTCTTCACACGAATGCGTGGTTTATGTTTTTTTGCCTCATCGACAACGTATTCGTCTCCTAACTGGGTTTGTAGAACGTTTTTGAATTTGTCCAAATTTGATTTTTTGTTGCAAATGACGGCAACTCCATTCTTTATCTTCCTTGTACTATTTATAGACTTCCAAATTGGCAGGGTTTACTACTTGATCCATTCTTTTGAAAATATAATGGAAGAGCTGGACTTGGCTGACATGTGGTTTCAATAAGACGGTGCCACACCGCACACGAAACAATGGCCCTATTGAGAGGCGAGTTCGGTGAACAGTTTATCTCACGTTTGGGACCCGTCAATTGGCCGCCTAGATCGTGTGATTTACGCCGTTGGACTATTTCTTGTGGGACCATGTTAAGGCTAATGTCTACAGGGATAAACCATCAACGATTGACGCACTGGAAGCCAATATTTACATGAAATAATCTTTGTACATTAAATTATATCGACCGTTCTATCGACTCAAATAAAGATTTAATCGTTTTTTTCAAATTTTTTGTTTTTTTTTTGAAAATCAAATCGTTTACCTCTTAAAAAATCACCCGTTACAACAACCATAAATCGAGCTCAACGTCTCACTCTGACTTCTTAGTAACGTATTTATTTTTACAACTCGCTATTCATTCCAACAACTCGTTCCGATTCATTAACTGCAACTAAATCAACTGACCAGCTAAATATAACATTTACAGTGCCATTGCACTCATTGTTGCCAAAAAAATCAAGTGAAACAGTCATTTAGAAGCTGACTGATTTTAGCCTCATTTGCTGAGCTTATAGCATTTTTATAGGCCTACAGGGTGGTCCGGAATAGGGAAAATCCTGGGAGAACCGGGAACGCAAAACCTGGTCTCAGATAATCCGGATCCGAAAAGTAAACGAAATACCGTATTACTTCCCTCGCCACTAGGGAGAAAGTATTGTAATCGCAAAAGTTTTCGAAAATGAGATGTTTGTTAGATGTCACCACATCACGTTCCCGAAATTTTGACACAAGCTTACTATTATGCCATGGATGAAAAAACTTTGTAGTTTTTGGAAACTGATCTGCCTAAAAAAATAAAAATCACCCGAACCTTGTTTTTTGATGTTTTAGATTAGTGGGGACTCAGGACTAGTTATATACACCTGTTTGGCTCACTTGTTCCACTTTATTTTCTGCCTTGTTATATGTAATCGTAGCCTAACATTTTGTGCCGTACGTAATCATTTATCAACTGATGCTAGCGTTGCGTGGGGAGTGCGAAGTTAACCTACTTGATGACATTTTTCATGTATAATAAACTAAATCGGTGAAAGATTTGCTTTGGAATTAGATTTTATACGTCGACAATTTATTTTAAGTTTATATTAACATCGAAACTGAATTTGACCCTAAAGTTTCGGGACTCCACGTTACTTTAACAGGTACTCCCAAAATTCGGTTCTTCTTTCTCTAGTCTGTATTAAATGTACCAAAATGCAATCCTAGATTAAATTCGACAGACGATCCGCTAAGTCCTCGATCATCCTAAGGTCGTGATCAAGGTCACCCTTTCTGAGCCTTGGAACTTTACAACATTGTTCTCTAGGTCATGTTCAATGTCATCATTAGTCAGTTGGCACTTTTCAGGCCCTACAGCTATGTCTTACAACACTTATTTTTCTCCAATAAGCCAATAGGCAGAACCATACATCGCTCGGGGTAAACATCCTTCTAACGGATGATTTTTTAAGAGGTTTTGATTTTCAAAAAAAAATACAAAAAATTTGAAAAAACGATTGAATCTTTATTTGAGTCGATAGAAAGGTAGATATAATTTAATGTTTAAAGATTATTTCATGTAAATGTTGGCCGCGGCTCCGCTTTAGATGGCCCATGCGCAAGGTCCAATTTTGGCACACTCTCTCCAACATATCGGCCGGTATCTCACGAATAAATGCTTCAATATTGGCTTCCAGTGCGTCAATTGTTGCTGGTTTATCCCTGTAGACATTAGCCATAACATGGCCCCACAAGAAATAGTTCAACGGCGTTAAATCACACGATCTGGGCGGCCAATTGACGGGCCCCAAACGTGAGATAAACCGAACTCGCCTCTCAATAGGGCCATTGTTTCGTGTGCGGTGTGGCATGTGGCACCGTCTTGTTGAAACCACATGTCAGCCAAGTCCAGCTCTTCCATTTTGGGCAAAAAACACTTTGTTATCATCGCACGGCAGCGCTCGCCATTCACAGTTACGTTCCGGCCATTTTCGTCTTTGAAGAAGTACGGCCCGATGATGCCACCGGCCCATAACAACCAAACAGTGTTTTTCGGGATGCATTGGTAGCTCTTGCAATGCTTCTAGCTGGTCTTCACTCCAGATACGGCAATTTTGCTTGTTAACGTACCCATTCAACCAGAAATGAGCTTATCACATAAAAATGAGAATCTTCCTCCAACATTGCCAGCGCCCATTCACCAAATTGAAAACGTTGTAGGAGGTCGTGTGGCTTCAATTCTTGCACCAGCTGTATCTTATAAGGTTTTACACCCAAGTTCTGTCGCAAAATTTTCCACGTAGTGGAGTAACAGAGGCCAAATTGCTGCGAACGGCGGCGAATCGACGTTTCACGGTCATCACTAACACTGGCGGATACAGCCGCAATATTTTCTTCAGTCCTCACTCTACGTCTGCGTGTTGGTGGTTTGATGTCCAATAATGTAAACTGGGTTCGACATTTAGTCACAAGCTTCCGAATAGCTCCCTCAGTAGGCCGACCAAATTGCCCATAAATTGGAAGCAGTGCTCGATGCACTCTCTTAACCGAGCATGAATTTTGATAGTAAAATTCAATAATTTGCAAGCGTTGTTCGTTCGTCAGTCGATTCATGGTTAAATTATAGACCAAACTGAACAAGTTTGACAATGACACATGACACGATTCACGCGTCATCTGTCAAAAACAGTGTTGCCAAAAAGATACTAGCAAAAAAATCACCCATGATTTCTGCTCTTGTTCCTTTAGTACTTGTTTTTGCAAACTGAAATGTCCGCAGTTCAAGTCGTACCTCATGTTAAGCGCCGGAGTCACTTGTCGCATGTTTTCCTCGGTGCTTGTCTGCAACATCTTTCAGACTTTACACATGGACCGATGCATGAATCGGCGCAAGTAAACCTAGGACCGAGTTTTGGTGCATTATTTGCAGACCACCTGGTATGTGCGATTTATGACTGTGCATATTTTATGCGCATCGGGCATCGGACTGCATTGTGTTTCAATGCTCTCTAGCATGCATTTATGTGCTCGTAAGTGCTCCAAATTCAAGTTCAAGGTCACTACTCGTTTGTTTATAGATTGTCATAGTATACGTGCAGCGATCAGCAAGTTCACTCATACAATGTCGAGAACAAAGCTTCAAAAGACGTTCTCTTCTATGTTTCTGAAGGGATATAACAAACGAAAGAAAAGTTAGTTCCAGAGCAGAAACATCGCGGAATGGCTTTATAATCCGTCGGTCGGATCTATTGACCTTGGGAGTCATCTGCATTATATCAAAAGCCGAGTGTAAATTTTTTCGCGTATTGATATGATACGATTAAAACTAGTGAACAGCAAATTTGCGGTTAAGCGTTAAAATACGTAAGATTGGACTATTAGCAGTCCATTTGGTGTCAAGTAGACTGAATCTATGAGCCCACGCTGAAATTTAGCTACACTAAAACTTAGCTAAATCTGGTAGATTTGGAACCAACACCTGTTAGATACTCTGTTTGCATTATAGTTTTCTTGAATACTATATGATATAATTATTTACAGAAAAAGGAAAACGATTTGTCATCTGTCACATTGGCAGTGAAGATGGCTTTGTGCCCACTGCCCTATGGGCATTTGAGTCAAAGAAAACGACCGACTACCATGAAAAAATGGACGGGAGTCATTGTACTTGATAATGCTGAATACCACACTAGAAAACTAGAAAAAATTCCCACAATGTCCACAAGAAAGGCAGAAATTCAACAATGGCTCCTATCAAAAGACATTAGTTCCAATGAAAATATGGTCAAAGCAGAACTTATCCTTCTAGTCAGACAGCACAAATATAAATATAATCTTAATGTTATTGACGAAATGGCTTAAAAACAAAATAAAACCATCTTAAAATTTGTTTTAGGAAGCTGTCAACCGAATGACGGCAAACCATTGGAAAGATTGCATCCGTCGTGTTCAAGAGACAATCGAAAAGATGTGGCATCTGGACAATATGATCGACATTCAAATTGAACCTGTAATAATTAATATTAATCATTGGCAAGATGATTCAAGTACTTCCAGCGAATAAAGGATTGTGAAAAGTATGTGTACTTGTTTCTATAAAAATAATCATTTACTTTGTTAGATTATTCCAAGACCATTGAGGAAAGTACGGACCTCTACAATCTCGCTTTTGGGTATGTTGTGTTTTGTCTGGACGTAAATGGACTACGAATGTGGTATAGTTTTTAACATTTCACGCGATGTAGTCAAAACCTTGCGATCGGCTCTTGGACTATTCTATGCCAACCGTCCTTGACTACCGAGGCGGTGTTGCCAAGATGCCATAAAATATTTATAAAATGCTACATTTATTCTAAGCAGAATGTACCTCTTGTGACGTTTTTTGGTGACTACGTCAAAAAGTCATACGAAGTAAATAAACATATCGACTTAAGGGCTAGATAACTCGAGGTCATGTCAAATAACGCGACGATTCGTCGAATAAGCAATTTGAGGTTAGAAAACCTTTGAATTCCAAGCTGGAATTTATTACTAAACTATGTCGTGTAGTATTCCGAAAAGTTAATAGCTATGTGATAACCTACAGGTTTTGAAAACAGCTTTTCTCGCGAAAAGTGCGAGTTATAATTTTATTGGATGGAAAATATATTTTGTATTTTGCAAATGGATGATCAATATTCTCACCCTGAATAATCGTCCAAAACTCTGTCTCCTGTGTTTGCCAGTGACGCCTGACCACTGGCGTTGGTTCATGATCTACTGGCGTGGCTAAGCAATTTTGCCAGAGGGTTGATAATGTCGCTAGGGCAGGGGAGAAATGTCTAGATCGCAACGTTATCAAATCGCTAGGGACTATGGACTAATTTTATGAGCATATTTGACTAACGTGATCGATCTGATTTTTTATTAAATATGTTTGTAGCTAACTCTTTCAGAGGGGGTAAATGGTGCCGAGCATAATCCTTTATGAACTGATGGCAGCAGGGTCACACATGCCTCAATCATAATCATTGAATCAAAGAACTGAGATTGACAGCTTTGGCACCAGCTGGAATTAATAGTGCCCTGATAAGGATTTTGAAAAAATAACAGGAGCTAAGATGACAAATCCATACATTTTATCGTATTTGACCTCTCGGTATTTAGGCTGAGTATCGTCCACATCAGTCCAGTTCCGTGTTAAGGCTGGGTGGTTGTGAGCCGGCGGTTGGGAAAAATTTTACCTCACACTGTCGCACTAGTGCCACCTTAAAGGTTCCTGTGCCATCGGGGACATCTCGTGTATAAAAAAAGTGAACTTACTGAATCTGAAGGTATGCTGCGACATGATGCAGCTGCTGATAACTTATTCATGCATTCCTAGTATAGGTCAGGAAAATTGTGATTCGGGGAATACGATATGCCATAAGATCACCGATAAATTACGTTTGAGTTGAGTTTTATTTATCCAGTTATTCAACTGTTATATGTTCATTGCAAATTTTATGTGATCCGATTTTAAACTTACATAACTATACATGCACGATGTTTATAACAAGCAAGTACCTACTATTTAAAAATTTAAGCCATTGCTATTGCTGTTAATTTGTACTCAAAGTTCAGGACACAGGAAATCATAAATATTATGTTGTAATAGCTAATTCACAGACACATAGTTAATTTTATCTTGATAGCATCAATTAAATTCTTCCATTTTAATATTTTAGAACATACATACATCACCACTTTTCTTTTTATTTTAGTTGTTTGATTGTTCTTAAAGAACAAAATCCGGCAAATTTAGCACTTTTGCCCAAAGTTTACCCATTTTCGAATATTTAACTTAGTATTTTTGTGTGGAGACATGGTCGGAAACTTTCCACTTCATATCTATAATAAAACTCATGGGGACACAAAACATATAAAAAACGGCGTCAAGTTGTTTGACTCCGCACTTGCTACGCAACACCGTTATCAATTTATAAAGGATTAAGTTTAGCGTAATTTAAATCCTATGAGACAAAAGTCAGTTACGAACACAATTAAGAAATTGAACGGATTACTCAGGCAAACAGGTCCATACAATTAGACCACAGGCATTCTTTCCCTGCCCTACCGGTAGTCTATCTGGCAACGTTGTCCCTTTCCACATGGCAGTGCGCGGCATCGCTGCAGCGAGTTATTGTTCATTTCGCGCATGGTCCGTGTATGTCTTGCGCTGAAGTACGGACAGATCAGTAGCTGGACCAGTTCGCCGGGCGATCAGCTTGGAAAGCAGAATTACGCGGATCGAAAACATTTTTCTATCAAACTTTATACGTAGGAAATCTAGGATGTGTGAAATATGGCTAATAGGTGCATTGAATTACCGGGGTTGAGAGCGTATAAATATACTGAAATCAAACATTTTTCATATACCCTCTCCCAGCCCCTATCCTCCAAGCCCCTATAGCAATTTTTCTCAATTTGATCAGGATCCTCTGAAACGTCAAAGAAATTTTGAGCGATTTTTATTTTTATTTTTTTCGTTTTCGGTTTTCTATCTCCACCGCCACTGGACCGATTTACAAAAATACAGATTTTTCGCACTTGGCATAAAAGCCACTTTGTGTGAAAATTTCATCAGGATAATTGCATATAAGTGATTTGTATTAATTTTTGTCCTTATTGTGTGCGCAGCGGAGGATATAAATGATGTGTGTTAGTGTAGTTATAACAAATACAAATTAAGCATACGAACATGTGCTTATTTGGACAGACAAGACAAAACTCACGATTTTGGACCTTTTAAGGGACAATCTAGTACTAAACTAAAGACCAAAATATTGATGAAGTTTTACACAACTGCGACTTAGTTTCCTTTAATTATTTCGATGATTGACCGAGATATCTTGTCCGATACGAAGAAGACACGGCTTTGTCCTTTGCATCTTGAATCCACCACGCAGCCCTATGGCGGCATGTGGGGCCTTAGGGCATACAGGGAAAGGGAAAACATTACATGGACTCTATGGGAACACATGATCACGTGACATGCACACATTTTGGCCCTGCCTTAGACATCCGCCGGGTGGTCCTACCTCTGCGCTCGACAGTCTGAGACCGTCCGCCACCTACTAAATTCATACCTTTATCATCACCAATAATATGATTGATCGCGTAAACCATATAATTCATTGATTGGTAAATTAGTTAAAGATATTTCACCATTTATTGCGCGAACGTTTCGAAACAGTTAATTCGTGTGCTGAAATTCCTTTCATGGCCAATGTAGACGCAGTTAATAACAATTCCGCACATCGTATTTGTGCTTTTGCAAACGTAATTCTCTATATTGTAATTAATATCTGTTCGAAAAATAGAACTCACCTACCCGGAGAGGTCGCGGCCTTCATTTTGTTTTTTAAGGACTGTCTAGCAAAACAACAGTAAGTATATTATACAGGATAATACCACTGATATTAACATGATAATTATCATATAGTTTAGGTACTCGTATTATAAAGTGCGTTTCAAAAAGCCCCCTCTGCGTATTTTTTGAACAGGTCATTATCAACTGAAATACGAGTTAATGAAATTGATGCATTAGTACTATATTTTAGCGTAAAAGTTTATGTTGAAAATTCCAAGATGACCGCTGAGCGCTATTTGGAGTAGGGTGATACCTCATTTTACAGCACCTCAAGAGTCCGTTGTAACCCTGAATATAAAATCATCATCTTTCATAATGGTGAACTGACAACCAGCAATTGATATGCTATATTATGCTACATAGAACCCCGATTATTCGAAATAATGTGGACCCAAGTGCTTTCGGATAAAACGGAAACAAATATTCAGACTCATAATGCTTTTATTGAAAAATGTAAATGCGTGTGTTAAGTGAGTATATGCCTATAAAAGTTACGTAAAATATAAACATGTGGATACCAACATACATATTTACGAGTATTTGTAACAAAGGAAGTAATTTTTAACTGTACGCGTTTTGCATTGTTCCTATTTTTGGCAGCAATATCCCTCCAACGTTTGATAAGTAGAACATCAGCTGCTTTCGCATTTTATTGTTGTTCTACGTAAGTCAACGCCTTTTAGACCGGGAGTTGTGGGCAAAAATGGGGGGGTCATGTGATACAGCAGGAAACCTACTCAGAACGATAGTACTACATGACAAAATAACTTCTAGCACTATGCCGTCACATGATCACGTGATATGCACACATTCTTTTCTCGCCTTAGAGATACGCCGGGTGGTCCTACCTCCGCGCTCGACAGTCTGCCACCTACGAAATGCATACCTTTATCATCAGGGGAGAATTGAATTTTCTGTCCAGAAGGGGTCGGAAAAGACTAAATGATTTTTTACGGCTTTCTTTAGTATCACAGATGCCAACAAAATAATCACGATTCACTTAGTGCCGTACGGAAATAATGGTGCCGGAAGCCATAAAAAATTTGTAATTTTCAGGAAATTTTCTATGCTGAAAAATTAATTAATTAACGTACGGCATTGTTACAGTTACCTTTCTGTAATTTTTTACATTTAAAATTTACCAACGCCGTACATATCTGCTGGTACAGGGGTGAGAAAACTTGGGTCGCAACCCCCTACCCTTATATAGTATAATGGTGGTGAATTGATACAACTTAAAATTAAATAATTTTAATAGTATTTGATAAATTAACAACAATTTTTATAATGCCGTACATTTTTCGTGGCATATATGGCGACACGGGGAAAATAGTTTTCCCCCAAAAATTGTAATTTTATGGTGAAATGATTTTGTACGGCATTAACATACTTCATTAATACTTGAAATAATCATCAAGAAAAAATATATGCCGTATCAAAAGAATAGTTCCCCGTACATTAAAACAATAATTGTAACTAGCGATTATTAGAAGAAGGTCATTAATACATATAATATGTACCGCTCTTACATCGCAAAGTTCTATTATCTTGTTGTCAACTTTCAGGCGCGCAGCAAGAAACCGAGTCTCAAAATCGCACTCTAACTGCATATTTCTCAGAACTTCACCGTTTTATACGTAATGTTCCATGTAAAATGAACGGCATAATAATTTTTCATAATCATTAAATTTATAGTTATAAATATAATTTTGTTTATGCCGTACAGTATTCAATAACCATTAGAGACACCTAAAACTTTCAATATTTTTATGCGCTGCAAAAAAGTATGTAAATAAAAATGTACGGCATATGTTTTTTTTTGTTTTCTAATCTTTGATAAACATAAAATAGCAAGAATAATTTTTAATATCACTTTTGTTATTAATAAATAGTACATTTAAAAATCTATAAATTTTTGAAAATTAGAAAATTTATTATATACTAAGTGACATATATACGTAAATCCGAACACCCAGTTTAAATGGTTTTATTTTAATAAAAGTTGGTGAATGTATTTATCTTACTGTAAATAACAAGTGAAAAAATGTTCAGCCTTACAGTTGGACATTCCGGTTTTTATACTGCTTTTTTTTAATTCACTAACGCTCTAAAAATGAATATTTCAGCCGCAGTAAAGAATCAACGTTGGCGGATTTTGGTTCTTGACATCCTTTACGATCGATTACGGTGCCTAGAGTAGGGAGACCTGTACGATTTCGTCAACTTAGTGAGTTTGATAGGGGCCGTATAGTGGGACTTCGGGAAGCTGGACTTTCTTTTCGGGCAATTGCAGTTAGAGTGCAAAGAAGTGTAGACACTGTGGTTAGGTGTTGTCAGGCATGGCTTCGAGAAGGCCGTACGCAAAGAGCAAGGGGCACTGGACGCCGCCGTAGAACAACAGACCGTGAAGATCGCCGCCTAAGATTATTGGCCTTAAGGGACCGTTTCTCCACTACCAGGTCCATTGCAAATGAATGGTTTGCAGAACACGGAAGACCTATTGGCATGCGAAGTGTTTACCGACGAATGAGAAGTTTTGGCTTGTTTTCATACCTTCCACACTGGGACCTCCCTTTAACTCGAGAACACCGACGTAATCGCCTTGAGTGGTGCAGACAACGGTCACTCTGGGATCAGGAATGGAACAGTATTGTCTTTAGTGACGAGTCTCGATTTTGTTTAGGCATGCACGATGGTCGTGCCAGGGTTAGAAGGCGACGTGGTAAAAGGAGGAATCCACAGTTTTTTGTTGAAAGACATGTTCATCACACTGTTGGAGTTATGGTTTGGGGTGCTATAGCTTATGGTTCCAGGTCACCTTTAATCTTCATCAGAGGTAACATGAACGCGCAGCGCTATATCCACGAAGTTCTAGAACCCCATCTTTTACCCTATCTTGACACAATAGACTTCTTTCGACTTATCCCCAATTGAGCACGTGTGGGATATGATGGGTAGGAGATTGCTCAATTTGCAACGTCCTCCTCAGACTGTAGAAGCAGTTCGAGAGGAGTTGGTGGTTGCCTGGAATGAGATACCACAGGAGGACATTGACCACCTGATCAGAAGCATGCAGAAAATTTTTTATGGCTTCCGGCGCCATTATTTCCGTACGGCACTAAGTGCATCGTGATTATTTTGTTGGCATCTGTGATACTAAAGAAAGCCGTAAAAAATCATTTAGTTATTTTTTATGTAGTACTATCGTTCTGAGTTTTTGCCCACAACTCTCGGTCTATTTTGTAGAGCTTCTAATCCCTCAGAATGTGATATTTTGGCAGAGTTTTCTGTCTCATTGTCACTAGCATCACTTAAAACTGTTTCATCGCCATTGTTACAAACAGTTTTTAATAGTTCTGTGTTAGTTAATTCTTCTATAAATTCATCTCCATTAATCCACTCATCAACATCTGCTTGGGTAAGATTTTCACACCCTGCTATGTTTACGACAAGCTCATGTAAATTTTAGTTGTTATTCTCATAGTGTGCGCAAGGTTCCATTTGTTGCTCAATTATTCTCGACCAAGATTTTTGTAAAGAAAAATCCTTTACTTGGCTCGATGCTTCTGCTATCCAATATGCCACATTCTTCAGGTTGATCTCTTTTAAACAATCAACGAGGTTACAATCATTATCAACTTGATCTAAAATTTGCTCTAATAACAAACGTCTGTAACTGCGTTTGAAATTTTCTAAAACCCCTTGATCCATTGGCTGATTGGCTGAACCAGTGACGTTACATTAGAAGGCAAAAACATCACTCGTGTTTCTCCACTTTTAAGTTGCTCCTTGTATTTTCTCGGATATCCCCGTTCATTCAAATATCGTTCTGTCTTGCGAACAAAATGATTGTAAAACCAGTCCTTAAACAGAGCGGCATCCATCCAGGCATTTTTTTGATTTTTATACCACGCTGCAAGAGCGTTGGGACGGACGTGTTTAAATGCTCTTGGTTTTGCTGATTTTCCGATTAACAACAAAGGCAGTTTGTGTGTACCGGAAGCATTGCTACAAGCAAGGATAGTCACACGATCTTTACTGCGTTTGTAACCAGGAGCTCCAGATTCTTGTTTTGAAGCTAGACTTTTCGCCGGAAACATTTTAGAGTTTGCGTCCGTTTCGTTCCAGTTGTAAATTTGTTCTGGATTTAAACCATACTGCTTGATTAAGTCTTTAAAATGTTCTCCAAATTTTAATGCAGTGGACTTATCGGCAGATAACTTTTCTCCGCAAACTTTCAATTCTCGTATACCGTGTCGTTTTTTCCGTCTATGCAGCCAACCATCACTGGCTGTAAAGTTATCCAATCCAATAACTGGCAATTCTTCACTTAAGTTGACTGCCTTCTGCTTTAGAACTGGTCCGGAAATTAGTATTCCACGTTCTCGATTCTGTGTAATCCACAGATATAAAGCATCATCCACATTTTGATATTCCCCCTTTTTCATAGTTTTCCGTGACCACTTTTCAATTTTCTCGCGTTGTTTTAACCATTCTGAAATGGTACTCACGTCCACACTCAAATCACTTGCCACGTTTTTAAGCAAATCACCTCTATCTAAACGTCTGAATGCCTCAAGTTTCTATTCTATGGTAATAACAACGCGTTTACGTTTATTTCAAGTCTGCTCCATCTTAGCGATTATGAACCTGACTGAAACAAACATACGCGCACACATACCAGCGGCTATTTCGGATCATGCACCGATTTTCCGAACAACTTCGGTTAAAACGGAGAAATTATTGTATGCGATCTGTTTCAGATAAAGCGGATTTCGGATAATCGCGATTCGAAAAACTGTATATCAATCTTCTTTTTTTAGAAGTGTCTAGCTGAATATGAAATAAAATATAAAACATTCCGTTTAAAGAAAATATCAAAACCCTTCAATGTTTTTCAACTGGATGTCCCATATCTCATTGCAGATTCAGATAGACCCTTCCAAAATAGGAAGATTGATATACCATACTATAAGGTTTTGATTATTAGTTGTTGAGTTATGAGCCATTCAATGTACAAAAATGCTCAACTTTAACAACATTCCTGTCCGCTATTTTAAAACATAGTGATTTTATATTCAAGGGTTATAAAGTATTTATAAGATGCTTAAAAATCATGTACGACATGACCCCCCATCGTATTTGAAAAATGTTACAAGATGCCTGGCCACCATCTTGAAATCTTCAACTGTTTTTACTTTAAAATATATCTAGTACTCAAGCGTCAATTTCACCTTTTCATTTTTACCTAGTTTGCATGTATTTTTGATAAAAATATCTATATTAAATGGACTTAGTATGAGTGTGTTTAATTTCGTTTCCTCAAAGTCTGATTTGAAATTTCTATTCTACTATCACACATTTTTAAATACGGTTTTGGCTAATAGGTACTGGCTAATCAAATGCTGTCCGACAATTGGAAACTAACCGGCCGACTAGTAGCACCTTCTGTCCAAGTCTGGCAAAATAGCACTTTTTTTAATAATATTTTTTTATACAATTACAGAAATATCTATAAGCAATGCATTTGTTGTCGGCGAAAAGTTAACAACATATATGATCCCAAGCATTAGTTGTGTTATCTTGAACACAAAATCCGTAATTACACTTTGTATTCCACTTTTGTCTAAACTGTCAGACCACTATCACATCCACCCTACATTAGTACTATCTTTCTGTGAGATGCTCCATTCAGGGGCGGATCCAGGGGGTGTCCGAAATATGATCTATGATTCTGAACCTATTCAATTCTTGTCTGGTTTGAACACACATATTAACGACACTTTTCCATCATAACATTCAACAAAGTTTTGATATTTTCGCTTCACGAAAAAAAAAATGAGCAACCTGTCATGATTGCCAGTACTGTCAAATGACTACGTTTTTCCGTAGTAGTCATAAAAAGCATTTTTTCCAACCATCCTAATTTGCTGTCGCTGTCAAAAATAACTTAATGGAAGGCTCAACGATTCGTTGTTTTTATTGTACTAATGGCCCTATTGTAGAATGAAATATTTTTGGTCACTTAATTTGGTGTAACATATACGAATAACTTCTCCGCATCAAGATTGAAATATGCATCATCGCAATCATCGGATAAATTGAGCGCATGAGAAATGCATAACCGAGAGCCGTAAACAGCAATGTAACGAGAAATTTGGTTCAGTCACTATAGAAATATTTAGGTCACAGCACAGCTGGTAAGAACGTAAACAAACGTGGTGACTTTGTTTACGTGCCTCATCGTGAGGCGTTTGCCAAACGACGGCCGACTGTGATTTTGTAAAAGTCTGTGTACACAACAGTGGCGGACTGACAACAAGAGACCTAGTCACGAAAGCTTTTGAAATTTTTTCTTCAATACTATGACCAAGGACGGATTTAGAGGAAGCGAAGGGTGTCCCCTGCTCAAGTCTGTCTCTTTTTTCAAGAAAATGGTATATAATGCTGTATGTCACTGTAAAAATCACCTTGCTAAACCTGAAACGCGAGACGTGCGCACAAGGTCATTTGCTTTCAGAAACGTTCCTTAACTGTTTAAGCATGCAGCCACCCTCCGCTTTCCAATTTTTAATCGCCATTGACCCTTCCCCCGAGACGAACATCTTCCTAAGCATGAATGCTGTGACTACCGCTACGCCTCCCCTCCCCCTCCCCCTTTGACAGAATCGCTTTTGACTATGACCTCCCAGGGAGGGTCTACCATTGTAAGGTGTAAGCATAAACAATATTTTAGCCACTCTTCTGCATGCGAGCTACTCTGTAAAACAATAAAACAGGGCAGTATTCAGGGAGGAAGGCTTTTCGGCTGAAGCAACACCCGTAACATCCCCTCCCATAGCTCCATAGCCAAATACGACTACTATTTGTCATTCATCTGTCTGTCAGTCCTGGCTGCCAGAAACCAAACAATGTCAAGTTAAAGGAGAGAAGGAAAGAATGAGAAAAAAAGAAGAGCAAAGAAACGAGGAGTTTAGAGGAAACACCTTGGCTTTAGATTTGGTACGCGAATTGATTTTGAGGTCCACTAAAAATAAATTTTGATCCAGGTTTTGTTAGTGTAATTTTGGGTTCGCGCTAATGTTTAATCACAATGCGAGCCGTGAATGCTTACGAATTTGTTCGACTGCGTCGTCCACTGAAGCCATGCAACAGAGAGTTTCTCTGCGATTCCGCTTGACTGTAATGAGGCTGCGCCTGGATCCTGATTTAATCCTTCAAGTAAGGAATGTCGAGGTCACAGCCTGATAACGTTTGTAGTCACCGGCCGCTGCCCCTATGGGGGGAAACGACGTTGCCAGATGGACCGTACTATCGGTGTGGCAGGGAAAGAATGTCTGTGGACTAATTGAATGAGTCTGTTTGACTGACTTGATCAGAGGGTCTAGCTCGTGCTGACCATAAACTGTTATGAACTGATAACTGCGTTGCATTGGAACTACAGAGTCAAAACTGACTTGACGCCATTCTTCTATAGAAAGTGGTACTATTTCGCTATGCAATGTATGCATCCAAAAGATTGCCATCCTATTTTGGACACTCGGTATATTACTAAGAATCATTACAACTTTTAAAACATTGAGATTGCCAGTTGATGTGTCATCATCCTCATTTCTCAAAACCGCAGATCGTGTTGTACCTATTGGTGACTTAATATGATGAGTTATTTTGTAATGTATTTTAGGCCAGCGTTAAAACCAAATACCCAGAAGAGTCGTCAATAGGTTGTGCAATGGGTTAAAGCAGCAAATCAAAAACAGAAACAAATATTTTCAGGAACTCAATTTCTCATCTGTGCTTATGTTATTGTAACCACAGGATTCAAATAAACATCAACAATTTTAACTGCGATGAACACGTTGATGGCTTTATGATATATTTTTGCATTAGAACCAACCTCGTAAAAATCGAGATGCAGACGACTCTATCTTTAGTTAAGTTTTCTCATAATGTTTATTGCAGGTTGTTTTTTATTTGTATTATTACACCCGCAGGGACGCAACTATTGGGGAATAGATATTGATGAGTCTATATACGTTTATTGTTCGTTTGGTTGTCTAGATAATGTCCTTCAGTTTGATGGAAATAACAAATATAGCTTCATAAAATAAGGTCAATTAATAATCGGTTGACCTTAGGTTGAGTTATACGGTGATGATATATGAAAAAAATTATTTAAGCATTACAACTAACTAGATGAAAATGGCATATGGCAAATAACAGTTGATGAGGCGCCCAGACAAAAGCTGTTTGAAAAATGAATTGAGATATGTACCCTAACTTAGCCAAATTTACATGTGATTTTTGGGTGGTTATCTGAAATTTGGTTAACTTCTGATGTAATTTTGAATGTGGTGTTTTTAGTTAAAAATCAGAACAGCTTATATTCTATGCTGTAGGCATAACATCTACTTTGCTGCGTCTAAAAGGGGTAGTCACTTTACTTGATATTTTCAGAGAAATATATGATTTTTTAAAATCAGTGTTCTAGGGACTGACGACAAGTGATAGGGACTGACACCAAACACGGTTATTATGTCAAATCACATTTTTTATTGCAAAATCAACCGTAACAACAAAATAATCTCTTCTATGATTTATAATCACAGTACAGGATTTATTTTTTAATTATACACTTGAAAATAATCTATCAATATTTCTCAACAATCAAATTATACTTTGAGTTTAATACTTACAAACTAATAGTCCTTTAAAAATTAACAATTATTTTAAATAATCAGCTTTCTATAGTTTTGAGTTACCAAATTATAATTTGAACACAACATTCAGACTTTCATTAATTATTATGAGATCACAAATATTTCGCACTTAAACTATCTAGTACCTCTTATTTATTTGTTTCACTATTTGTTTTACTTCTCGTAAACATTAATGGGTTTTTTAAATTTGTGAAGTACTGTATTTCTCTTGACGATTATATTAGGAACTGGCAGTTTTTCTATAACGTCTTCGTAAGGTACGTCGGCGATATCATTATCATTTATTTTAAATTCTGTGCCATCTTTATTGCAAACTTTAAGAAATGTAACTGTCAGTTCTCCATCTTCGTCATCATATTTTGAGCAAACTGCGGCGTATCGTTAATCTTTTCCCCTCATTATTAACTTAACTAGAACATAATCGCCACCGCCGTAGCTCGTTTTTGACTTTTCTTGTGCAATGTGGCTCATACTTGCTAACGGCATATCATCTTCAGAATCTGTGAGAATATCTGAAACTTGAAGCCGCTGTGTATTGGTTTGGTACGTAATAGTCCCCAACCTATAATGGTCACAACCGTCATTATCACAGAAGCAACTTAGTGACTTCAAGACAAGTTTATTAGGGTTATAAATATGACCCGAGACTTGATGCACCAAGAGAGTTCCTTTAAACGGTTTCTGCTCTTTCTCATGTTCCTTGATCATTTTGTTAACTTTTTCTATGTCGACATCTTCGATAGAGATATTTATATTTGGACACCTTTCTCGAAGCACAGCTACAAAGTCGTACAAGTTCGTAATGTCACCTCTCTGAGCTATGAGTTGGTCTGCAGAGCGTTTGCATGTAGCACAGGTATCACGGTCTGTAAGCTTAGGCACAACAACCCAAAATGGACGCAACTTGCAAAAATAATTATACCCAATTTTCATCAAACTCGTATTGTAAAATTTTTGATGCAAGTTCTTCAAGGAATCCAGCAAATATCTTTTTTGTTTTTTAATTTTTTCGCGAGTGATGCACTCTTTTTTTCCTGCCGCACAACGACTATTATTGTCATCTTCATAAAACTTGTGTATGATTTCTTCAACTCTCTTTTTTTTTTCGCATAGCTTCATATTTTGTACGATTAAATCCCATCTTTTTATATGTATATATGTATGTGTTTCCAAGTCTCCATATTTTATATTTATGTGTCAGTGGACTTGACAAAATCGTTTTTAAGCAGGTTTTTGTTTTGGGTGTCTGAATCTCTTTATCTAAAATTTGCCTTTGAATAATATCGCCAAATAACGCTTGTTTATTAATTCTGCTTTTTGATTAGGGTCGTTGGCCATTTCTACAATTTTACTTTCTGGTGTCAGTGCTTGCTTCTTTTGTATCATTCTATGTTTCAGTCTTCTGTTTCTTTGTTGTTCGTTGACAAGTTTCTTCTTTAAATTTTCAATGAGTAAGTCCTTCCTCTTCAACATACTATTTCTTTTTCTCCATTGAACTATACTCCTCCTTCTAGCTTCAGCTCCTCTTTCATTATTTAATAAAGGAGCCTCAGGAATAATTTCATCTTCCGATGATGGCGGCGTATTTTGGTCCACGTATTTATCTGTATTGTCACGAATCTTTTGTTTTTTTCTATAATCAGATGAATAGGCTACCCAATTTTTTCTTGCCTTTCTGTGCTCACGGGGAGTCATGTCTTTTACACACTTCCGTTGTCCTTTTTCCTTTTTCTTTAGATATTTTAGTCGTTCCTTTTCTTTGTACGCCGCCAGCAAAACAGGATCATTTTTAATTGTTTCTAATCGCCTCTTTGGCTGTTCAGACTTTTTTTTTGCAATTTCCTCTTTAGACAATATTTTTTTCTTTATAGGCGCCATATTCTACAACAAATACATTGGTATTATGATTAAAACTATGCATCACACAGTATGATCATCAGTCCCTAGTCACTATTACGACTAGGGCCTGACGGTCTAGGGATTGACGAAACGAAGCAAAATCAAATGAAAGCTATTATTTTAAATCACTATAAAATCAATAGGCGGTCAAAATAACAAAGCAGATCTAGCTCATACATTCGATAAGTAATGAGATCAATGAGTAATTATATATGTTTAAAACGACTTACCGAGGGCCTGAGAGTTTGACTGGCACAGCACGTGTTTCCGCAGCAAAGTCGGTTACCACACTAATAGCAAAATTGCTGCCGCGGCTTGGCTCGTGTTTTCAACCAACTACACACCAATGCTACCGTATTGAGTGAGTTAAGAATAAGACATATGTTTGGATGCCGCGTATTTTTGAATTTCGTAAATGACTAGGGCCTGATATTTTTTATCGCTTACACTTTTTGACTTGAAATAATGTGATCAAACAAAATTATTTTGTACATTAAATCGTAATGACAATGTAAGCAATGTAATAGTAAACAAATTTAAATAGAGTTTCAGCAAATTATTATTTAATACAATAAGATTACAGTGACGTGAATGCTAAATTTGGGAGATCTTACATGGCTAGGACCTGATATTTGGAGTAAAAAATGTCAATTTATTGAAATAAAGAATATTATCGTATTTATCAAAAGTGGTGACCGAACTAAATAGACTATAAAATATCGCTTAGTAGTTTCAGATATAGGATATATATTTTTTAATATTGTGAAAATTCATGCTAACACCAAGTTAACCAAATTTCAGATAACCACCCTTTTATAGCTATACAATCTGATTCAGATACAAAAACATGTCGTTACATAGAGGCGTCGGTAACGTAACTAAATGCAAAACCATTTTAGTAACAAACGCCATAAACATAGGCGACCACAGTGCGGCCAACTTTTTGTGAAAGTGTACTTGCCCCTAAAACTTTTTGGAGAGCGGGGGTAGTAAATTTCCCACGGGAAGGACAAGTCCTCAAAAAATCCGCAAAATTGTACACAACATCATGCTAAATATACAAATTTTAGGGATCAACCGGATTCCCAGGAGCCGTGTAGGAGGGGGGGAGGCTGGGCATATATTAGCTCAGGGCCTTCGACTGAAGCGGCCCCAGGGGAGAGCGAAATCTGTTCGAGTCGTTTACCTAATACACCTGCGAAGCTAATTTCACCAGATTATATCCAAGAACACGTTGACTGCCACCTTTTTACGGTTGGTTTTACCCAGGAGCCAATTAGTTGTATAATGGTTCATTTGTTATTTTGGTAGTATAACTTCGTAAAATCAGTTATTGAGGTATTTACGTAAAATGTTTTTTTAATTAGAAGATTTTTTGTGGCTCTTCTAAGAGCCGACGGCACTGACTTACAAATCGGTTTCTTGTGTCCCAGCTGGCGCTTATAAGAGTCGGAAGATAATTGTTTTTTATAATAGCAATAATAGAAACTAAAAGCAAATAAACATTTATTATCGACAAAAATATAAAATAATTTTTGTAACTCAAAATAGTAGAGAATATATAAAAGTACTATAACAAAAACTTTTCCGGTAAATAATACACCTAATGTGATAAAATCTTATCAAAAATAAGAAATGAAACAACTTTTTTTTGGAATACAAACATGAATTTATGGTGTATGCAGACGATTTTTAGTGCAAAACATTATTTGTGAATAATGTCACTGCACTCCAAGCAGAATCCTAGAACATCAGGGCATGTTCTACATTCGTACATCGTTTGGGTACGGATTCCCTTCTTGCTTGGACTGGCATCTTTTTCTGGATACTTGTTTTTTACCATCTAAATCACGTTTTACTAATTTGTGCCCTTGAGTGCCTGCAGTATTGTACCTTGGCTCTGATAAGAGTCAGCGGCACCGGCGAACATCTCGCGTTGACTCTTATAAGAGCCAGCCAACGCGAGATGTTCGCCGGTGCCGCTGACTCTTATCAGAGCCAGCGGCAGCGAACGTGTTAATCAGCTCAATGACTCGACTACTACTCTTCGAGGAATTTACCTGATAAACTTGTTAATCTTACTAATACTCGTATAACCATTAATACGCCCGATGATTTCGAACTATTCCCGAGGTGATAAGTACAAGAAGGACTCCCACCGGACAATATCAATTAATCCATTCAACGACACCTACCCGTTCGAGGTGCTTGCCTAACAAAGTTGCGACGTAATTTCACCGGACTATATCGACTAATTCACCCGGCCACAACTATTACTGCAGTTTGAAGTGTTTTCCCAACAAACTTGCGAAGTTTGTTCCTCAGCAGGGGGCCTGGATAGCCCGGTGGTTAGCGCGTCGACCTACTAGTCCATCGTTTCGAGGCTCGCGGGTTCGAATCTCTCACACACACACACACACACACACACACACACACACACGCACGCACGCACGCACGCACACACACATTCGTACTACGGGGTGACAACGGTCAAATTTGGCCAGTACCTAGGCTTCACCTCCCCACCACTACCACTACTAATCTTGCCGGACTATCTCCATTTACTGCCTACTTATACTTAGTACTCCCGACATTAATTTTTGGTATTTGCCTGATGAACTTGCAAAGTTAAATTTCACCAGACTATATGAATTAGTCCGCCGACGACATCGATAATTGTGTCCAAGCTCGGGGTTCAGAGCCTCATGGGCCCTGATTTGCACTGCGATACCTATTTGTAGGTATGCAACTAAATATTATGAGACGGAAAGAAGTCCAACCATATACCATAAATTCTCCTTTGCTAAATATCACTCTTGCAGTTTTTCATGCCTCATGATTGTAGAAAAATAATTCGGTCAGTGTTGCCAGTAATAGATTGATTATTGTTACTAAGTTAGTGCCATTAACCATTAACTGATAAAATTACATAAATTTACAACTCAGTATTGTCATATTCATTAGGAGCTATTCCATCAGTGTTGCCAATCGTTATTCACTTGATCAGCAATTGGCAACTCTGACAAATTTAGCGCCCTTCATTCTTTCGTGTTGGAGTCATTGTTTAGGTCAGGTTAGTTACCCGTAATTCCCACACCGTGTGGCTAAATAGTAGGTATCACAATCGCGCCCAACTCATCTATTTACCAGTTCACTCATAGATAGCGCCGCCAATAATTTATTATGCTATTTTACATTCAAACTATTTCTGATATTTTTTGTCAAATTGAGTGGTATCGTGTAACAGCGTATACAATACGAGTGAGTTGCTATGAAAATTGACGAAATTGATTATCCCTTTTATGATCGTAACTTAAAAGTAGCAGATTTGCTGTGAAAATGGCAAATTACCAATGCTGGTTAACAATTGCAGAACGCTATCTATGATTGAATAGTTTAGTGGAAAAGATTTTTTTCTTAATTATGATACCTTCCATCTAGACGCCAAACATATATTTTATATTTAATTTAACTGCACAAAACAAGGTATATTCTTTAATTCACCGGTTGATTCCATCACTGATGGATCCGGTGAACTTATGGTTGACAGCTGATGTATGACGTTAGCAACCGGTTCCGATGAATGGCAGTTGATAAAAAGCCCATTTTTAGCCTTGAGGCTGCTGTCATATGAGAAAACCTAACCTCTGTTTTATCGTTATCGTGAATGGATACTTGTTAATTTGGTCCGAGTAAAGATAACATGGCCATGCAAGACAACTGTTGAAATATATTCTACTAGACGATAGAAGACTATCCGTAGCGAAATTTTTGCTGAAATCATTGCACAACACTTAAAAAAATGCAAATGAAAATTGGCGCTTTAACGTTCTAAATGACTCCGTCGGTACCCCGGGATAGACATCCGTCTTGATAGGTAGCCTTGTCATTCTTGCCACCTGGATTGCGGCATTGCCAGCTTATCGGACGAATTTGCTACCTCTGCTATTTTGATAGAATGTTATTAAAAAGGTTGTGAATAAAATATTAAGGTATACCAATCGAGATACATAACATTTGAGGCGTAGCAATGTTTGCCAGAAAACTAAACAAAAGCTGCTATTTACATTTTGCGTCGCCTGGCGTCCATGCGGCGGAACGTTAATTTCTCTGAATATTTTTTAAATGCCCAGTTTTATTGGAAAAAAACAATGTGTTATTATATAAATATATTTATTAACTATTTAATCTAAAATTACATGATCTTATTAGGAGAAGTACGATTTTCATTTTACTCTACTATTTTTAGTATCCGTCTTATATGCAGATAAATTAGGCATTCATTTTGAGGAAGCTAAAAATGGACAGCTTGATAACTTGAATCCAACTTATAACTTGTCGATCATGTGGAATTACAGGCAGACGCATTTTCGACGCATCATATTCTTACTCTTGTTGGACATTTGGTGCCCACGTATCCTGCAACAACCAAGGTAAGACATTGTAGTTTTCTAAACGCGGGTTGAGATTCCAGGTTTGAAAACGCCAGAGAATCAACGCTTGATTTTTTGCACCATATTTAGTAAACATATAGTGCCAAGGGCTACTGTAAGTATTCTTATGTACCTACATTCATTTCTGAAAAATCTCTAAACTATTAGCAAGGCCTCGAACAAAAGACTATTTTTAGTCCGAGGAATTGGTGGTAGTCAATAATTAACAGTATTTCACATTGTGCTTTGACACTAGCTCTTGGCACTATGTTTACTAAATATGGTGCAAAAAATCAAGCGTTGATTCTTTGGCGTTTTCAAACCTAGAATCTCAGCCCCGTGTTCAGGAAACTACAATGTCTTACCTCGGTTGTTGGGGGATACGTGGGCACCAAATGTCCAACGTGAGTAGGGATATATGATGCGTCCAAAATGCTGATTCCGTCTGCCTGTAATTCCACGTGATCGACGAGTTATAAGTTGGATTCAAGTTCAAATCGTTCAGCTGTCCATTTTTAGCCTCCTCAAAATGAATGCCTAACATCTCTGCGTATAAGACGGATGCTAATAAATATTAAAGTAAAATGAAAAACGTTCTTCTAGCAAAATAGCAGAGACAGCAAAATTGTCCGATGAGCTGGCAATGGCGCAAACTAGGTGACAAGAATGACAAGATCGTATGTCTATCCCGGGGTAATGACGGAGTTATTTAGTACGTCAGAGCGCCAGTTTTCCAATCTTCATTTGCATTTTTCAAGCGGTGTGCAACGATTTCGAGAAAAATTCCGCTACGGATAGTCTTCTAGAGTATATTTCAATAGTTGTCTTGCGTGACCACGTTATCTTTACTCGGGCCGTTAATTTGAACTCCGTATCATTTAAAATCATTATGGCAATGTACGCAGCCGTTGGTATTGTGGTGGAACGTTTGTTGAACGATTCAAGTGATGATTCGGATGAAAAAGTTATCCAGTGGAGAGAAAGAGCAAATTTTCAGATATGCATAATTCAAAATAAAATCACTTGCCTTCAGATGCTCTGATTATTTAGAATTGTGTTAAAAAAACATTTAATTTCACGCCACTCCTATGCTGTAGCATAACTTCAATCTTTTCTTTATTTTTTTCACACAAAACTGTAGTTGTCAAAAAATGGTATAATGTAGAGTATAGAATATCGTGGATCAACCGAGCCCGAACGTCGGTGGATGCTGTCGGCACCGTTAATATACATAGACCAAACACCATAGATGGGAAGGGAAAGCATATTCATTGAAACTATACTAAGCAAAATGAGAGACACGACCTGCGGAAGAAAATGAATGGTAGATAGAAGTTGACCAGGGAAAATGGCATACAAAAGATTTAGGAAGAAAAATGATAATCCTACAAGATGGCTGAAAAAAAGCTATAGGGAGAAAAATGGACGACATGTTAACTTGAAGTCGTTGAATACAATCTAGATCACAGAAGTTATCTTCGAATGACAGCTTCACACTTGTGAATTTGTGTTTTGTGTTCATCAACATAACCTTCGGTTTTGGGTGTTTTTGATTGAAAACCAATCAAAATATTGATAATAATTAATGAAGTTTCCCCTTTGAAAAAAGTTACTTCCCATATTGAATTTAAAGGTAGGTACAATTCTTTGTTGCCACCTACCACTTTTTATGTAGCGTTAGTTTGAATATACCTCTGATCTTGGCCTAATAAATGGATCAATCAATGTAAGTACCGACCTTTTGCTCTACTTTCAGTTTTAAAGCCCTATTAAGAGGTCTTATAAGATATTGATGTAATTGTTATGACGCAAACCAATGAAACAACTCCATGAAGATTTTTTTACTTCAAAAAGTTGTAATTACAAATATGTACACAGATGTATAAAACTTGAAGACTTAAGAAAAAAGACTTAAAATCAACAGACATTCACTTGAGAGTATGTTATTGTAACACACTTAAAATTAGCCTTAAGATAAACTTAGGATTATTATCTATACACTTAGTTGTACTTATATAACATGGAGGAAACTTAGAAACAACAGTTTATAACTTTAAAATCTTATGCAGATCATTTCTTGCGACTCTTGAAGATCATAGGTTCATAGTATCCAAATACTTCTTGAGAAGCATATGTTACGTAAAGAAAACCATCACTATCAGCATGCTCTGCATATACTTCAGCTAATGTTAAGGACTGGCTCATCATTGACCTATTATTTACCAAAAGGTATAAGGCTTGGTTTTTGCTCAATCGTATCCTATTCCTGAAAAACAAAAGGAAAATTGAATATCCTTTTATTATTATCCATTTATAAAAATGAGTTGTATATATTTTGTGTGATTTTGTATTTATTGAAAACATTTTATTATTGTTTGCGCACTACTGACTACCAGTTCAATACAAGATATTTTTATAATTTCTACACTTTGATTAATCATCCTTTTATTTCCCACGCCTACTGGCGCGGAAGTATTTTAATGCAAACATTTTCGAAAATGAGATATTTTCTGGATGTTATATGACAAAAAACTGTCACTCACTTTCATCTTTCTGTCTGTTTTACTGTGAAATTTGGGGGTGGCAGTTGTAGGGGTGTCTCAATTTTTTGATGTTATATTTATATACCCCCCCACATTGGTAATTCTATGCCCGGATTAGACATATTTCACACATCATTGATTTCCGCATACATTAAAAAAATATTGTCAGCAGACGGATCGCGAACCTAACGGCCGCGTCTGCTTCTGTTCCCGGCTCGTGGTAAGTGTTTTGGTATTACTTCCGCGCGATAGCATAGTGTTTTCTATGTTGTGGGCGCGGTGCCACGACTGACCGAGTTAGATATTGGGGAGAGGCGACGTTCCCAGATGGACTACAGGCAGGGCAGGAAAAAAATATATATGAACTAGTAGTATGGACCTGTTTGAGTGACTTGGTCCATTTGATTTCACTGTTAGAAGTTCATAGTAAATTTTTTTCACAGAGGTGCGTTCATAGTATCAATCTGGTTAACTGTTTCAACTCTGACTTTACTCTAGACTTTCATCAGATACTGGAGTTGAATTGTCGCTGTGTTCATGACCTCAGGAATTACATACGCTAGGTTGAGATTTAGGACAACAGTAAAAAATACTTGTCATGATGATTTTTGTGTTACATGACCACTTGAGAATAAACTCTTGATAACAATTTTTTTTTAATTATTTTTTGCTACATCTTGTAAATCTAAAAATACTCGAAATGCTATAAATACATATAATATATGCGTAAATGTAAATACAAATACAGTTGGTAGATAGTGATAATCACGGTACATAACATACTTTTTCTAGAATATGAATATATCAGGTGTAATACGGATCTCATCATAGCATAGTGTTTCCTATGTTGCGGCCGCGGGGGGAAGCGACGCTGCAGAATGTATATGGACCAATTGTATGGACCTGTTTGGCTGACTATTTTTTTCAGAGTCAAGTTTTTGCTGAACATAATCCTTTATGAAAAACCGCTAATAGCGTTGTGCGGGAAGTGCAGAGTCAACCTATACTTTACGCCATTTTTTTTAATGCAAAAATATTGTTGTCAATTAATCTATACATAACGTATGCATAATTGAATATAGTTATTGATAAGTATCTGGATCAACTGCATGCATGTACTGACTGAAAAATATCCCAAGTTTTTATCAAACAAAATAAATTTTATGACTTGTGACATTTTCTAATTAACCATTTTTTATATTAATTGGGAAAAACCATGATATTGTATCCGAAAGATGATATTACATAAAATTGAGCAATGCTACAAAGATAAAATATATCAAATCTTAGCTTATGTTTAATATCTTTAAAATGTATCATGAACGTGGTATGTGATTTAAATTTTTTTATTCTGCAAACTAGCACAATTTTGAAATTTTACAAAAATAAGAACTACAAATAACAAACGTATAACCATATCTTACCTTATTATTGTTTGAAACTGTGACATTGTGATTTCTTGTGGCACTAAGAATTTGGATTTGTCTAAGTTGGGTAAGTGATTTTCTTTGTAAAACTTTTGTACTATCACCTGCAAGGAACATATACTTAAGTATTATATTATCTCAAAAGATGAACATGTTTTTATTAAATAACCTTTTTTTGGATTGCTTTTGATTTGAAAACGTAAATATTGCTGTTACACAAAAAAAATATTAGTAATATCTGGTTGAAAATCTCTCAAATAGTCAATCCTAAAATAAAAATAGGATTCTTTAACATACTCAAGAGGTAGATTAGAATAAAAAATACTTACAGGTATTTTTGTAGGGAACCTATTCCTTATCGCCAACACTTCTTCTTTCCTTATTTCTGGAATAATAAAAAAAGAAAGTATATTAAAAAAGCTCGACATCGCACAATTTCGAAATTCGCAAGATATGAATTTTTTTAACTGATTCAAAATAAAATGACTCAATGAGACAGTTACGCTTGTGTTTCTTCAAATAAGAGTGAATAATTAGTGTATCCTGCATTCTTGACCCGAGAAAAATCTAAAGAATACTCGGTGTGTAACAAGCAACTCTTTCTCGATAGCAGCTGAGGAGATAAACACCCATTAAAAATATCGACAATACATATACGTTATTATTTCACAATAAATAAATTGATCACGGCATATCGCAAAATAGTACAGTCGATATATACACTTTGTTGGATGCTCCTTAACATGAATCAAGTGGTTGTCAGGCGATAATCCGATGCATATTTGTTTAGGATCATTTTGTAAACAAATTTCAAAATGGTTTTGCGCTCCTATCCTTTTTTTTGGATCGTTCTGAACAAGAAAGGTCCTTAGTAAGTTCTCCTAAAGTTGAACGATTTCGAGTTAAATAATCCTTATAATGGAGGTTCATACATTAATCTACAAGATCTCAAAGAGTGTGTTGTAGGTACTTTTAGAGCATCTTTATGTAAATAATGTAAGTCTATCATCTACAGATAAATACATCATCCATACCAAGAGAAAAAAATTATAATGTCTAACCAGTACGCCTACCACACTGCCTTACAGGTTTTTTCTTGTAGTTTAGATTACAAATGCGGTGCTTTGAAGTAATGAAGTACTATTTCTCGCGTTTCTGGTTCCATGAACAATGCAGATGTACCATTAGTAGTTGCAGATTTCATATCCGTCAACCGGTTGCGTCAAGAGTTTTGGGTTTTCGCGTTCTCGAAACGCTTTTGGCATTTTCGGGACGAGGAGCGAGGGTGACGAGTTTGGTACATCTAAAACAATATCAGATCACGTCATGCTCGCTTGTCGCTTACTTCAAGCGGTCAAGGGCTTTGCTGGTATTACGCGGTGCCATCTTGAAGTTTTAATAATGGCTTCACGCGATCCCGACTTACTACATGATTGCTGAGGCTGTTGTTCTAACACACTGAATATAATGAAAAAAGAAAAACGAACTGCCACTTGGAGGTCAGATAAATATCAAATTCGGGGTGTGTTTCCTAATCCACTGTCATTATTCAAGAAGGCGATGTATGCTCTAAATGTCAACTTGGAGATAAAGGGTGGTAAAATTTCCAAAAATTAATCACTTATCTGTCATAACCACTTTAAATATTTTAATGAAATTTGGCATACACGTTCTATGTATCACGAGGATTAAGAGTACTTCAATTTCCACCTGTTCCCACAGATATTGATGGTAGCCACTGATTTCTCTTAAAATAAAAATTGTTGTTGGTTCGCCGTTTCAAAGCAACTTTTTTTAACAATATCGAGAATATGACAATAGCATCACCCCGAGAAATCGGTTTTTTAGGTGAAAACCGTGCGTCGGACTAAAGAAATTTAAGAGATCAAATTGCTCATAAATGAATACATATTTCATTTTTATTTTTATTTAAAAGTCAGTGGTGTGCCACTGATTTGTTCTTGAAAACTTGACCACACTGTATCTCTAAGGTCAAAACGTTTAGGAAATATCGATAGACTAGATGTGAACATCACCTAGGAAGCACTCTGTATATTGTCATTGTCATCTGTACTCTGCAAAAGGCCATAGTGGTGGCCGAAATGTCAGCAAAAAAAGTAACTCATAAATTTATGTGTTTTTATTATGACTAGAAAATCACGGAGTTTCATTGTTAATTAATTGTTTATAACACTTTATATGCTAAGCGCACTTCCCTCTAGCGTAGGGAAAATTCCAATGTGTAAAATGTTTTATTTTGTGATCTGTGCATAAAATCTGTAGCTTGACTGTACCACGATTATATATACTTCAGTATCACATAAAAATAAGTAGATCAATTGCGGCACATAAGACAACAAATAAATACTCGTATACTGACCTATAGGCTTCTTGTTGTTGACTTGATTGTTGCAGTTGTTATCCTTGTTTTTTTCCACGGTTGACGGAACGATGATTTTCTTCTTGAGCGCATGCATCGAACCCACGTTGTTATTTGCGCAGTCGCAAGCTTTCAAGCTGTTCGTCGGTGACTTGGAATACATTTAAAGTTCATGCACTTTACACATATCACTAAAGACGTCCTCTCCTTCTCTTTGCGGAAGGCTGTGCTGAAGTTTCTGAAAAAAAAAGAAATACCTTACTTCTGTAACATCAGCTATCATAAAAATTAAGCCATGCTGACTTCCTCAGTCCTTCCCAAGGGCAGATTTAGGAATCTGTCTAGGTGGGCGCAGCGGTGGTTACACCAATTATCTCTAGGAATATGTTCGTCTTCCAGGGGGAGGGATTTAGGTCTAGCAACGTAATTTTGACATCAAGACACAGCAATATATCAGATTTTTTTGAGCAAAATAGTAGACTTGGACGTCTAGTGGGAGTAGGGCTCTAAATCCGCTTTGGTACTTCTCACTTAACTTTTTTTCAAACTTCCGGAAATTTTTTGACAACGTTCTAAAATGGTCAGTAGTTAAAGAAACACATCGATAAACAACGTTTATGACTTTTTAAAAATTGACTTCTCTAGAATTTTTTATTGCCCAAAAATCAGAAACCCTAAACATTGTACAACGAAGTTTGAGACCTGACAAGTTTAGTTTTTGAACTGGACCGATTTTCAAAACCCACAACACTATGTTTAACAGATGTTTTTCTCATTTTATCTACCACTTGTACAATCTCGTCCCCACAAACCTTAAGTCTATGTCTGTGTCAGCTTTTAAAAGAAGTTACAGAAAATTTCTATTAGATGAATTGTAGTGTTTACTTTATATTGTTCCTTTCCTTTTTAAATTTCAAATGTTTTTTTTTTGTTAAATCTGCTCAAAATGATTTGACCCTTTTCGTTAAATTATATTTTTTATATAATTTCTTTATATACATATACTTTTTTGACGTTTGTAATCATTATTTATTACTTATTAATGTTAACTTATATTATTTGGTTAAGAACTCCTCTGTTGTAATTTTGTTTGTTGGGCTAGTACTTCTGACTGTTTACTACTTTTGCATGTTGTTTCTTCATTTTTAATTTTTTCTCTTTGTATTTTTTTGCTCTGCAAATAAACGCTATTATTATTATTATTATTATTATTATTATTTTCTAGCCATTGTCCTAAAACGATCATAAGCTTTAGAATATGACAAAAACAAGGGATAGAATTGAAATAATCTGAACACACCAAAAACACATTCTAACATGATCAGATATTTCAGAAATACACAATCAATAAATCTTCAATTTTGTAAACAATTTGACCCTTTTCTTATAGTATTTTCAATTCAGTTCAGAAATAATTGAAACCCTCAACCCTATGAAATAACGAAGTTCGAAGAAATTTTTATATTTTTTAGTGTTTTTCTGATTACTTGATATCATTGCACCGCCACCGAAAGATATCGGGTGTCCAACACAAAAAAAATGCCAGTTCCTATCAAAAACTGTCCTGCGGGGTGCCACCGTTTTCCTCAAATAATATAGGCCCACCACAATCGGTGCGCTGAATCCGAATTCGAAAATAATTCGTCGTGCTATTCAGTTTGAGACTTAGTTCTTACTTTCATTAAACACTGAAGGTCTTAAAATCCCCCATATCGGCACAGGACACATAATTCTGGTGGATCCGTCAACCCCAGGTAAGCAGAACCGAATTTGATTTGGTTTTTTGTACGATACAGATTCATTTTGTACTTGCTAACAGCTCTTTTATTTACAAAAGCTCATTTGCATACAAAAAACAAAACGCCACAAACAACTTTCACTAGATTTATACACGATCTATTATTGCCAACGTTGCAGACTATCACAAAAACGTCACTTGCTGATCAGCTATTCACCTCGGTAGACGTCAAAGTGTGATGGATACGCTTGTCAAATAGGGTGTGCGTGTGGCGAATATTTACTTTCCGCAAGCGAAAACCTTAACTTCTTTTTATTTGATTCACCCAAAATATATGCATCGATCGTAGATATGTTATATTTACCTATTTTGCACTTATCACCAAAAATTTGATTACTATTCCTCTCACTTTTATCACTAGAGTTGACTTCTTCTCACAGCTGTGGAATTTTCGGACTGGTCAGTTTCTAGAAACGGATAAACGAATTTGTTTCTGTTTGATTTTCTTATCGACACGCGCTCCGAAGCGGAAGTTTTTTATTGTTATTTGCAGATCTCTGCCCCGCGTGGCACGAAGACTTCTCGAGGTGGTACTTGGTACTGTCGAGAGGTAGCGAATTTTGCCGGGTGATATTTGAAATAGTAGTGGGGATTGTGGCTAAGAAAGTTAATGGGCTAGCGTTTTGGAGTGAATCATCACAACCTTAATCCAAAGTGGGGCGAAAGTGATGTCATAATGCAAATTGGTAGTCGAAAGTACCCTAAACCTCCCACAAAGCGAACGTCTTGTCTCATTAGCTCATCATTTGCAATATCATTACTGCCAAGTATAAATAGTAGCATATGTATCTACTAGATAGAAGTGGAACGCTCCCGCAGCATGATGCTTGTTCGTCGATCATTATGTTGTTTTGAAGAAGGCATGCAACAGAAAAAGAAGCATACGTCTACGATGCTTGTCACTAAGCAATCAGAAACGGTGTCTAATCAAATCTTAATTGACGATTGAAAATTTTAATTTTACCACGGATTGTTTTGGCACCTATTTTCTAAATCAGAAGCACGTAACCTTGTTGGAAATTATTTTTTTCAATAATTTTCAACTACTATTTATGCACGTTTAAGGAAAATGTTGCTCAACATTATAAAGTAAACGTTAAATTCTATTGTTTTAGCAATTTTGCAAAATGGGGTCCGATGTTGGCACTTTCTCTGTACCAAGGGCGTATTCAGAGGGGCTTTGGGACTCAAGCAATTATCCTGCTTGTTTAACGGAATTTTAAATTTGTTGTGAATCATCTGGCTCCAAAATGGCGATCTCTCTTCCAATATTGGCTTTCGAGATCTTATCAAGCTCCAAAACAAGTAATGCCCTGTCGTTAGATCTGAAACTCTGTACCAATATTTCAAATATTTTTAATTTTACACATTTAAATGAACCGTGAACGGAACCCATTTTTTTTATTTCCATGATAACAAGCAAGCTTAGGCATCTTTGACTACTTTAAACCATTTACGTGATTAGAAATTTGGAAAACATCAAAAACAAATGTTGCAGCTTTTTTTTCAAATTTTATCTGAACAGTTTATACACTGCGTGGTTACAACAGCATACAGTCAGATCTACCAACAAAAAGACAGGACAGTGCAAACGAGCGACACGAATTGTATTATGGAATATAGTAACATAGACAACGTTTTGACCTGAATTCAAAAACATTAGCGATCAGAATACTTTCTTTATGAGTTTAAGGTGAAAATATGAAATTTGATATTTAGCCGACCTTGAAACTCACATCATATATCACTTATTTTGACTAGGTTCAAATAGTCAGGTATTCAGAAAAATCTTCCATAGTTACCCTAGTGACATTCTGACATTGGTCACGTAGGCACACTATCTATTTGTAAATATGATTGGACCATCATAAAGTGATTAATACCTGTTTACCGAACATTTTATCTAAAGATGACCTTTATAATTAATTCTGCAATAATTGCTTTTGGTGCGGTCACAGAAAATAAATCTGCGAATCCGAAACACTCTAGATATAATTTGGAAGTTTCTTTAAATTGATGCGAATAAAAGTACCTTACCGATTCAGCATCGTGCCCGCGACCTTGTCTAGTGAGGTCTGTTCAACCTCAGACACTCTTGCCAGTCTCTCACTACGCCGCCATTACGTTTCACGTCTCTATCGGAGTTGGTTTTGTGATTATGCTGCTTTGTTTGTCACCATGTCAATCAGTAAAATGAAGATGAAGATACGCCCAGTAATACGATTTTTAAACGCTAAGAAAGTTCGTCCTACTGTGATTCATTGGCAGTTTGTTGTAATTGTTACTGAAGCTTAGGCGCGCTATCCAAAACCGTCGGTAGACCCTGCTCTCTAGACGACGTTTTGCTTCACGACAGCGCTCGGTCTCACGCTGCGACAAGAATACAGACGCAACTGGACAAGCCTTGTTGGTAATGACTGGCTGAAAGCCTTGGCTTAACACCATTAGGCTTTCATCTTTTTCCAAAACTTGACGAATTTCTGCTACTGTCTCACAGATGGCGGTAGTATTTTTCATATCCCCTTTTGGACGCCGGAATACAGTATATGGTTGTCTATTTTTAGGTAGAATATCTTGACCAATTTTTAAACAACATACAGGGTGTCCTAGAAGTCGACGTCAAGCCGGAAACGGGGGATAGGCCAAGATATAATATACTAAGTGACATATAAATCCGAACACCCAGTTTAAATGGTTTTATTTTAATAAAATTTTGTATAAGTACTTAATGAAGCATAATAAGAAAATGATAAAAATTTCAAAATGATTGCACTGCTTTAAAGCCCTTTTACCTTTAATAATGTGTGGATGCACCCTGATGTGCTACGCATTCTCCAACGCGACTAGGCATGCTTCTGATCAGGTGGTCAATGTCCTCCTGTGGTATCTCATTCCAGGCAACCACCAACTCCTCTCGAAGTGCTTCTAGAGTCTGAGGAGGACGTTGCAAATTGAGCAATCTCCTACCCATCATATCCCACACGTGCTCAATTGGGGATAAGTCTGGAGATCTTGGTGGCCATGGTAACAATGTGACATCATTATGTTGAAAGAAGTCTATTGTGACTCTTGCAACATGTGGTCGGGCATTATCTTGTTGGAAAGTTGAATCTGCCAGGGTGTCAAGATAGGGTAAAAGATGGGGTTCTAGAACTTCGTGGATATAACGCTGCGCGTTCATGTTACCTCTGATGAAGATTAAAGGTGACCTGGAACCATAAGCTATAGCACCCCAAACCATAACTCCGACAGTGTGATGAACATGTCTTTCAACAAAAAACTGTGGATTCCTCCTTTTACCACGTCGCCTTTTGTCTGCACCACTCAAGGCGATTACGTCGGTGTTCACGAGTTAAAGGGAGGACCCAGTGTGGCCGGTATGAAAACAAGCCAAAACTTCTCATTCGTCGGTAAACACTTCGCATGCCAATAGGTCTTCCGTGTTCTGCAAACCATTCATTTGCAATGGACCTGGTAGTGGAGAAACGGTCCCCAATAATCTTAGGCGGCGATCTTCACGGTCTGTTGTTCTACGGCGGCGTCCAGTGCCCCTTGCTCTTTGCGTACGACCTTCTCGAAGCCATGCCTGACAACACCTAACCACAGTGTCTACACTTCTTTGCACTCTTAACTGCAATTGCCCGAAAAGAAAGTCCAGCTTCCCGAAGTCCCACTATACGGCCCCTATCAAACTCACTAAGTTGACGAAATCGTACAGGTCTCCGTACTCTAGGCATCGTAACCGATCGTAAAGGATGTCAAGAACCAAAATCCGCCAACGTTGATTCTTTACTGCGGCTGAAATATTCATTTTTAGAGCGTTAGTGAATTAAAAAAAAGCAGTATAAAAACCGGAATGTCCAACTGATAAGGCTGAACATTTTTTCACTGGTTATTTACAGTAAGATAAATACATTCACCAACTTTTATTAAAATAAAACCATTTAAACTGGGTGTTCGGATTTATATGTAACTTAGTATAGTTATCAGAAAAATGTAAGTCGTGTTACTTTTTAAATTATAGGTTCAAACAAAATCGAAATCATCTACACCCTGTGTCCTTTTTCAAGTATAATGACAATTAAAATTGGTTATCAAAAGTAGTACTCACACTAATTAATACTTTATTTGTTTATTCATTTACTGAACTTACACCTATACTTGAATTTTTGCGACTGAAGCTGTTTACCTCTTATCTTGCCCGATATTTGGTATTTTTAAAGTTGAACACTTAAATTGCACTGCTTTAATCTGAAATAATTATTTTCAGAGGTTAAACATAATTAAAACTGAATCATTACGAGTGCTGAAGACAAAATTAGCAATGCCATTTTTTTCATATTTTGTTTATTTTTAGATAATAATATTTACCCGATGCGATTTTCAGCTTCAACAACATTTACATTCTTTACAGATTAGTTCTGTTTTCTTTGGATGAACTTATACAAACTATCGACTGTAAATAATATGGAAAAATACCGAGCAGAATCATTGAAGCAGACGCAAATATATAATGTATTTACATAATAGTTCTCGACTAAATTAAAACTGTTGAAAAATGTTGCGATTGCAAAAAATGGCGTCGAGTAGGTTGACTCTGCACTTTCCACCCTCTTTCAAGGATCATGTTCGGCACACGTTAGGCCCTCGTAGGAAAACGTAACTACCAACATGTATAACAAAAAAAAAACCAATTCGATGATGTGAGACAACAAACAGCCCCAAAAATAGGTCATGACCCATTTGATAACGGATTTAGTAACGCTGCGATCTAGAACTTTCCATGGACAGTACTGACCATCTGGCAACGCTGCCATGGGCGCCCGGTGGGATCTTAAAATTTGCATATTTATTATAATTTTGTGTACAGTTTTGGGGAATTTTAGGAATTGGTGCCCCTGAAAAATTTGCTACCCCAGTTTTTCAAAGCGTTTTTGGAACAGATACATAAAACGTTTTGGGGGCATGTACACTTCCACGAAAAATTATCTCTTGATGCTTCATGCTTTAAAAGGGGTTGGGTATTTTTTGATGGACCTCAAAGAACTTGAGTAGATTGATAAGGTTTGTTAACTTTGTCTCCAAAGTTCATTATTTGATTCATAAGAACGATGTTGCAAGAATTCAATAAATCATGCAATATCTTCATGTCAGTGTTGAAAAACTCTAGTCACATTATTATTTACTATTGCTATTTAAAGCCTTATCTTGCTTGTTATTATTTTTGCTCCGATGAACGAACATTGGCGGTAAACTCTTTTATATATGATTTTAGTCACGGAAGCGAATGGGAAGCGTAACAGAAGGAATAGTGACGTATTTTGTATATTTTCCAATATTTTCTCGTTAAAAAGTATATTTTCCGTGTTTTTTTAGGTTTTTTAGACTATTATTTATTCTATGACGAGTCAAACTAGCATACGTGAAATTTAACGGCAAAGCTGTGACATCATAATTTCTAGCTTGACGTAATAAGGTTTTCTACGCCTTGTTCAAATGGTGTGCGACCTTTACGTTGGACCACCCTGTATGTTCTCTATACCGTGCATAATTTCAGTCTTTCCGAATCACTGATACTCATTCTATTCTAGGGCTTTATTTCAATGTGCGAGCCGTCGAACAATAACTCGATTTATCAAAAATTTGAGAGGATAGTGCAGAGTCAACATACTTGACGACATTTTTCGAACTTACGGTCAATTTATAGTGTAGTTAAAAATGTCCAGAGGGCTTAAAAATGTTTGTGTAAATATTAACTAGACTTATATTGCGGTACAGGTCAATGTATTTGAAGTCATTTTTCAAATAGAGGAATAATTCTAGTGTTTTCTTTATATTGGTACGACCTATCGTCCTGTGGGTCAGTAATACAGACAAACAACATTATCTAGTACAGATTAACACATACCTGATATGTTCATATTCAAGTAAATATATCTTTCAAAAAAGTATCATATGTATCACTATCTAACAACGGTATTTATATTTACATTTACGCACATGTTGTATTTATAGTATTTCGGGTATTTTTAGATTTTCAAGGCATGGAACAGAAAAATCGAACTTACATTTTTGGGAAAAAATGTTATGAGTTTATTCTGAAGTGATCATGTAACACAAAAATCATGTCAAGTATTTTTTACTCATGACCATGAGGCGGGTACTAAATCTCAACCTTGCGATGAACGTCTTAAGTCAGAGTTGAGAGAGTTAACTCGGATTCATGCTATGAACGCACCCTTGTTAAAAAGGTTTACTACGAACATGTGTAACAGTGAAATTAAATGGATCAAGTCAGTCAAACGGACCATACAATTAGCCCATAGACATCGGGGTAGATAATCGTTCTTCGCCCTACCGGTTGTGTCCTTCATCTGGCAACGTCGCTCCTCTCCCATACACAGAAATTTGCTTTATAGTTCATTTCATGGAACTAGTTCGCGCTCATCAAAACGAACTGGTTCGCGAACGAACTAATTTACACAAGCATAATGTCAGTAAAAGCGTCCCCTTTCAGTCTCAAATAATGTACATTTTTGTTTTTTGATTCCACCTGTTCAGAAGGTTTTATAAATATACTATCATCAGAAAATTCTTAACGCCAACAAAATTTTTCCTGAGAATGATCAGGATCTTCTGGAAAGTCAAAAAAACCACGTTTGAGCGATTTGATCATTTTTTGTCGCTCAGCTCCGCCGCCACTGAATCGATTTTCAAAAACTACAAAGCTTTTTCGGAATAGGCCTTGGGTGGAAATTTCATCCAAATCCGATCGGCACTTTCCAAGTTACGGGCCAAGCATTAGCGGACAGACAGACAGAACGATGGAAATGATATTTTTCGCTCCCTGCCTTCCGCTGTCCAATTTTCTAAACTTAGTGGAGCACAAGCAAGGTGCCTCCGCTCTTCAATATTCAATCTTTGGCAAGTTTTTGCTTTATGTCTAGCGAAATATACAGAAAAAATTCATATCTACCGAAAAGACGTCGACTATGCCTGGCAACACCGGCTGTAGCCCGTGAAATAGATTTTTCAAAGTTATTTTCCGGGAGAAAAGGTAGCCTATTTGCTATATTCTAGACCAGAGTTCCCCAAACTTTTTTGTGTCGTAGACCCCTTGCCATGTTTTTCCGTGTTGGGCAGACCACCTACTTACCTGATATTGATTTCCTGTAAATTTCTAACTGTAGTAAAGTTTAGTGTTAAAAACTTAAAGTAAAAACACATGTTAATTTATACATTTATTAATTGAATTTAAATTAAAACTACTCAAAATAATATTTTGTATCTGTTATGTAAAATATACGTAACATTAAATAAACAGGTGTCTGACCCATAGGTGCCCGCATTGGGAATAAGTGCCCGCATTGAAAAAAAATAAGAGGGATAAAATAAAAAAAAAGTGAAAAACAAAAAAAAAGTTTTTTACTTAAAATAGTACAGTAAGCGAGTTCGTTTATTAATAATAACATAAACGTATGTTCTACAATAATTTCACTGTTAGTTTGATTAAATTCCGCTTCTTATACGTTTAAGTTATCTAAAAATAGGCAAAAAATCAACGAATTTTAGTGTGTACCTATCCTTGAATATTCAGAATAATTTAAAAAAAAATACTTTGTATAAACGGGAGTTCTTTAAAAAAATCAATGTGGGCCTTTATTAGTCAGACACCAATAAACATAAAATAAACTATAAATAAAATAACATAAGCAATAAGTCAATATTTTTAGTGAGAAGGATGAACCTGATGCTTTAATAATAAATTATCAAAATTTGGCGTCAATTTTGTAAGGGTTAATCTTAAATCTCCTCGGCTAATGATGTCCAGTCTGTTTCTTTTTTTCGTTAGGAGATTGGTAACAGCGCTGAACCCCCTTTCCACTAGGTATGACCATGGAAAGGAAATTAAAAATTTCCTCGCTATATTCCATAATACGGGATAAGTAACGGGTATGTTGTTTTGCAGCCAGAATTGCTGATATCTGTTTTTAAACTGAACCTTAAGTTCTTCGTTTGTACTTAGTTCAGTCAGTTCCTCTTGTATTATGACATTCGTTTCTTCTATGTCACCATATGGATTAATTATCCACGGTGGTATTACCATAGTCAAAATATCCTAGATTCAAAATCTGAATAGAGGGCATTTAAATGTTGAACTTAAGTTGAAACGTCGTCTTCCTGGCAGCTTGTCTGTGACAAATTGGGGAACAGAGAAAATTCGCCCCGTCCAATATTTTGCTTCATTAGTTTAACTCTGGCAAGAAACGCTGATAAGATGGACTTAGTTTTAATCAAATTTAAACTGTCGCCTTGTAATTGCAAATTAACCATATTAAATTTTGTAAACAAATATTAATATGTCTATTTTCCTCTTCATTAAATTTTCTTTTAAAATTTTATCTTTAGTATCCAGAAATTCTAAAATAGTCTCAAAAAGTGCAAAAAATCTTGTCAAACATAAGCCTTTCGACAGCCAGCGTACTTCAGTGTGAAGGAGTAATTGATGAAAGTGTTCGTCATTTTCTTCACACAACTGCGCAAATAACCGCGTATTCAACGCGTTGCTTCGGATTCGGTTTGCTGCATCAATGACTAAATGAAGTGATTCATGCAATCTAACACTCAAATTTTTAGCAACTAAATGTTGTCGATGGATGACGCAATGTATTGCTAACACCCCTGACACATTTTGTTTTAAATAACTTATAAGTTCACGATAACGTCCAACCATGGCAGGTGCTCCATCTGTAGCTACTGGTATTATATTTGATAAAGGAATTGCTTTTTCAATGAAGTAATCCTTCAAAACATGAAATATTGATTTACCTTTAGTGTCGGTTATCAAAGTTCTTGCGAAGAGCAGTTCTTCGTAGATTTCTTGATTCATAATAAAACGAACATATGCCAATAATAATGCTGCATTATCAGGTAAAGTTGACTCGTCCAGTTGTATAGAGAAATGGGTCATTTGCAAATAATTACATAAGAAGCTTTCAATATCAGAACTCATTTCATCAATACGTCTTTCAACAGTATTGTTGCTTAAGGGAATTCTTTTAATGATATCAGATGCAGGTTTGTGTAAAACAGTTTTTAAAACCTCTTCAACGGCTGGCAAAATTAACTTCTCTCCGATAGTATGCGGTTTTCCGGATTTTGCTATAAGTAACGAGATATTGTAAGACGACCGCAAACCATCATCATTTCTTTGTGACGTCGAAGCGAACATTCTGTCCAGTGTAGGTCTCTTCTGAAATTTATCTTTGAGTGTTTGAAAGTATTTCAAATCTTTCTATGTTTTATCAGGGTGGCATCTTCTCAGATGATCTTGCAGTTTAGATGGTTTCATAGCGTCATTGCCCAAAACTTTGTTGCATAAAAGGCACATAGGCTATTGTTTGTCCGGCAATGATGGACTGAAGCCAAATTTCAAATAATCAACACTGTACTGTCTACATTTCTTTTTAGATTCGGACATGGCATCTGTGGGCAAAATTAAATTATTTAAATAAGACAGAAAATCCCGCAGCTGTATATTAAAAATATTTTTTGATTTTTCCGAAAACATTCCATAATTCGAACATCTTCTTGCAACAATTAGCTCGAATTACGGAGATTGCATTGTAATTATATTACCGATTGCTAAAACTTTCAAAAAGAAACTATTGAGGAGTACTTGTGTAATTTTGCATGATTGAATATTTAACTACTAATAACTAAAGTCATGATTGGCGTAATTTATCTGTCTTTGCTAACTACGAGTACAAAACTAAAATTTAATAAAAAATAATGTACTTACTTTTCTCCAGCACTCTCAAACAAAATAACACTGACTCACTATAATTTGTGTGAAATACTATCTGTTTATATTTTTTAAAATATTTTCTTAGCACTTTCCTTTTCAAGATTCAGGAAACGAATAAACGTATTTGTCCCACATTCGTATTTATAGAGTGACGAATTGAACAAGTCAGTGCAAGGTAGCTAAGCTCTGAGACTGCGACTCTCAGGTTTTTACAAGTTCAAAATGTATTGCGACCACAAAGCGAATACCAACATCCTACAACTTACACAATTGTATAAACATATATAATAAATTTTTTACTTCATAGGTAGGTACTTTTATAAATAATGTATATGTGTTGATATTATAAGATAGTATGATGTAAGTAAATAGGTACTATCAGTGTATGTGTTGAGATCCAGTATCGTGGACCCCCATATTCATTTCATGGACCCCCAAATTTTTTGTCGCTGACATAGACCCCTTGCAGGTTGTCATAGACCCCTAGGGGTCGATATAGCCCACTTTGGGAATCAATGTTCTAGACTATAATCTACCTCTGTACCAAATTTTATTTGATATGGAGATATATTTGTTCGATAGTTTTGAGGTGGATGGTTTTCGATATACAGCTGGTATGCTTCATTATTGGCTCATCACTGGTATACACCATGTTTACCATGACAAAGATAATGCATTGAACAAACAAAAGCTATCTAGAAGACGTAAAAGGGCATTTATTGCATGTTTAAAAATAATGTATCAATCATAAATATTCGCTATTTATCGGCAATCGTAGGCGCCTGACTTTTTATCCATTAAACTTTGGCATCCTTTTAATGAGAGGTCAAATGTAAAAAAAATAAAAAGTATGTTGAAAAGGATTATATTCATTCCGTTTAATTTTACACAATCGAGCAACATACAGGACGGTTCAAAAAATAATAGGAATGTGTTAAAAAAATTCAGAGTTTTTCCAACTACCTTTTTCGAACAACTGAAAGCGCTTCGACTTGCGGACTAAAACCAAAAACTGTTCATAGGACTCCGTATCATACCATATAAATGAAACAATTTCAGGAGAAAGCAGAGAAAGACGAACCTGTGATTTTAATATTTAACAATGTAGGTTACTTGCCTAATAATGAAAATTGACTAAAAGACTTGTTTCATTTTTAAAACACGTAATTGTGGGCAAACAAGTAACATGTGACGCAGATGCCAAAGAGTGGTAGATATCTAATCTACTATTTACACTTTGCAATAATGGAGTTTGAGATAAATCTGAGCCAACGACACCAGGGGTCCGATTTAGGACTCTTTCCTCTATAATGTTTCCTGATTTCGAAACTAAAACATTAACGACTTGTATCTCGGATATTTCGGGGAGGGTTCGCACTGGCCCTGTATACTGATTTTGAATTGAAAAGTAACTTAAAAACTCAAACTGAGACCTTTCAACTGCTGATAATGTAGTTTGCTAGTGACACGCTTCAAATGGAAGCTAGAAAGTTCAAAATCCGTTTTATCTGCTAGGTTAACGGCCGAAAATTAGAAAAAAAGAATTATCAGTGATGCCATTCAAGTTAATGGTTAACAATAAAATGTCGCGCTAAATCAGCTTCTTATATAAAAATATCAATAATATATGTTTATAAACAGCGATGATACACAAATACAGTCTGCGTCAAAAGTGTTCTGCTCTGAGAATTGACCGTTTATGGGTCCCTTTGATTTTAGTGTCACCAATGATTCGACACATATCCTACCAATTACCATAGATGCGCGCAGGAATTCTTCCCAGGAGTGTCAGTACAAACCTTCCAATTTGGTCTCGAAAACAGGATAACATACCTCCTATGACCCCCTAACACCTTTTGAAGAAGCAGGCAAATTTTTTCTGGTGCGGGCAAAACGTAAAGATCCTACCAGAAGTTTTTTCAATTACAATAAATGTGCTTTCTCATATTAATTACATGTTATATCAAATTATACAAACTTCCCGATGTTCTCTTGAGGCAAATTAACTCCAAAATAATGATGTTCTTATAGCTTTTTCAAATTACAAGACCGACCAGATGTTTAACCAAAAACCAGAGTATACCTTCCCGAAGGCCTTTGATGCGCTGAATCCAAATCTGTTGTCCAAATCTCTCAACTTTTATATAGTTTCCGAGATGTCCTAACCTAAAACTTCAAAAATAGCGCTTTTTGCGTTTATTTAACACGTTGATTTTTTGCGTCAGGGGTCTATTAGACATCTAAAATAATATCACAAATTCACAGTATACAAAAAACTGTAGTATATTACTTCTTACCATATCGCAAAAATATATAAATAACAGCATATCAACCTATTTTCATTTCAATGCAAAATAAGTCTATAACGCATAGGTGGCTGTGAAAAATAAAAGCCATGATAATTTTTTTTATTAATCACAGCTGTCAGAATACGTTTAAAATAGTTTTGGGTAGTTAAGGTTTTCAAAATGGGTAGAGGAAAGGTTATTAGTGAGAAAATTGGGTTACTGATAATTAAATTTTTTAATTCTGGGAAATCAAACTCAGAAATTGCAACTTTGTTAGACTTATCGCGGTACAGTGTGAGAAATATTGTTAGAAGATATAACGTAACTGGTTCAGTTAATATTAAGCCACGATTTGTGAAAAAAGTAATATCACAAATGCCGACCAAAGAGCATTAAGAAGAATAATCGTGAAAAACAGGCGTGCCAATTATTCACAATTAAGTGACGCTGTTGGAAGGAGAATTTCGAGGTCCACAACTCATAGAGAGGCCCACAAACTGGGATTTAGCACTTGCAAGGTAAGTTTTCAAATAAAAAAATTGAAGTAAAAACCCTAAAGTTGCACAACTTGTTTATAGGCCAAAGAAAAGCCACTATTAACTCCACTGCAAAAGAAAAATCGGCTTAGATGGGCTAAAGAACATAGACAATGGACACCTCAACAATGGTGTACAATACAATGGAGTGATCAGGCCCGAGTCGAAGTTTGTGTTGGTGACAGTCGCAGTAGAGTTATTCGCAAAAAAATGAAGCATTCCATGTTGACTGTCTGAAGAGAAAAGTGAAATTTACAGCATCCATTATGGCCTGGGGCAGTATGTCATCAAAAGGAGTAGGAAAACTTCATTTTATGGGTGGAAATGTGGATACAAACTAATATTTGGCAATTTTAGAAGAATCGCTTTTACTAGTCACGGTAGAATGTTTGACTTCCGGCCAAGATTTTGTGTTTCAGCAAGATGGTGCAGCGTGCCATACCTTAAAAAAGGCTATAAAATGGATGGAAGAAAATACTGTACCACTTTTGAAATGGGTTTCTAGCAGTCCAGACCTGTCACCTATTGAAACTTTGTCGCACGAGATGAAAAAGGTTCCTACGACAACATCCTGCTCGTACAATCACCGAACTGAGACAAAAGCTTCAAGAAATAGGGGATTGTTTTACACAAAATTTTTGCCAAAACTTGGTTAACACTATGCCCCAAAGAATTTCAGCCGTAATAAAAAATAAAGGTGATGTTACCCAATGGTAATCTTTCAATTGTTGCTTTGTTAACTTCGCGCATTTATTCGCACATTGTTTATTTGTTCAGATGTTCTATTAGTTATAGGTCTAAGTGATTTCAAATATGTATTTTTTACGACTAGAGTGTATCTAAAATGTTTTTGAGAAAATAAATTGTTTTAGAAGTAAATAGTTTCGTCATGTTTAGTTTATAAAGGCATATTTTGGTACAAATCTTGAAGTGGGCCAACTGAAGTGGGAAGGGGCTCGTATAACATATGGCAAGTTTAAGCTACTACTGAGGACAAGAAGTATATCTGGACCTATGTATATGTAATTTTTTTTCCATTTACAGTTTGCTAAATCAGTCCTTCTTATTAGAAAACCCTTTAGAAGTAGACATGAAATTTAGTATCATCAACTTTCCACAAAATGTAGAAAGTGTATTATCTCCAATACGAATTTTGTTAGTATAACTATTCAATTTACATACATCACACCATTTAACGTAAATAAAATCGGGAACATCATAAACATTACGCGTTTTGATGGACTTTCTATATTAAAACGTTGTTGCTAAGGCCCCACAAATGAATTGTTTACCGGCTCTATGAGTTATGGGAGTATTAAGATTAACGGTTTATAGCTCAGATAAAACCAAGAATGGATTGTAAACACAACCGGACGTGCCAATGCGTCTATAAAGGATATTGAATATTATTTGTTGTGTTAATATTTTATTGGAAGGTGTTTTGAGATAGCTATCAAAAATAAATATCTTTTCAGGCAAACGCTACAGAGAAAGAAGGCATTCGGAACAACTTTTTCATGTCTGAAGTTTGATAAAAGTAGCGCGTATAATTTTTGATGTTTCAGAAAGATTTGCCAATATTCGTAGGGTAAAAAGTACATCCAAAAATATAAATATGGGTTCAAATATGCTCCTCTATCGAGATACAGCGTGATGAAGTTTTTATTTACGATATTTAAAAAAAAATAACTATAGAGGGGGTAAAGATACTACTGAGTTTGAATTTAGATTTTAGACGTTCAGTGAGCGCATTATCAGCAATAAACACACATGGAGTTTCCCGGTCCAAACTAAACCAAGCACGTAGAAATTTGGGTACCTGGACCCCTAATAGGAAATATTTTCTACGTCACTGGACTTTTCGGAGAAAAGAAGTACATTTTATAAAATACCATTTAATTTTCCATAATTTTTGTCTCTTAAGGAATTTTTGTCAGATTACTCGTTCAGGTTTGAATCTTTGACGTAAAATCCTAATATATTACTACATGACATGTGAAGAAAGCTATGGCCCCTCATTACAACATTAATTGAATAATATGCGTAACTTGTCCTGAATCGGAAGCGTAGAAGGATATGATCGACCCACCAGAGTCTGAAATATTTCTTCATATATGATGAGTGAAATATCTCTAATAGATGCGTGTAAACATCAAACAGTTGGGATATATAAATTCAATCAAAATCCGACCGGTACTTTCCAAGTTATAGGGGGTCAAAAATTAGCGGACAGATAGACAGACCGACGGAACTGAGTGGCATAGTCACATCAAAAAACAATATCTCTGTCTAAATTTTCCCGATTGCAATACTTCCTCGCCAGTGACGTATGAAGTAAAAGGACAACAAACTGTAAGACTCGATCCATCGATCAACTGAAATGACACGTAGGATTTTTTGAAATTTGTATGCTTTAATAATCAAAACAAATCACGAAACGTCAGGAGAACGTATTGAAAATCAACTGGGTTGTTTAGTACCTATGTCACATTATTGCACAACATTCGATGCTACAGTACAAAACCTTGCAGTGAAAATTTTTTTCAATATCTTACGTTGGAAAATATTGATTATATAAAAATGTCAGCTCAAAATGCCGCCATTGTTCCAAATTGACCTCATGTCACAATAACTGACCATCTCAATATCTTCGTTGGCACGTGATATTCTAATCAAACTAAATCCTCTCTTATCAAAATAATGTTCAAATAACTCACCCCACAGTATGCTTTTTCACTTGCAACGCTAAAACAGTATCTTCGCTACTACATGTATAGATTGATGTATGTTTGTCACTATTATACTGACTTATCAGTGTTTTTCACCAATGAATAAAATTTTATTTAATTTGTTGTAGAGTGGAATAATTAGTGTAAATAAAGATAACTTTCTCTCTTTCTCTGTCTATATATACTTGGGATACATATGCCCGAGCGATTATTTGCTTATAGAGAGCTTGCATGGTGATACCCTTTGATATGGGTGCATTGCAGTTGTCAATAACATGTGGTAGACAATGAATGGCTGGATGTTTTGTACGTTCGCGTGATTTTGTTTTGAAAATTCTAGATAAAATTAAGCTCAAATTAACAGTTTATCCCCAAGAGTTGATAATATTCAAATAGCCTTTAGCTCAGGTCAATAATGAATCCCATTTAAAAATTCATTTTGACAAGCAAGCTTTATACTTGGTCTGTAAATTAAGTGATGAGACTGGCAACGTAGCGTTCCATCTGGCAACACTGGAGGCGCTGGGCTTGGAGCGGAGACAGTGGAACATGTGATCCGCCATCAGTACAAGTTTGAACTTGCTCGAGGCTTTCCCTATTATGTTATAGAAATGAATGACATCAATTTTGAGCAATGGTATGGTATCAGGTTTTGCTTTGACAGTCGAAAACATTCAAACGACTGTAACCGACCAGCTGAAGGCTATTCCAATATCGGAATTCCAGCTCTGCTATGAGCAGTGGAAGAACCGTCTCCAGCGCTGTGTCAGAAGGAAGTTATTTTGATGGTGAAAATTGTGATTATATTTGGATAGGGAAATTAAAAAAAACATCACTGTTATTATTTAATTTACAGACCTCGTATAGTGTTAATAGTGAAAAACATCAATACATATCTTGTTTGAGAAGGCTATTATTGGCTTCTCACATTACGTTCAACCGGTATCTATGTAACACTCGATTAATTCGTTTTTTAAAAAATTTCGCCAAGTAGGGCGATTCATTTTAGGCATGATTTGGTTCGGCGTTTGGAACTATTGATCTTTCAAGTTACATAAATATAAAAAAGGTCTTATACCTTATGTAAATGCACATTCAAAGAAAAAAACGTAAAATTTCTAAGATTCGATGCGAAATTTTAAATTTGAACCTGTAGGAAAAATCTTTTAAAATTTTCGTCCATATAGAAATATCAAAACATAATTTTTGGAGCCCAAATGGTGATATTCCGATGAAATAATTTTTTTGGAAATACTCCACCCAGAAAAAAAAATCTGCAATGAACTGAAAATATGGTAGTAGCACTATATGTTTATTCAAGTTCATTCACTCACCAAAATTTTTCCTTATAAGATTTTTTTCTGTACGTTTCTTCATAACAGGGTGTTCCATAATTATTGCGACAAAATGATAGGGGTTGTAGAGGGCATCAAAATGAACAATTTTTCCTTATAAACCCCTGTTCGGAAACATGCCGTTTGGGCTGCAGCAAAAAAAAAAGATCAGTTTCTTGAAACAGCTTACCTACAGTAATTGCTCAAAGTGTCCTCCACCTTGCTCAATACACACCTGTGCACGATTGTTCAATGATCGGCGAACTCTGTGGCATACCCCCGGTATGTCCTGAACATGTGCGGACGCGGCCATCACTCTTCCCAGTAGCTCTTGTTGGTTGGGAACAGGAGTTTCGTACACTAAAGCTTTCAGATAGCTCCAGATAAAATAATCCAGTGGAGTCAGGTCAAGTGAACGCGCAGGCCAAGGCACAGGGCCACCTCGGCCTATCCACCTATTTGGAAATTTGTCGTCCAAATACTGCCGCACTTGTAAAGAAAAGTGGGCTGGACCGCCATGGTGTTGAAACCACATGTTGGCTCTTATATTCAGTGGCACATTTTCTAATAGTTCCGGTAGCACATGCTGTAAGGATCGACCATAAGCATGCCCATCCAAACGTGGTGGAAGCAGATATGGCCCGATGATATGCTCGTCTACAATGCCGCACCAGATGTTAATTGAAAACTGATGTTGGTCTCTATGGATGGCTATGGCATGAGGGTTTTCTTCATCCCAAATGTGACTGTTACGGCTATTAAAATAACCGTCCTTTGTAAAACAGGACTCGTCAGTGAACAAAACGTAGCGACCAAAGTTTGGTTGCCTCAACTCCTGCTGCAGCCACCAACGACAAAAACGTCGACGCGGCAGATAGTCTGCTGGACCCATGGCTTGGACTTTTAAAAGGTGGTACGGGTGTACGATAACAAAAATGTAAACACAGCAGGCTTTTTCTACAAACCGGCGAGACCATGAAATGTGCTAGACGAACATTTTGCAGCTGGTGAATTTTTTGTTTCTCCTATGAGCTCTTAAGGTAAAATTAACTGTAGTGCTCAAACGGCATATTTACGAACAGGGGTTTATAAGGCAAAATTGCATATTTTTATGCCCTCTACAACCCCTATCATTTTGTCGCAATAATTATGGAACACCCTGTATACAAACATTATCATGTATCTAGTAAACAGTTATCAGCCGAGTAAGTACGACGTTTTTCTAATTTTACATTTTTCTGATAAACTGTTGTATGAGACGTATTTTGTGTGAAAAAGTGCGCGGTAAGCTAGTTGAATCTTTACTAATAGGTCAAAGGGCAAAAATCTGCGGCGGATCTACAGGGCAGAATTTTGGGGTTTACTCCTCAAAGTTAATGGTGTACTTTAAAAAAATATTTAATCCAGCGGAATATCATATTTCGCCGCCAAAAACTGTTCTGGTCTTTTTTTAAGAGCGAGATGTTGGAAAGCTTGCCATACAAGGTACACAAGTAAAAATCGTGCCAAGGTTGTGACGTAATAGTTTTGGTGTGACGTGATAAATTTTCCACGCCCTGATATTGTATGAAATGTATGGTCACGTTTTGTCGGTATAGTTAATAAAAATCCAATGCTATTGGCTGATTTCTTTAGAGAGAAACACGGGAGATGGGGGTTCTATTTTTATGTACGAATTTCAAACACTATCACCGATTAACGTATTCTGCCTGAAAATAGTAAACCATATACGGTATTCCTGCGTCCAAAAAGGGATCCGAAAGATACTTGCTCTATATCAAAATTTGTTCGGCTACTGTGTCATAGATGGCGCTAGTATCCCCCGCTTAGGGGGCTGCACGTACTAACGTAATTTTTTGCCAAACTTGTGTTCCCCTCGAAAACAAAATCGACGGGTCTGAGCGTTTTTCAAAAAAAAAAAAACTGAGCTGTCAGTAAATGCGTCTGTTTCGTTTTCGATGCGCCACCCTGTATATATATATATATATATATATATATATCATAAACAGCGGTTGTCATTAGTAAACCAATTTCTTTCAATACTAATAAGAAATAGTTTGATCTCTTTTTATCGCAAAGTGAGGTAATTTTTGTGTCTATTTTTTGTCGCATAGACCCTTTTTGCACCATTTCCTTAGTTTTGTAAAATCAGTAGACAGTACTCCACTTCATTTTCTTGAACCCTTTGGATTACGTCGTCAAGTGATTTGATTGTAGATTTAGTTGTCACACGTTCTATTATCACTTCGACTTCTTCCCATTCTTGATCTTGATCCTTTTCATTGCTGTCGCAGTGTCCTTCATTTTCTTCATCCGCTAAAATATCTTTATTCCAGCCATCTACATCAGTAGTGTGAATGTTGACTTCGGGATTGTCTGTTCATTGCAGTGGACCCCCGATAATCCGGCCCCTGTCTAATCCGGTGCCCCCTGTAATCCGACATGTCTTTGAATATTACATACGTACGTATTTGACAATCTTCGATAATGTAGATCACGCAGGTTTGAACTTCGCGTAAGCATTGTTTTACTTAGTTTGAATTTGACTACTTGTGATAGCGGTACGGCCTAGCGTGCGTTCATTGTTCACTATTTATTCATTGTGTATTAAGTATAGTACCTAGTAATGCCATCACAAACTCAGAAGCGAAAGCACAAAACATTGACAATTAAACAAAAATGTGATATTTTAGACCGCTTAAATCGCAATGAAACTTTCAGTAGTTTAACAAGTGAATACGGCGTAGGCCGATCTACAATTTATGACATTAAAAGAAACCACAAGAAGATCAAGAAGTTCGTGTCAACTACTGACTGCGGGCCGGGCAAGAGACAGACACTCAAGAAAGCTGAACATCCAGAAGTGGAAGAAGCTTTGTACATGTGGTTTCTTCAGGAAAGAAATAGTCATGCACCAATTTCAGGACCCATGTTGGCCATGAAAGCTAAGTTTTTTATAAGGAAATACCAAAAAAAGATGATTTTGTGGCCAGCAAAGGATGACTAGAACGTTTTAAAAGTCGTTATGGCATATGTTTAATGACTATTACAGGAGAGAAACTTTCTAACGATGCCACCTGCATAGAGCCTTTAAATTAAGATTTTTGCAAAAGGTGAACGATTTAAATCTTGCCCCGTCACAGGTGTACAATGCAGACGAATCAGGGCTTTTTGGCGTGTGATGCCTAACAAAACTTTCTTTTCTTGTAACGAAAAATTCGTACCTGGACGAAAAGTAAGTAAAGAGCGTGTAGCCATACTACCACTAACGCTGCGGGCACACACGCGCTTAAGATGAAGGTCATTGGGAAATCTAATAAATCGCGGGCATTCAAAAACATTGATTTACCTGTACACTATTATGGACAAAAAAGTGCATGAATGACAAAAGACCTTTTCAAAAAGTGGTTTGATGAATGCTTCGTACCTGAAGTTAGAAAATGGTTAAAAGATCATAATTTTTCTCAAAAAGCATTGTTGCTTCTTGATAACGCTCCCGGTCATCCGTCTGAAGAAGAACTAACAACTGAGGATAAATGCGCCAAATTGCACTGCAACCAATGGACCAGAATATCATTCAGTTTGTCAAACAAGACTATAAGAAAAACCTACTTCTGAGAGCCGTATCAAAAGACCAACCAATAGAAAAAACTTTAAAAGAATTTAGTATGAAAGACTTGGTTTTCGCTCTTTGTCAGTCGTGGAATGCGTTAGCGTCATCGACTATTAAATCGTCTTGGAAACTTTGGAAGATATAGAACACAGATAAGTCCGGAAGATTTGGAAATCTGGTGCCGTGGAATAGATAAAGAGGAAAATGTTTTTCATGAAATGTCTTACGAAGAGATTATAAAAGAGGTTTCTAATTATACGACAAGCAATCAGGAAAATAACGACGACGTGATTGCAACTGCTCCACAAGTCACAGCACAAGACGCAATTAACGCCTTTGAGCTAGGTTTACAATGGGCTGAAGAGAATGGTACATCCTACAACGAACTTTTACTTTTGAGAAGACTGAGGGACAAAGCTCTGATCTCGCGTTATAACAACCTTAAACAAAAAAAAATGATGAATATTTCCAAGCTTCATAATTTGATAAATTCGTTAATGATTTTGAATAATAATTCTTGATTATTTTGGTACATATGTATGGGCATTTATGCTTAATTGTATAATAAAACGTAAGCTCTCTATTGTTATTTAATTTACTAAATTCGACAAACATAAACTATGTATGATTTGTACTTCAAAGTACATACATATACATAACATATATAATCTTACCATTGGATATGTAATTTGTCGGATTACAAGGCACTCTTTTGTAAAAAATTCCGAACCATAGGGGGTCTTAGGCAGTGCTCTATAATCCGACAAATTCGATAGTCCGACACTGCCCTGCATAATGTTTGTCGGATTACCGGAGGTCCACTGTATTTAGAGTAGTTCACAAAACAGCATGTTCACTATATCGCGAGTTTACTGTAATATTTACGCATCGATTTCAGCACCCCCGATTTTCAGCGTCAGCTTGCTAACTTGACCTGTTCAAAAAATGAGTAGGGAGTGTGCGAAAGTTTTTCTGAAAATCACTGTATAGAGGTAAGCCTAAGTTGTTATCACGGGCTCCTCTCCGACTAGAGGAACTTGAACCACGAGAACGAGTTAGTAGAAATGGTTAAATAGTTTGACTGCACCTAGTGATAATTTGGTGGTTACTAACTTAGAAAATATTGTACTTACATTCTTCAATTTGATCGAAGTGGCGCCACAATCACGTTAAGTTCCGTGCACTCTTTGTGGTTGTGCCATGCTCAAATTCGTTGATAACGCACCTCAGCTATTTTCTATAATTTTACTGAAATTATAATTAGAATGATTCGATTTGATATTGCTGACAGCTCGAGATATCTCCGCGAGATCGCCTTGTAATATCTGCTGTGATCGTGTTCTACTTACTTGGAATTATTGACCTATTTGGATATTTTTAAAAAATGCCGCTGCTTAAAAAATATCTGTATGCGTCTGTAAACAACGATGCAGCGTTGATTCGTACAGGGTGGTACTGTATTAATATTTAGGATAAGTGATTTGTTAGACTTGTTTGATAGTTTTCGCATCAGGGCTTAGAAATCATACAGATACATGGGCTTAACTTTTAATTGATATGAAATTTTACTAAAATGCTGAATTAGTAATTTACAAATGAAATCCTTAAACAGCTGAACCGATTTCAATATGTTTTAACAGCAAGGGGTGAAAAGGGTGTAACACACTTTTATTTATCGTTTAAGTTTCAAGGCATATTTCTAATAAAAATAAATATTTCTGAGCTTTATTTTCTTTATTTTTCACTTTTTATGTCAAATAACTAGCTTAATAGTTTCTTAAAACTTCTTACGTTACATTATAAAATTTCTATCGATGCAAATCATCTACGAGGGATGTCTTTTAAGTTTTGCAAATGGAAATGAAACAACACGGTATTTAGTTTTAAATGACTATTGTTTTTCGAAGAATTCTCCACGAAGATTGATACACATCTGCATGCGCTCGAACCAATTTTCGAAGCACTTATTCTACTCGTTTGCTGGCAGATCCAAAACGGCATTTTTGAATAATAATAAAGTTTATTGCAAAAGAAAAAGTATAGCAGTAGTAGACGAAAGACAATATTATACAATAAACGAATGGGCCCAAAAAAGTTTCGCAGAAACTTGTGCTTGGGCATGAGCTCATGTATAAATAACTTAAGACTAAAAAAAAAAAACAAAAAGGAAAAAAAAACAAAAAGAAAATATATATACGAGTATATATATAAAATGTATTAGACAAGTCCTGGTAAAATTTTTTAAAAAGACACAGTCGGGACGGAGACGCAAAATCGGGACGTAAACGCAATCGGGATAGAGACAATATTGAAACAAAAGACAATATTAGGTTTATAGACAAGAACAAAAATTAGTAAAAATAAGTAATAAAATGCAATAATTCAGGAGGTAAGAATTCAAATCAGTTTGATTTATACATTTTTTTTTCATTTTGAAATTTCAATAACCTTGAGAGAAATTTCCGCTCTCAGTAGTAGTAGATATTTTTGATATCAATCGCCTGATGAATTTTGAGCCTATGCTGGTCCAAAATCCACAGTTTTTCGAAGCTTTTTCATAACCTTTGTATTTTTAATATCTTTTATCTGAGGGGGGATTAGGTTATATATTTTTGGTCCTAGGAAAGTGAAACTCCTCTGACCTATGGTCTTTTTAGGCTTTGGTATGCATGCTGAATGATCTTTGGATCTGGTGTGATGGTCATGTGGGATGAAATTTAATAAATGCTTATGTGTCTCGGTTGTGTTCCATTTTTCTAATGACTTGGTGACACTTAAAAATTCACTGTAGTGAGACCACTGCACGTATAGTTGTGAAACTTTGAATTTAAGCTAACTAAAGAGTGAGGTTAAGATTCAGTACTGACGTTCGATCCGCGCGGCCTACTATGTTTCTATATGCAAAACTTAAATATACATATACATATTGCGTAAATACGTGATAAGTATTCTTGCTCAATTGATCGAAGAAATGAAGCGTACCTATATTTTAGCGTGGTAACTAAAATTTGATACCGTTATTATTGTTGAGAATTTATTTTAAATTATACTCGACTAACTTAATCATCAAACCGTACGATCAGATATTTGCCAAGTAGAATAATAAGTCCTAATTTGATGATTAGACATCCGCCATATTGGATTTAGATCGACGCCATTTTACTTATTGTGCTTTCCTCAAGTCTTTTCAGTCTACATCCACACCATAGGGGTTACTGTGGTAATGATAAATCGCTAGTCCGCAGCCACCTCCATATTGGCCAGAATGGCGTCACTTTGTTCGTTGTTTTTTTTTACCAAGGGTGACTAAGGAAATTATAAGTCGCCATGTTACGACTGCCGCCCTATTTGGTCTATAATGAGGTCACTTTACTTATTGTATTTATCTCATCAAGCCCTTTCAGTTGATACCCATATCATAGAGATTGCTATGGAATTTTGGAAATGATAAATTACTATTTTGTAACACCCGCCATATTGGATTCAAAATGGCGGCCATTCATTTTGTATTGCCACATGAACCAAACCTGTATATAAAATTTCAGCTCAATTTTAATACGAATTTCGACACGGTTACGATGGGAAGGCGAAGTGAGGCGCAGTTGTAAAGAATACAGAGTTAATCTCCTTAACTTTGACCTTTTCTGTTCGAGTATTTTTTACCCGCCCAGTGCCTCTGGCTCTGCCTACTGTTGCTTAATCAACTGTGTCGCCACCTACTGTATCTTTCCTTCTCTATCGACTACTGCCTATTTACAAATACTGGCTGATCACAACATGTCGATATCATAAATCATTCTCGCCTTTAAAAGACGATTCCATGGTGCCAGAAACTTACGCGAATGGACAACAGTGAACAATAATTATAAACCAGTGGCGTACTGTGTCTTCTTTATTGGATGTATGTAGGCTTCATTGAGTTCTTTGGGATGTTTTTCCTGAACATTTCTAACATAATCTCAAACTTTTAAGGAAAATTGTTCCAAGGGTTCCAAAAATCCAAAAACTTCTTCCAGCATGGATCATCTCAACACTGAAGTACTTGAACTTTAAAGCTCACAGACATACTTTTTTTTTGTTTTTGTCTCACCGTTTCGAAAATTTTCTCGTCAACGTATGAAACTTCCTTATTTATGCATGTCACTGGTAGTCGTAGTATGACAACTTGCTTGTTATGTCGTGCGATTTGAGTTTACTTTTGTTGATATTCGATATAAAATATAAGAGTGCCTGAAAATACATCTAAGACATCGACAGTCTGTATTCAATTTTTCTTAAAGTGAATGAAAACTACGGTCCTCTATCACGCAACTCATGTGTGTGTGAGTGTGTGCGAGAGCGAGTGGCAGCTGCATTGAGGATTGTGTGTGTAAAATTATCCATACTATGACGTGACCGTTGAAAGCAGTGAACAAAAAACAAAGGTTTTTCCAGGCCTTGCGTTGCAATATTTTTGCCAAATAACCTTTGTGCTCTGATGTTGATACTTTGACATAAAGTGCTTTCGGTGTTTAGAAGAACTAAAATCTGGAATATTTGAATGAGCTCTCTTTCCATGTATGAATTTCAAATACGTTTTCCCAAGACATGAACGAAAAAGCAAGGATATACTCGTACTGCGTCAGCCATTTCAGCTTTTAAAAGTGTAATTATGTCTAGGTAAAGATCGCTCCATTTCCTCTAGATATGTATGTCATCAAGTAGACCTGCTCTGTATTTTCCGCATAGATTTGGAAAATTCGAATTCGATTGTTTGCATCTCTTGAATAATATGTAAATATTCAATGTTCCTGAAACTGCCGAGATTCAAGTTCTGAACGTCACAACCTGAGGTGTTCTAAAACAGTCTCTTTGACACAATTTTTTCCGAAAACAAGGTGAAAATGCAAAAGTTGTTCTGCTGATTACAATAAATTAACAAATCCTGTTACTTGCATTGCTGCTGAATAACTGTTAGTTAAGAAGTCATCTTCATAATCTAAGACCGAGCGACACATCTTTATATATTAACTAGTAGCCCCTAAGCTGCGCTCGAGATAAAATATTGTTTATTACATATTAATGAAGCGAGAAACTACCATTTCGACCTAAAACGTCTGTAGCCTAACCTCTCTTTCCAAAAAAAACATTCGATAGTTAACCTTCCGATGGTTCGTTGATCATATAAACTCGATAACACACAAAATAATAAGATTGATTCCAAATTTCGGCGCCAATGTTTTTATAACATTTGTTCTTTTTTCAACACCGTATGATATTACAATTATATTTGAGAATGAAATGGACTTCGAGAAATGGTGTCAAGCATGGTGACTTCATATTGTGCGTGAACTGTTATTGAGAAATTAAATATAAAATGTTGTATTTTGAACTTTGAACATAGTGAAAATTTCCAGTAGATTAAATATTTCCTCAAATTACAATGTCTTATAAAATTAATTTCTAATAAAATTGCATTTCAACTAACTGCTTGGGATATGCAGTCAGCCCCCTGGTCAACACACAAGCACATCAAAATAGCGTCCTGCTGTTTTTGGTACCTAAATCAGCAAATGTGGCTACCCTGGAATGTTTGGTGTGCAGACTTGAGGATCATTATTTATCGCATTTTTGTTGAAAATGGACAAAACTGACCCTCACCTTCAATATTATGAGTCCAAAAATGGCACAACGTTACTCTAAATTCCGCTGTTCGTTTTTGAGCGACGCACAACCAAAACACAATGTCACTAATAGCAGTCCCAAAAAGTCACGTGGTTATCGGGCGGAGTTGAAACTCGCGCTGTGTGACGGGAGGAGACTGCCACAAGTGCCCTAAGAACGAGTTGCCAGTCTCGTTACTTTTCTGACACACCTCGTGTACTGGTCAATAGATGTGTCAACCTCCAAAGAGTTTGCCCTGCTTTTTTATAATGTAAATATAAATGAGATAATAGTGGAGTGCAAGTACCGTTGAAGACAAGAAAGAAGGAATCAGAATAAAGTTTGAAGATTATTATTATTCCCATTGAATTATATCTATACTAGACTAAACCCGCAGTTTTAATTCGACCAAACTTCATATTGAAATCTAATTATGTCACCGTCTGTCTGTCTGTCCGCTAATCTTATAACTGCTTATAGCTTCTTGAGAAGTAACACTCGGATTTCGATAAAATTTTTACACTATGCCAAAGATGTGAAAACTTTGTAGTGGTTGAAATTTGGTGGTTGGGATTGTGAGGATTGGGATGGAAATTTTTAAGATCTTAGTATATATATATATATATATATACGTTCCCTACCCCTGTAATTGTATGTACGTAATAGCCATACTTGACACATCATAGATTTACCTGTACATTTGCCTTTAAAACTCATAATTATGGAGAAATATTTTCGATTCGCGTACTCGTGGCTATCAAAGCGCATCACCTGGCGAACAAATTCGGCTTATATTCGTAGCTCAAAAACATGCGGAGCTTGCACGAAACGAAAGACAATTCGCTGCAGCGATACCGTGCAGATATGGAAAGGAAAACGTCGCAACATGGTCGGTAACTACCGGTATCGCAGGGAAAGAATGTCTATGGACTAATTGTATGGGCCTGTTTGACTAACTTAATACGTTTAATTCTTCTGTTCTACATATCCGTAACTAAATATTTTCTCAGAGAACTTAAATTGCGCTGAACCTAATCTTTTATGAACTGATCGCTTTGTGTTGGAAGTACAGAGTCAACCTACTTGACGCCATTTTTATTATCAAATCCCAGATCAAATAAAGCCAGGAGAAAATGGAAACGAGTTTGGGAAAAGTCTGTTTCTGTCGGAAATACTGGGAATTGCGAAACTTCCTAAGTGACATTTTCTTAGTTACCTGGGCGCCCCCGTTTGATCGATTTTTCACTATTTCCGAGATCCCGATGATGAGAGTCGAATTTGTAATACCCTGTATATATATATATAACTTGAGACGTGGTCATTGTCGTCTAGACCAGTTAGGTGGAAAATTAAAGCTTCCGCCTTTTGTTGGGTACTTCGACAAAATTTAAGCAAAGAGGACTCTTTATACTTTTTTTAATTCTCTCTAGCTTTCAATGGACTTTGCCATCATCATCAGGAGCTGCAATTACAATGATAACAGTAGCAACAAAAGTGTAAAATGAATTTAAATTGACTCAACTTACAGTAGTATGTGAGGATGTTGCTAATTGTTGTTTACGTATAGGATGAGGGAAACGTCCAGTAACATGGTGAGAGCTGGATACATGGTACAATGGTCAAAATTATATAAAATATGACAAGACAAGTTAAAAACAGATTAAAAATTATTTAAAAGACATTAGAGCATTACGTCGTGAAGCCACTTGATGATTGCACAAAGTGGTGATCATGGAATAATGAGTGAGATGAACCTTTGACAGAAGGCCGAAGGTTGTCAATGTCTGTGTTGAAAGATGGAACGAATTGTGGGCGTGTGCCAAACGTTGCCAAATCATTTCAGATGATGTGATTTTTAGAATGTTATGTAAGAAATTGTTAAACCGACCAGAGGCAGTTGAATAAACTATATTTTAATTAATGGGAATTTTAAATTAACAATTATTAATAAATCGTGAGAAGAGAATTATTAGATTTTGAGTGGAATGAAATTTGTTGGTGGAATCGGCCAAAACACAGATTATATTTATGGTTGTGAAAAGTCGAAATTTGGGGAGATATGTAAGTTCTCCAATTTTTCGCAGTTTAGCAAATATGAGTAAATGACACTCATATTGTTTCTGTCTGTCTGTTTTTAACTTGTCTTGTCATATTTTATATAATTTTGACCATTGTACCATGTATCCAGCTCTCACCATGTTACTGGACGTTTCCCTCATCCTATACGTAAACAACAATTAGCAACATCCTCACATACTACTGTAAGTTGAGTCAATTTAAATTCATTTTACACTTTTGTTGCTACTGTTATCATTGTAATTGCAGCTCCTGATGATGATGGCAAAGTCCATTGAAAGCTAGAGAGAATTAAAAAAAGTATAAAGAGCCCTCTTTGCTTAAATTTTGTCGAAGTACCCAACAAAAGGCGGAAGCTTTAATTTTTCACCTATATATATTTATATATAGTATATATAGTATTCATAGTTCATATTCACTGTTGTTTAAAAACAATCAACAACAATCTCACCAACTTACTCCAGACGATGAAGACATAGATCTTCGAAAGCTCGAGTTTAAGTTATAAGAGTGTACTTTTGCCATACTTTACCTTCTACCCAAAAAAATTCAAGGATATTATATATATACGAGGGCGGTTCAGATATGATGGAGACAAATGCTGTGGATGGCACGCATGTATGTCTTAAAGGTCGTGGCTTGGGTATGTGATAGCTGGGTCCCTTACGAATAGTATGGCACAGCTTTCGTCGAGAGCGCATGTTTCACGCGCGTGCTAACGACCATGAGTGAAGGTCAAGGGCCGACCGCCGTTGCGCAACGTATTGTCGTTCGTTTTTTAGAGTGGTAAGGCGTTAAAATCACGGAAATTTCTCCTGCGTTTGCGAAATCAGTTCGGTAGTGAGTGCCTGAGTAGGGCTGCTGTGTTTAAATGGGCCAAAGCATTCAAGAATGGCCGCGAAACTATCGAGAATGAGCCGCATGATCGTCGACCGCGAACCAGCATCACACCAGACAACATTCACCCTGATGTACGTTGACTTCCTGGCCACCCAACGTTCTATCAATGCTGCATACTACTCTAACCTTCTGGAAACAGACGTGAAACCCGCTTATCGCTCGAAACGGAGGAGCATTCCAGCAAGAAGTGCGATTTTTTCCAGGATAACGCGCGCCCTCATATTGCACGTCTCACGCTCGATACAATATCAAAATTGGGGTGGGAGGTACTGTCCGGATTTATCACCCTGCTACTATCACATATTTGGACCACTAAAAGAAGCCCTCGGAGGTCAAAGTTTCAACACCGATGACGAGATAGAAGAGTTCGTGCGCACATGGCTATCCGAGTTGCCCAAGGAATTCTTCGATACCGGCATCAAAAAGCTTCCGGAAGGGTGGACAAAATGCGTAACTAGTGAGGGAACGTATCTAGAAAAACTTCAGATTTTTATAAATTTTTTCGATAGTAAATAAACGTGTCAGGCCATTTGTCTCGATCATATTTGAACCACCCTCGTATATATATATATACAACAAAAAATAGAAAAATAATGGACAAAATACGCAAAAAGAAGGAAAGTGGATTCGAGCAGAAAATAGGATAAGTAACCCGAGCGATACGTATTTCTGCTGGATGGCTTCATCAGGCCCGAAATGAATGCACATATGCAACTACAAAAGTAGATACACATGCCCACACATCCGGATACGGGTGTAACCTGAGGAAATGAAGATGGAGAGGGAACACGAAGTCCACAACAAAAGAAAAACCTACACATTGTAGTATAAAATGGCCAAAAGACCTCGAATTTTCAAGGAGACATCTAACCACAACCACGCGGCCGCTTATAGTCACTTGCTGCAAGTGGTTACACCCGTATTCGTATGTGTGGGCATGTGTATCTACTTTTGTAGTTTCATATGTGCATTCATTTCGGGCCGGATGAAGTCAACCAGCAGAAATACGTATCGCTCGGGTTACCTATCTTATTTTCTGCTCGAATCCACTTTCCTTCTTTTTGCGGATTGCCAGTTAAGCAAGAAATACAATTAATTATTAATTGGGAAATTAGCCAACTTTAAGCTTAGTAAACTCTTTTGACGGTAATCTCGAACTTTCGGCACGCTATGGTGCCATCTTCAGGAGTCGTCGGTGAGGTTGCAGCCAAACGGTATTTTAAAACGAAAGCGTGGATGAGAGCACTTGTTGCAAATGTAAAACCAAAGGACGCACTTATTGGATTTGTTGGTAATGACGGAAATCAGGTGTTACCACTATATATCAACACAACCGAACAAAAAATTATCGTACATTTGCAAGTTATTAAAAACTAGTACTGCATTTTGAGGGAAAAAACAGCATAGTCTCTTCTAACCTCGTACGTTTGTTTCATGTGGTGACAATGAGTGAACTGGACCATATATATATATATATATATATATATATATATATATATATATGCCCATTATTTTCCTACTTGTTGGTATATACATATATATATATATATATATATATATATATATAAAGAGAAAATAATCATGCGGAGAAATGTATATAACAAAAAAATAGGAAAATAATGGGCAAAATCCGCAAAAAGGAGGAAAGTGGATTCGAAAATAGGATAGGTAACCCGAGCGATACGTATTTCTGCTGGTTGGCTTCATCAGGCCCGAAATGAATGCACATATGCAACTACAAAAGTAGATACACATGCTCATACATCCGCGGATTTTGCCCATTATTTTCCTATTTTTTTGTTATATACATGATTATTTTCTCTTTGTATATCCTTGGGCTTGAAGTACCACAGCAAGTGGCTATAACCGGCCGCGTGGTTGTGGTTAGATGTCGCCTTGAAAATTCGAGGTCTTCTAGCTATTTTATACTACAATGTGTAGGTTGGCTCTTGTTGTGGACTTCGTGTGTGATTTTTTCCCATCCATCTTTATTTCCTCAGGTTACACCCGTATCCGGATGTGTGGGCATGTGTATCTACTTTTGTAGTTTCATATGCGCATTCATTTCGGGCCTGATGAAGCCAACCAGCAGAAATACGTATCGCTCCGGTTATCTATCCTATTTTCTGCTCGAATCCACTTTCCTCCTTTTTGCTGATTTTGCCCATTATTTTCCTACTTGTTGTTATATATATATATATATATATATATATATATATATATATGTCATTGGCAATCTCAGGACCTTAGTCTAGGGGATGGAGGTAATTTATATCAGTAGCGTAACGCTTAAAAAATAAGATAATTAATTATCTCGGTGTATGGTGAATGTATTCTCATATCTAGTATATAGATATATTGTTCATGACAGAATTCCGTGGGAAGCACAGTCATTCTCTTCATCTTCACGTGCCACCTTAGCTACGAATGTTGGCTATTTATCAGTGGTATCTTAATCTTTGCCGCTCCTGCACGAAACAGTTGATTAGTTGTAACATCATGTATTTGTATCCACGAATAACGTGTCCCAAGTATTGTAATATTCTTGTTTTGACGGTAAGTAGTGTTTCCTTTTCCTTATTTAGTATCTCGAGTACCATGGAGATTCAAGTATATCGAGATGTTAATGAACTTTACTACAGTTGAGCATCCGTAATCTCAAATTCAAACTAAAACTTCGGCTTCTAGCCTAATCCTGATTTCCTTTATGCCATGATTCGATTCGTTGCCATTTATTCTCAGGTAGTCATAGTCGCTCACTCTTACAATGTCTTGATTGCTAACCCACTGTTTTGTGATTACCATGATCTTCGTTTTATTTATTTTCTTTGGAGATCTTCAGATTTTCTGCAGCAAGTAAGGTATCGGCAACATATCTAAGATTACAGTCACTCTACTTGGCGCCGTTTTTTTTGATCCAGGATATCCCTTTAATCCATCCTAGGATACGGATATCTAAACACCTTGTCAAAGTACATCCTTTTGAACTTTGATTGCGCGATCATGTTTGCAACAAACATCCAATTTTGTTGCATAAGTGTAAGAGGTTAAACTACCATTAAAAGATTATTTACTTAGATCGATGAAGATCGCCCGTACCCAGACCTACATTAAGAAATTTTTGAAATGTCTGCCATTTGGAACACGTCAACAACTGATTACTTATCTGCACAAACAAGGTCAAGGTAAAACAACTCTATATTACCGTATTTACTGCACTATACAGTGCATAAGTTGATTCGCGAATGACCTTGTTACATCATTCAAATAAAAAATCGTACTTATGCGTAACACAGGAATCTCCTGATATTACGAACTTTGTATTAATGTCTGAAGTTGAAGAATGAGTAACTCTGTTGCATCATCTTCAAAAATGTTTCTACCGCCGTAGTGTCTACGAAATTCGCTAACCAGTATCCTCAAATTACGCACGCATACAAAGCATGAACATACTATGTTTATCCCAAATGATTGTAGATTCGAAGCACATTCTATAATATGATTTTTTTTTAAAACTTAAATGCTGAAAGCCACTAACTATACAAATGAATCGGTCATTGCAAAAACTTCGCATGTCCCACAATCATACGATGAACGTCGATTATGCGGTACTATTGAATTTGAAAAGATTGATTGACGCGTTTTCAGGAGAAAATGCATGTTGGAAAAATAGAGATTACGTGGTTTCGAAATGATCGAATCAAATTTAAATTCAATATTTTGATACAAACAATACTTTTATCTCTTGGACTTTAAAAATAAAATCGCCTATCAGAGGTAGCGGGGAGAGACTATTTTTGACCAATTAACGGGGCTCCTACAATCACGAGCACCATCTGCTGAGGTAACGGGGGGTGAAAAGGAAACGAGGGTGGGCTGGCACTAGACGGTGGTCGGCGTACTTTAAAAGAGGAAACGATGACTGCGGGTGCATGCCAAGGTAATTTTTTATAATAACAGAGTTGGATTTCGATTAGCGATCTAGCCTGTAAATCGTTTCCTATTTTGGTACTCAGCAAGTGATCTTTTAGTATTTTTCTCCCCTTGTTACTGTTCGTCGATATTGTGTTGTTGAATTGTTGTGCTGTACTCTTGTTGGTGTGATTGTTCTTGAGTGCCTTTTTTTATCAAGGTTCATAATGGACAATAAAAGGTCATATGCGACCATTTTAATTACGGATGCAGTGAGTTTAATTCATGAGGTCAACAATAGTGTGGAGCAGTTCAACACAATAATCGCAAAATACATTGGGGAGTCAGCGAATAAATTATTGCAAGAAGAGGTCATACCATGGAAGATGTGCTGCAGCTGTCGTGAGCCACAATACCCAGCGGCCTGTCTATGTGGCCCAAATACATTTGCGTTCTAAGCTTAGTCCAACCTCGCTTATCTCTAAGATGGAACAATGACTCAAACGGAAGAATCCTGAAAAGAAACTCAGGCCAAAAAAAAAGCTGATATAAAAATAACTAACAATTCGGATAGCAATTCCAAAGAAAATGAATAGCTTTATGGCGAATTCTGTCAAAAACCTGACATCAACGACTTTGATTTGGAGGTTTCTAAGCAAGAATTTTTAGGGAAACTTAAAAAAAGTGACGACGAGATTTTGCAGATCGAACAAGTCACCAAATCACAGGACTGTACTTTGTTTCGCCTTCATCGGAAGGTTGACAGCGTCTCGATTTGGTAAAGTTTGTAGAAGAAGGCAGACAACAAGCTGTAAAGTTCTAGTAAACTCCATCATATACCCAACAGAGTTTTCTAGTAAGGCAATAAAAAAGGCAATACAAAAATCATTGGACACGGCAGTTCAATCTTGTGGTTTGTTTATTGATCGCACAAATCCATTTCTGGCAGCATCGCCTCCGTCTACCTATTACATTAGACAAGAAATGCACTTAATCCAGGTATACGCCTACCTGTTTATTATTGCTTTGCAAAAACTACCTAACTGTTTCCTTTTATTTTGACGGCATAAGATATTTTTGTGACCCTCGTGCAATTGTTACCATGTACCACATGACCCTTGTAAACATAATTGTGTTTATTGACATGAATAAACGATTTTGAATTTGAGTTCTTGAATTTATTTTACTAAAGATATCAAATTATTTGAATACATTTTTTCTTAGTCGGAACACACCGTCGCGTCGCTTGGACTGGCAGCACGAAACAGTAGACGAATTTCGCCCAAAAACCGATTTGCACTTCACAGCTTACGTTTCATTTTTTATTATTTCCAAATGAAACTCTTGCAGCGTGTTAAAAACAAAGTCCACAGGATGCTAGCGATCCACTTTTTCGATTTTATCCACTAGGATCTTCATAAAATATCAAGAAGTTGAGCACAAATAGTAAGCATTTCAACCCACCATAATTCTTGCACAAAGACAAAATTTTGTAAAAAGCTCTGATAGCACCTTAGGCAATTATGTCCTGCTTATATCCAGAAAAACATCACAAACTGCAGAGCACAAATTGAAGGTAACGGCGAAATGGGTACATTTCAGGGGTCATGAAATTCAAATGAAAATGCAGGTATAAAATCTACCAAATTATCGTTCTAAAAAACATATTTCCTTGACATATCGATAATTTTAAAGTTCCACGCTAAATTCCCCTATACTTGACTGGAGTGGTATCCGAATTCATTCTTCCCTACTGTCGGTAGTTGCAGATAGATCTGCTGGCTCTTTGTGTTAAACCTATAGAGCAGATACCGATTTTTTCAAATCGTGAGCACATCATTCGTCGGATTTTCGTTACTTAAATTTCCTGTAATCACTGGGACCAGAAGCTTCTTAATAATAGAACGTGTTTCACTGATATCAAAGATGCAACATTTAGAATCACCTTCCCCCAACCCCCACTTTTTAAGCAGTACATTTTTTTTATGGCAATGATAAGGAACCCCTGTAACGTCAAAAACGGAGTTTCAGCAATTGTTACTTTTTCTTTTGCCCTATAGCACCCTTGCCATTGGACTAAAACTACAAAGCTTTGGCATACTAGTAACCCCGTGTGGAAATTTCATAAAAATCCGAGCGGTAATTTCCAAGTTGATGATGAGTGATATAGTTTTTCGTGATATGACTTAAAAAAACATTACATTTCATTTTAGAAATTTTCCGCGATTACAATACTTCCTCCCCACTGGGATTATGAGTACCTATTTGCAGAATGACTTATCTATGCGATATTATATGAAATAGGGCCACCAAATTATTTGAATACGTCCTTTGTTAGTCCGTACATTGCACCGCAACGCTTGGGTTGGCAGCACGAAACAGTAGACAAAATTCGTCCAAAATACGATTTGTAGAGGTTTGCGCGCTTCGACATTGACGCTTTATTTTTTGATATTTTTGAATGAAATTTTCATAGTGTGCTGAAAACAAAACCCCACAGGGTGCTATAGAGCCACTTTTTCATTTTTTTCACTAGATTCTTTTTAAAAAAATCGCGTTGAAGTTGAACAGAAAAAGTGCGCACTTCAACCCATCATAAAACTTGTGCAAAAACAAAATTTCAAAAAGTGCTCCTATAGCACCCTGGGCAATTAGCTTCTGAACATACTGTATGAATTTCATTCAAAAATATTGAAAAATGGAGTATCCGTTTCGAAGCAGCTGAACCCCTGTAAATGGCTTGAAACTCACTGAGTCGGAGCCGCCTTAAGAGTGACATAAAACAACACATGCAAGCTGTAGGCATCGGAATTGTTTGCAAGAAATATCAGTAGACATCATTAATCAAGTGAATGACAATGGCTATTACCCCCAACATCTTTCTTATCTAGAGATAGGATGGTTATACCTGGGAGAAGAAACATTTTCTCTTTATATTAATGTGAATAAAACTTAGTCATTCCTTGTATCTACACTTTATTATGAATCACAAAATCGTGATCATAGACAGACTTGGGTCAAATACTGAAATCCGGTATTCATATACGAATCCTGAATACTGTATTTTAAAATGTAATAGAATACTCTAGATTCGATAACAAAAAGTATTCGTTTATCGCTGTTTTGAATACCTTTATTAATATAAATATGAACTTTTTTTGAATATTCGAACTAAGAAAAAGCATCGGCACTTTAAACTTGATTTTTATATATGTACTTGAGTTATAAAATATATAAAAAATTAAAAATGCATGACTATATTAAATAAACAATATGACATTTTGCAGGATTCCAATACAGAATTCGAATACCGGGATTTGAATCCAAAGAGGGTATTCAAATATCGGGATCCAGGAGCGGTATTCAGAAGACTGAGCAAAAAAGTATCCAGTCGAATACCAACTAGCAAAATACACAAATCTATTCGAATAGTATTCGAATATTAGCAAAATGTGTTCTGGATAGGATTCAAAATACTGAATATTCCAATACTACCTAAGTTTGAACATAGATAATTAAGTATTTTTATAATTTTTCGTATACATTGCTTATGCTCGTAGGGACATTTGCGGACTCTAAAAACGCGAAGAACAGGGCTGTTACTTCCCACGCACATTTCTGTCTGTCTGTCTGTCTGTCCGTTAATCCTTAACCCCTCTATAACTTCGAAAGTACAGCGCGGATTTTGATGAAATTTCGGCACAAGAACAAGGAAGGTTTGTACAAAATCGATCCGATGACGGTGGAGCTAGGCAAAAAACATATATGTATGCACTTCCAACCCCGGTAATTCTAAGTACCTGTTTGAAATATTTCACAAAACATAGCTTTCCCCATGCATTTGCCCTTACAACTTGTTAGCTTCGAGGTTAGTCATAGCACGTTGCAGTAGTGTAAGAATGATTATGATAAATTGTTTTTGAGTGCGAGTTTTTCGAGAATGTCAAGTCATTACATGCACTTTGTTGTATTTCTTATGCATTTTATTTGTTGCAGAATCCACCAAAAACATGGAATAATAGACTCAAAACATTCCGGAGATTTGAGACTGGCAAGATGATCTTTACCCTGTACTATATGTATGCCACCTTTATCCAATGGTGGAGACTAGGGTCTTTACGCAATAAATTGAGTGGTACCATAAATTCCCATAATGCTCTTTTAGTATGCAGTGAGACCGTAATCTATGATACTAAAAAATCTAGGAGTTTTGAAAACTTGCTATTCAGAAATGGCGAAAGAATAGGATGTACCATTGTACCTAGAGTATGCATTGATTGTTTTATTATATTTTTGAGAATCTTAGAAATCTTATAATTATTTAATAAAGATATAATATAGCCCTTTGGATTTAATATCTTGAGTTAATATGCCTCATTGCAAAGATTTAAAATTCGTGATTTTTGGAAAATTTTCGACATATTGATGAGGTATTTTTTTCTTTTCAGCAAAAAGTGAATTTATCCCAGTGGCTTGTTTTCCCCAGAGACTATAGATATTTTCCTATATTTTTCAAAGCTGTCACCCCCAAAATTTCGCCTCCTCACGTTTATATATTAATTCAGGCCATGCTAGAAACGTATGTTAAACATTCCGCAGATCTTTTAGAGGTAAGTGGTATTTGCCCTCAAAAAGTTAGAGAAGTACATTGAAATTTCCGGAATAGAATCTGTAAATAGTTTAGTTATTTCATCCATTGTCAGAAATTCTAAATGAGGTACTAAAACACCGTTTTTACATTTTCAAACTTTACTTTTCGAAGTTAAACTCAGTATCGTAGATTCAAGATTAGTGAATTTAAAAGTGAAAATATTTAAGTTTACTTTAACGTGAATTTAAATAAATAGAATATTTTTTATTTCTGAATTTTGGTATGAATATCGTTCAGCACCTTTATAGGAATTACGGAGTATTTTTTTGTAAATATTAATTTTTTTAATTTTAGATAGAAAATTTTGGCGAATTAATAGGTTGGAGAATAGCAGATTATTTTGAGGCCATTTTAAAGACTGACATGGATAAATTGACAAAATTAGTCCACTGCTATTCTCAAGGAAATATTGACATAAACCACGAGTTGAAATTATTAAAAATAGAGAGTAAGTAATCCGAAACTTGAAATCTTATTTTTTGAACGCATTAAGATAGCAAGCGGAAGTAAGTAGTTGAAAATTACATTGGGCGCCATTTTGAAACATTTAAAAAAAATATAGAAGAACTAATCTGTCAACGTTCATAGTTTTTGTATTGTACATTGAATCGCTTATATCGCAACAATCAATCGTCAAAACGCTATAATAAGCTATATCAATATTCTTCTTTTGAAGGGCCTATCAGAATGTGTAATAACATTGAAGCTTTTCACACAAAAAATTCTCAAAATCAGTCATAATCAATTACCCAGTCAGATGGACCCTTCTAAAAAAAGAAGACGTAACATATAACATTTTGGTGATAAGTTGTCGTGTTATAAGCGATTTAATGTAAAAAACGTTCAACTTTGATAGCCCGCCATTTTTATGCCGTCATCTTGAAGTTTGCAACTCTTATTTTTATAGCTTTAATTATCAATTTCATCATCCTGGATTTACCCATTCAAAAAATAATTTTCTTTTTAGTTTGGACTAAAATAATAAACTGTTTTCTAAATTTATTCATTTTTCAGCTGTTGATGTAGACGGTTTGCCCACTAGAATTATATTTGAAAAGAGATTTTCGACTGACTTCATCCTAAAATATTCACATGCCCCTGTGCACTGGAAGAAATTCACGGAAAGCCTTAAAGAAATTTATTCAAAAATACGCGATTCCACAAAGTAAGTTCATTTGGGCCATAACTGCGTTGATACTGACGAAAATACGTCATCATTTTCAGCCCCAAAATAACAATCGAGAATGGCAAGTCGGACGAAAGAAAAGTCCCCGTAAGCGAGGTAAAGCCTATTAAAAAAGATAGAAGACATGACGACCGACACACCTTGGATGTCTCGGGGCACAAAACTGACCATAAGACTAAAGCTAAGGAAGAAACGTCCAGGGTATGTATATTCATATAATTCGATGAAAAAGACCAACTTATGAATAACTTTGTATTATAAGATTGCTTCAAACCATCGGGTTGCAGTTTACGAAATGCCCTAATTTTTTATACCTGAATAGCGTCAAGACCTACGGCCAAAAGTATACAGGATGTCACAAAATAACATATCAATCTCTCGTATACACATAGAAAACAAAAAATAATGCTACAAGTTCCTATAAAAAAATGTCCGACAGCGACACAGGGCGTTAAAAGAAACTACTGGATACTTATTGCATAATCAAAGAGTAGTCATACCACAAAAAGACAGACAAAGGGAACAAATTAGAGAGAGATTTGAGATGCACCCCAAAACATGATGTCCACAAAACATCTGATGCGTCTACCATAAATACATGCTGTTTTTATTCGGTCAGAGATAAATGCGGTGTTGCCAAATAGCTAATTCTTTTTGGATGAATTTATTGACTACCAGTTGCAGTGAAAGCATTTTTTGTTCAAATTTACTTTTGTTTTCCAGCCTGTGAAGTCTATTTTTCATGCAATAAAGTTATGTCACAGTTTTCGCGAGTGTTCTCAGCGTCACGAAAGGACTTATTCCAAAAACTTGTAAGTTATCTCATTGCTATTCAACAAAAGAGGGACTTCAGCTAAACAATGTTTCTTTAAGCTCGTCATAGCAGCCGCGGTGCCCTGGTATTTAGGCTTCTACCTGCGTGGCTACTTCGGCATAAAAAACTCGTCAGTGTATTTGACATGGTCTCCAGTTATCTAGACAGCTTGACCTTAAGATGATATTTCGTCTGACTTTTTGAAGTAACCACCAAAAACCATGAAAAGAAGTGAACTTCATTTAGTTCTGTATAAATGTAGCGTTTTCTAAACATTTCTGCCAGGTCGGCAACACTGCCTCGGTAATGCAGAGTCACCTATCAGCGAAACGCGCAAATCCTTGGTACAGTGTCGAGCCAACTGTATGCGAATCGCCCAAACCAAGGACAGCCCACTTGATATGTACTCTTTGACGTAACTGCAAAGTGATAGGGATAGCGATCTGATCCCTATAATTGTCACCTTGGAACTAGCTATCATTCACTTCATATTTACATGTAGTAGCTCTGTGTGTTGCCATGTGTCAAGATACTTGAGTTGTGTGCTGTGGTTCTGATGTGATGTAATATTTGCTTCAGAGAAGGCACTCGCGGGGGACATTCATAGATTCCATGGCCTAAGCTGTATGCCCGATATTATAAGTTGTTATGTCATTCCTCCATAAGTGGCGTTTATAGCTGGTACGTGTGGCGTAGGCTAGCTTCTAGCTAGTACATAAGTGACATGTATGGCGATTATTTCTCTGTCATAGCTATTATTTTACATAATACAAGTGCGGGTATAATCAAATCACTTTTACGATACTGTAGGATTCAATAGTGACAGCTTAGTAACCAGTTGGAAGTCCCAATGCCAATATTTTGGAATAGTTTGATTTTTAAAAATCCTGTCAGCAGAAAGTGTGACCCCTACGGCAGAGTACTTTTTGATGTTTAAGGCAATCTTTGATTTTTCCCGTTTTCAGATATGAATAGAAATGCAATACTCAGAATTTCGCGTTTTGAAAATATTTTTACAATTCCAGAGAAGACCCAGCAGAACCGAAGAAAGTAGTCGGGACCGTCATCATAAAAGGGAAGACAAAAGCAAACCCCGTAAAGATGAAGACGAAAAAGATGGCGATGTCAAACATGAGGAACGAACTAGTCAGCGAAAAGATGCTGATAGAGAGAAGCATCACAGAAAAGAAGAAAATAGAAGCAGAAGTAGGCATGACAGGGATCGTGAAAGAGATCGGAGTAAGAAACGTGAACGGGATGATGCTAAGAACGATGAAGCAGGTACTATTGGTTGAAAAACGATGTCCACTTGAAAAATTTGAGTATCCATCGAGAAAAGTCGGGAATCAGACGGAAAACTTTTCATGGATTGTGCTTTCATGTAATTTTATAGCAGTCAAATGTCAAGTGCTGTTTTAGTAAGGAATTTGTTACGACTGTTGACGTCGTTTTACTATTTCACAAAGGTTTATTTTATCAATTCAGGAGACTTGATAGTAGACATTCGGTATTCCTTACCCACAAAGCAAAACTACCTTTTTTCTCTTTAAATGAAGCTTTCGCGCCATTTCGAATTTTAGTGACGTCATTATTATTTATGGAAATCTGCGAAACTTAAAAACATATTGTGTTGGACGTGCTAAGTCAATGTACTTGACTCGTATGTTTTTCAGATACGTCTACCCAAGCCGTCAAAGATGCTAAACGTCATCCTAGCACAGATAGAGTGAAATCAAGTAAAAGTAGAGAAGAACCAGAATGCTCGAAATCGAAACGCGAGTCTTCCAAAAGTAGATTAGAGGAAAAAGAGAAATCAAAATCAAAAGAAAGAGAATCTTCCAGCGTAGTTGATAGTAGTAGAAGCTCTAAAAATGATACCAAATCCAAAGAATCGTCACATTCAAAGGATACGAAACACGAAAAGAAACTTCAGAAGGAAAAATCTAAATCTGATACGCATCAGAAACCCGAAAGAAGCACTGCGAAGCGATCTGGATCTGGGGATAAAAAGTTGGTCAAAAGAAGTTTGGCAGTGGACGATACAGAACATGATGTGAAAGCAAGTGAGAGTGTGAAAGAAAACGTAGAAAGTACTTCAGGTAGGCGACACGTTTCCCAGATTTGTCAAAGTGTTTATTATTTTTCAAATTTCAGTGATATTTTTGATAGCAGCTATATTGTTCGACTACTTCACCTGTTCAAGATTTGAAAAGCCAACGATTTGAATAAACAGAATCGCAGTCACTCCCTTAAAACTAATGAAAAAATCCATTTTACTTCCCACCCACGCCACTGGCGAGGAAGCATTGTAATCGAAAATGAGATTATATGTTTTGTTTTTTTTTTGTTTCCGGCGGCCTGTCTCTCCATCTCTTTAACTTGGAAAGTACCGTTTGGATTTTGATGAAATTTTCGCACAAGGTTACTACTATGCTAAGGCCAAATACGAAAAAAGGAAAATCGCTGAATCTTCATTTTTTCACGTTTCAGAGGATCCTGATCATTTTGGAAACTTCTAACTCCAGTAATTCTATGCGCCTATCAGGCATGTTTCGAACATACATTGCCCTTAAAACTGAGAATGATAGAAATATTTTGCACTAGCCGCTGCTCGATCTCGGACGAACATGTAGGTGACGAATTTTAACCTGAACAGCTGATCAGACGTCAAAGACAACTTCACCTTTATTGAATATAAATAATCAGATAGTTATTCAGTTGTGAAATAGCGAATAGACGACCACTCTTCTGCGAATATGAATATATTTTGTGACATTTTTAGTACCTTTTCCTCTAGGAAGTAATACGTACTGAAGTTATCCTCGATTATTTATGAACAAAAAATAATAAATTTACAATACTTTTTCTCCAATCGTGATCATTATATCACATGAGGGTTAGCAAACATAGTAAACCCACCAGAACCTAAGAAAATTATATTTATATTCCTCGGCGTTATGCTTGGCCAATTATGGCATAACAAGATATATAATGTACTGTAACGATAACACCTATTTAAAGTGTAATCTTTTACTCTTACACTAACTTATAACAACACTTCGTGGAAGTTACCCAGTTGGAGGTCGATACATGATGTGGGTCGAAACTTCACCTTGACGCCGCGAACGCTCACGTAATTCTGGTTGCATAAGCGTCGATGTACAAGGGTGTCTCACTGGTACGCTAAAATTCTATTATACGAGGGCGCTACAGTACTATTTCCTTTTATTAATTGCTTATTTTTCAACATGACGTCAACTTTCCAAGAAAAGATCACCAATCAGCCTCTCTCGTAATTATTCGTATGATTTGTATTCTCTTAATTTCGACTAATGAGGGTGGTCGTGTATATATAGTCTAAGCATAAGTGGCTGGCAGCGCCACGGTACGTATGCTTATTTTCGCTCAGGTACGGCATTCGATTGAATCGTGTATCTTCTTGTAAAATATTTTAATCAATAGGAATGCGACGCACAGTGGTCTAACGCCGCTACTTAGAAAAAAATATAGCTGCATTTAAGAAAGTAGTCACATGAATTGAATTATCATTAAATATATTAAGTATTAGTTACTATTGCAGTATTTATAATATATGGCAAACTTTATCTAAATAACAATTTGGCGAGTATTTACTGTTTTACATCCATGAACTCGAATCAACTTTGGCAAATAGAAGGGCATTTCAGTAAATTTATAGCTACACGATCAAGTCGAAGTTTGAAAATCACCTCAAGGGAACTCTTTTGGGGCATTCGAAAACATTCAAATGGCTCTAACTGATCAGCTGAAGGCTATTCCAGTATGATAATAATATTGAATAAAAATAAGTACACCAAAATAAAATCTGTTACAAGAAGTGCAGTGGTTGAATATAAAAAATTTCATATCATATTTGGTTCTTATTTTTATATTTAAAATAAAAAATCATCTTTTGCCAGAACATTTAGAACACTACATAGAATTGAATAATCATTACCACAATTATTATACAAGAGGAAATATAGATTTTCGTTTACAAAATTGCAATAGTAATATAAATATTTCAGAAAGAATTAGTTGAATTTAATAAACTAAGTAATGATAAGTCTACGTGTAATTTAAAGATATTTAAAAGAAAAGTAAGGGAATATTTCATGGACAATGAAAATTCTTAGATATGCAAATTTTTTTTCTAAATATGTGTATGTTATGTAATTGTTTAGTTTTTTAGAAGAATGTAATTGTAGCAATCATGCTAAATAAATCTTAAACAAACAAACAAACAATGACATCATCTTTCAATCATTAAAAAATACTTCGTTTTTAGACTGTTTTCGCGCTAAGTAGTGACTCTAAACCATTGTGCAACACTGCCAGATACTAATTTTTCTACATTTCAACTTATCTCTTGTGATTCCTTCTCCCTCATACTAATAATACCGTAAAAGAATAATACAATGTTGGCTTTTTCTTTTTCTGTTAATGTGGAATTGACATGTTTGCTAAAAACAATCTTTCGAAGCATTGGTTTTTGTCAACAACCTGGGGTCTGATTCCAAATGAGTTTCGAACGTTGAAATTGATTTCGATGGCGCCTCGGGACGATATACTTGATTCGCTGTGATAATTTTGACACCGCCACGATAATTTGAATATAGAAGATCGATATAAACAGATGTCAAAATTATCATAGCGAATAAACTATATCGTCACAAGTCGCCGTCGAAATTAATTTCAACAGTTGAAACTCATTTAGAATCAAGCCCCAGATATAGGTGTTTCTTACGACTTGTTTTTAACTGCTTGTTTTTGTTTTGTCCCAATGATAACATTATTCGAGCTAACAATTTTAGTCAATTTACAATGTATACAGTACGAACGCGTGTGTTGTCTTCACTTTCTAACACCCTGCATAATGTTGCAAATCGGCTAGGTTTCATGTTTTTCACGCTTTCAGCTTCAGGTGGAGGGGATGCACACGCTAATGGCCACATAAAAGCAAATGGTAACGCTATGTTGGTCAGATCCAGTAGTATAAAGCCACCAAACATTCTGGTATATGCTGACAGCTTAGTGGCTAAGGATAATGTAAAAATTGCGCTGTCGACCATGTTGAATAGAGAGAAGTATGTCTACTTGTTTTATGTGTTAAGTAATTCTGTACTAAAATGAATTCGCAATTAATTGTTTTGAAAGGACCCATTGTTATGTCTCGCTAGTTTCGTTTGGTTCTTTACTACAATTGGATGTGAATTCTTATAGAAATGTGGACAATTTTTTGATATCTAAATTCCAGCAGAGTGAAAATAGACATTTAGGACATGGTTTTTGATAAGTAAAATTTGATGAATGCTTTTAGGTACACGATCTACGATCTTCCGATGGACTCAAAGCAAATGATCTGGGACCAGTCGACAGTCCTTGTGGTCGTATGCGGTACAGTCCCTCCAAACCTTACATTCAATCTATTGCAGTACCTGTTACAAGGTGGTCAATTATTGTGCTTGTGCAGTGATCTCCTGTACAGCGTACTGCACACCTTCACTACTGCTGAAGTGAGAGAACACGAGTTGGTTTGTTTCAATTATGGAAGGTGGAAGAATGTAAAAATGATGCATCATATATTTGTTACCAGGCATCGCCAGCTAAGAAGCAGTTTTCCAAGGATTCCGATCATTCGAACCAAAGGTTAATTTCTGTTACTGTTTTTTAATCATACCTTTCAAAGAAATTATCACAACACCAAAAAGTAATCCAACGAAAATTTTGCACAATTTTTCCCATGTATTTTTCACGGTGACCACAAGTGTGAAGTCAAATTTGGGGTCGATGGACAAATTTTAGAGAAAACGGATAAAACGATCTACCAAAAAATCTTACTATATTTTTCCAGCTATTTTTTTTCCCTCTGAACACGAATCTATAGTCAAATTTGGGGAAAGATGGACAATTATGAAAGTAATTTAGGCCCGTATCGTCAGTCGTCCCTACAATTGTACTTTTGGTTGAGTTTGCATCTTTCAGAGACCTCTGAAGAGATGCACATCCACAAAATATGCCAAAATGTGTGATCTTGATGCCCGAACTACTTCAGACCCTCAATTTTGTGTTCAGCGTGAAAAGTACGTGGAAAAAACATAGTGGAATCCCCATCACCGAC